>JARHVA010003317.1:1100000-1617500 GCA_037957365.1 Torreya grandis | reverse complement strand
CACTTAGCTAAAGTCAATAAGTGATTATTTACCTAATCATTCTTGATGCTTCTTTACAAATCCCTAATTTACCATATTCTATTCCTTTAACAAATCCACATGGTAATGAACAATCCATCATCAACCACCCTAATCATATAAGCCAAATAATCATTATATTCCATGTAAAACTTTAATTAGTCGATATCCAAAACATTTCCCCCATGCAATGACTAAGTCAATCAATCATATAACCTTAGCAATGTAACTATGTACAACAAGACTTAGAGTTTATGTTAGATGTTATCCACAACATAACAATTACAATGATTTCTAAAATTATTCTATAATTAATGTTAATATATATGCATTTATATATGTGAATATAAATATATAAAATAATAGTTAAACAATTTAATCTCTTTCAAAACAATGTTATTATCTTACAACATTAAAATGTAATTATCATAATAATAATATTTAATTATTATTATCTATATATTATTGGTCAAATAATAATTATGGAATCCATCATAATATCATAATGTTTTACTATTCATGTAAACATGATAAGGTAAAGATACACATAAACACAAATAATTTCTTTCATTTATGCATAAAAAATGAGTTATGTAAGATCATAAAATTAGTGAAATAACTTAAACAATCAACACGATCATAATCAATCAACAAAGATTTTACTAGAAATCATACTCATAATTATCTAAATAAAAGTACACAAAACGTGTTATGCTAATCCATATCAAATAACTATGAAACATAATTTACTAAGTGGTGTCTACAAGGGTTTATATATTCAGTCTCTATCGACCCCTAATGTCTCCATCTAACCACCTTTTCTACTGACACTCTCCCTTTGTTAGAATCTAAGGGAAAAAGCTATCGTACATCCACCTCATACCAATGAAGGTGGTTAGCCTGAAACATCATTATATCTATAAAATAATGTTTTAAAATAATCAAACATGATTACAATATAATGAACATAAATTTATTACTAACTCATAACATATAATCATGTAAATTAAGTAGCACAAATTATCCCATAATCAACATATGAAATCAAAATTAGTCAAATATTAGTGAATCAACTAATCAACTATAATAATCCATGGATGAAACAAGTTATTTAGCTTATAGAGAAATTGGGATGTGATAGTTGATGCTGAAATTGAACCTTATCTTGCTATTTTCAAATCAAGATATTATATATTTAATCAAGATTGTGTCAGTTTCATATTGTGGCATGTAAATGAGGCCCCTAAAATTATAGTTTAGAATCCAATAATTGTATGTTTTTAGATATTGTAATATTTTAAAAATATTTGGAACAATAAATTCTTGTAAACATATTTGTGTGTGAAATCCATGTCATTGTATCTTATCAAATTCATAGGTGAATTATTATGGAAAACACAAGAGAGAACAAGTAAACAACTATGCAAGAGTGTAGAAATGAGGGAAATGGGGTTATTTATAAGTGATAGAGAATGCACCACTCAAAAACTAAGGTGGTTAGTTGTATATACAATTGAATAATTTATTAACCATTTGGTTATAACATCCAAACAAATAAATCGCTGCACCATCCATGTAACCAGTAGAGGACATCATTCAGTTATATTGTGCAACTAAATAACAAAACCTACCATCTTATTGTAAAATATAATTGATTAATAATTGGTGCTAGTCTATTTCATAATGAAACTAAATGATAATCCCTATCATTCAATTACATGATGTAACTAATTATTAGTCTTTGACATTTGGCTATATTCTACAATCAAATGGTAGTATTTATCGATCAGTTGTATTCTAGAACTAAATGGGAACTTCTTCCCATTGGTTACATTTTATTGTCATTCAATTTATTTTGTTTCTTGATTATATAATGTAATCATCTAGTGATGGCTATCATTCAGTCACACTATGCAACTAGATGGTTTTATGAAAAAACAAAAATTATTTATCCTTCCCTTTTCAACCCTTTTCTTAATAGATTCACCACCACACCTTAAAAATTAATCATGCTTTTAAAACATTTATCTATAGATTCAATAATTAAATCTAAGGGGGATTTATGATAAGGACTCTTAAAATTTACCCTAGACTTTAACATTTTATCAGAGTTTGAAGAGCCTAGCCAACTTGTAACTAGATCATCAGTCTACTTAAAGTAGGCATCCTTTATAAGATCCTAGTCATATTCTATAATATTTAGTAGCAATTATATGAAAAAATCTCCAAATTAGAATTTATAATTTTTGGGTTACCCCCAATGTCTATCAAGTAATCCAAAGATATTTTCAACATTCCAGTTCTCAAGAATTTTCCCAACTTGCTTTGAGGAATTTTAAGCCACAATAAAATATACCAAGAAACAAAACTAGAGGTAAGTTTAAGATTGAAGTTAGTAATCAATCTGGGTTTGAATTGAGAACTTTCAAAATCCTTTGATTTTAAATTTTTGTGATGGTTTTTGTTTATATAAAAATTATCAAATTTTTTTGGTTTGGGCCTAAAGTTTTCAAATTTAAAAAACTTGAAAATTAATAAAATTGATTAATTTTAAATAATTAATTTAATTTAAAATCAGAATTATAAGCAAATTTTTTTAAAATCTTGATCCTTGAAAATTATCTTTCAATTTCCCCAGTGTAAAGGCCATTGACTTTCTCACAACTGTACAAAATTTCATGAAATTTTTTCAATTTGTGAAAGTGCCTTTTGTCTTTTCTCAATATGTGTTAAATTACCGAAACACTTTTTCAAGTCATGCAATTTGTATTTTCACCTTTGTATATGGTGCAATTACAAAATTAAAAATTAATAAATTAATTGAAATATTATTTTATTATTTTAATTTTCAACTCACTTTTTAAAATCTCACAACCATGCAATTTCCTTGGATATTTCCTTAAGTCATGCAAACTAGTTTTGGCACTTCCCTGAATCATGAAAATAAAATGTTCCCTTCCCACTTATATGCACATAAGCTTTATTATTACCCAACTATGAAATTTGTTTTTTTCTCTCCATTCTATATAAATACCATTATTACTTCTCTTATTCATGTTAAAATAAAACTTCTTATCTTCTAAAGATTTTGAAGTTGCACGTAAAATCTCCTAATAATATTTTCAAAGATAAGAGAAGCAAAAAGGTAAAAAGAAGAAAGAAAAAATATTTTATTTGTTTGTACATTTATGATAAAACTATATAACACCTATATGGTGGGATAAAAATCTAAAAAAATAAAAGTAGCAGGTTAATATTGTTTTTGGCTACATAAGTAGAACCGTAAAGTGAAAAATAGAGTTTGGAGAGGTAAATTTTGAAGAAGAAAATAGATTCTCTAATCTTTTTTTTTTTTTTTTTTTTTTAAAGATAAAAAGAGTTATGCAATTCCATAGATGAGATCAATAAACCAAAAAATAAATAAAAATCATCTTCCTAGATTCAAAGAGTGGTTATACGACCTAATGATAGCCTGTAAATATAAAAAAGTAAAAAATAAATCAACTTGTATTTTTATTTGCATGCCAAAAGAGGCCATATGACCCAAAGAGGAAATAAGGTTTGATAAAACTTAGAATAAATTAATTTGTTTTATTTTTCCATTTTCCAAGGAGGTCGTATGATCGTATGGCTTGTTGAATATTGAAAGGTGAAATAAAAAATAAATTCAATTTCAATTTATTTTTTCATCCCATAAATAATGTCATATGACTACTCAAGTGAGAGAAGTGAGGTTAAAAATTAGAAAATAATTCTACAAGAATTTCCTTTTGCTCAATTTCATTCATCATAGGTAAAATCATTCGACCATGTCATGGAGTAAAATAAACAAATAAAAGTAAAAAATAACAACCAAAATTTTATTTTACATGCCTATGGTAATTGTACATCTCTCTAAGGGAAGTGAAATTCATGGGCAAATCAATAAAGATGTGGTAAAGTATGTACGGGGATATTGAAGAAGCACTTAAGTGAATTTTCATGGATAAAAGTATGAGTACTATTTTTAGGTGAAACTAAATAATTTATCTTTCTTTAAGTTATTTTTTGTAAGTTTACAAATAAACCATCATTGTGTGAGTACCTCCCATTTATCAAATTTCCTAAAAAGTTAAAGTCTTCATCCTCTACTCCAAAAAAAACAATTCTAAATATAGACAAAGCTAGTATGAAGTACTAATTTTAGGGAGTAATGATTCTCTCACCATTAGAATCTAATGTGGAGAATATTTTAGATATTGATCGAGGTCATATTAACTTAGACAAATTTTGGGAGATAATGAATGTAGTACCTATAACTGACTTTGGTCAAACTATCTTCAACAATGGATTGGCACAAGCTTCAACCTTTCCAATTGCATTATAATCTTATAAATTGGTTTTAGTCATGGTAAAACACTAAGGGAAGTGAGATATCCATAGGTTTAATTGGTGGTAAGCTTGTCTCTATAACACATAGACATTACATTTCATCTTCTAGATTGAGAATATTTTATCCATTTAACTCTACATCTTCTCAAAAAATTTGGGATAATAATAACATCTCATGTGCTAAAAAAGTCAATAATGGATGTTTGAACAAGCTAAGGCACTTTTTACATGACTCCAAAAGAATCATTTGAGGTATAACTTCAAAATGAGATAAATGACATAATAACACTATTTTATAGAATAATGGAGAATCTAACAGTTAAAATTTTTAGAAATGAATGTACATGTTTATTTGGATCATTCATAGGAATAGACAATATCTCAATTGGAGACGACTAATTAGTGATGCAATCCATAAATAACTAATAGAATTAAGGGTCACATCAAAAATTTATGACTTATTATCTTATCTACACTATTGTTAGTAGAAGATATTTTTATGGATTATATATGGTGGGTGACTTCAGGAAAATAAAAGTATATTATTTTTATCCCTAACTTACATTAATAGAAGAAGGTCTAGAAAAAGCTCAAGAAGGGGGGGCTTATAGATTTTATGGATTATATTGTCGAACATAATATGATGGTGGTCTAAAATTTTGTCACTACATGGAAAAAAAGGAAGGTCACCTATAGGACATCTCCATAAACATCTTAGAGGAGTTTATCGGTGATGCCACAAATATGTCCTACACTAGTGATGAAGAATTTAAAGATCAGTCGAAGAAATAGGAATCCTTTTAGCATTTCTTTTGAACCAACAACTTCATGTAAACTGATAAGAAGGGTTTTCCTTGCATCAACCTACCACAATACTAACTTGATGTCTACCTTCAAGTCATGAGGTACATGACTCTAGAAAGTAAGTACACCCTAATTTTTTCTCACCATTTCCTACTTCTTAATCATTGCATTGGTTTTAAAATTAGTCTCCCTTATTGGCTTCTCAAGTCTTTGAAAGGAACTATCCTACTCTACTAGGTTAATGACACTAACCCCATCCTCCATTGAAGTCTTATCCTTCTACTTGTAAAACATGTCTAGACCCTTCTAGGTCAGAATGTTCACCCAAAAGGATCCTTTTATAAGGATGACTCCTTGGAGGAGGATCCTATAGAGGGATCCCACCCATCTCCTAAATGCTCCCCCCAAAATAGATTATCCCAATCCCCACTTGATGACCTTCCACTTAAGCTATTATTCATCCCTAAGCCTAAAACCATTAAAATTAGGCCTCAAAACACATCAAAATAGAAGGTTAAGTCCATTATAATATAATAAATTTAGAAAAATAAATAAATATTTAAAACTTTCAATTTGAAGGTTCAATAAATAAGATTCAGCTTAGCAAAGTTTATACAAGATTGGAACAAGCTTCACTAAGTGGTAGAGGCAACTTTTTAGACTTTTTTCTATTCTACCTAAACCCCTCCCCAATCCATTTCTATAAATTTCCCCAAGGTCCTATTAATCCCCCCAAGTTCCCCCAAGAGGGGTCCCCCAAAGCAAACCCCTTTACAGGTGGAAGGTAGGAAGTGGCCTAGGATGATATTCCTTAGGGAAGTGGTTGAAGGCCTTGGGAATTTCACCTGAGCCAATGTCTAAAAAGATAAATACAACATTCCAATAAAGGATTTTTATATTATTGAAGACATCTAGGAGGATCCCTTCACATAATTTGGTTAATTTTTTGTTTCTATTTTTGTTTTACTCTAGGTTCTAGTCTTTCTTTTTGATCATTTAGTTATGGAGGGCATGCTTATAATGTTGTGTTTCAATTTCATGGTTCTAAGTCCATATAAAATATAATTTTACCCTATCAAATAAAAAACATTAATATAAGGCACTTAACACTTTAGGAGGGTGAATGATTTTTTTCATTTGTTTTTATCATTTAGTCTTTTGAGAAAGAACTTTTCAACACAAGGATATTAGTGGTGGATACCATAGAAATATTTAGATGAGGAATTTAGTTCATATAGTTCTTTAATTTCATTTATTGGATGATTAGTATATGTGAAATTAATCCATACATGTTTCCATAGTATGTCAGTGATAAGTGGGCATTAATGGAGCTAGTGAGACAACTTGTTGAAACACACAAGTTTTTGATAGGTAGACATACAACATGAGTTAAATTTACAATTTCTATTGGCAAGTAAACTTTTCCATAATTAATGAAATATAAAATAATATATAAATATATGTCCCCTTGTAATCTCAAGACTTTTTAAAGTAGGTTTGCATGTGATATAAGGGTTTTAATTGAACATAATCTTGGGCCTTCTTTTCAACATCTCTATCACTTTAAAGATTACTGCATGGAATGTGATGATGAAAAAATGGTTAGAATCATGGATTATTCATAAATTACTATGAAATAGATAGTCAAATATGGCATTAAAAAAATACAAAAGCAATTGGTAAATGATGAAGTTATGTTGGATCCCATTTTTGAAAAGGAGTGCATTGTGGTAAAATTATTACCCAAATTTCATTAGGATAAGAAACAATCCACTTCTCTCAGAAGTAGAGAAAGGTCAATGCTTGAAAGGACTCTTAAGTGGTTATGGATTAAATTAATTTATGTTGGGAATATTTATTTCCTGACACCTCCTAGGGAAGATGAATTTAGTAGTTTCTACAAACAACATGTTGAAATAGAGAAATCCAATTAAACGAGTCCAAGTAGATAAATTATGTTGATAGAAGAAGCACAATAACCAAAAACTAGCCAAAAGTATATTACACTATGAAGGATTCTAAATCTCAAGATAAAAAGTTTATGTGTAAATCTCTCCTCTTCTCCTAATCCCTTAATTTTTCAAGAAGTTCATGTTGATAGCTTTTTGTAGTCTTAAAGATTATAGAAGATACAACTCATCAATTTCTTAAATATAATGACATGTTGATCCATATATCATCTATTTATCCACTAAAATAAATCACTCATATTTCTTCTTCTCCCTCAAATCTTGAAATCCCTATTATTTCCTCTCCTAAAACTCTAATTGATGAAATTAGTAGATAAAAACAAGGAGAAACGTCTTTTCAAGATATCAAAATTGAAAGAAAATCTTATTCTACCCTAATAATATTGGCCCCATAAATATCAAATTTTGTCTCACCTCTTTCTTCAAGCACAACAATGTCAAATTTATTTTCCACAATGGTAAAGAAAAGAATAAAAACTATTGAACCTTAAGAGATTGATTTTGAGACCCTAATAATTCCAATTTATTTTTTAAAAAGATCAAGGAAAGTAAGAACCATATCATGAATTTTAAAAAATAAAAAAGGAGAAAGATATGTAGAGGTGGTGATTCCTACAGATGAGAAAGATAAATCAAATATCAAAGTTGAAGATTTTTAGGTATCAAGAGATCATTTGGGGAAATCTACTAGATAAGGGATGAAGGAAGATATGCAGCTAGCAATTGGCACTATTTTTGAGAGAATGGACAAAGATAAAGTAATAAAAGATGAATTAAAAAATTATATCACTTTAATTTAATTATATAGAGTTTGATTAGACCAATTCAACCAACACTTATTTTTTCAAGTCTTCATGTTGAAGCACTGGATAAAGTAAAGGGAATAGGCCAAATGGGTAACATAGTAAAAGATTGAATCAAGAAGATCACAGATCAAGGAGTTTTAATGATTCTCATTATAGTTACAATGGTTTCTAAATTCCAATTATAATATGAACATGTAAAACAAATAAAGTGGGTATATGGAGGAAATACAAAATTGAGAAGAGTTCGTCCCCAAATTGATTGAATTCTCAAAATTTCCCTCGCATGATCTTATTGATGAAGTAGTCATCAAAAAATAAGAATCTATATATCAAATTGAGTTCCTTTGGGCCACAAAATTCAAAATCCACTCACTTCAATAATGAGTCAAGAATTTCAATAGTGCAAGGTCACTTAGGAGTGACATAATGATATAAATTGATGCAGAATTCAAAAAGTTGAAATTTCCTTTTACCAACAACAAATATCAAAATGGGAATATTTTTTTAGTATATGTTGTGGTTAAAGAATTAAAAAAAAAAAAAATTTAGGAAGTTGTGAATCCCATGTCTTCATTTGATCATGAAGTGCTTCATCAATTGGCCAAATATAAATTCATTGTAGATAATCTTGACTTGATGATAAACAAGATATAAAACAAGTTTTAGGAAATAAGGGAGTTGAATTTCTCAGTAGATATTGCATACAAGTTTATAGATATCCTTGACAAATATTTTATAAGGGTGTTTCTCTAGATATTTGAAGACTTTATAAAATAAAATGAGTTATCAATAAAGCAACAAAGATATTAAAGTCATTCTGATCATTCCAAAGTTTTCTTCTCACACTTCTTTTTTCAACTAGATTGTATTGTCACATTGTATTTCCCCTTGAAAATATATGTTTTTAAGTTTACAAATAATGTCTCTTGTAATTTCTCCAACTTGGTTATTCAAGTTGCGAAAATTAATGATATACCTTTTCAAGCAGTGTAAAAACACCAAAACACTTTTTCAAGTAGTGTCAAGTGCTCAACACACTTTTACATCCTTTGGAGATGTAATTTGTTGTTGATGTTTTTATATCTCTTTAAAATGAAAAAAAGGTGGTTATGCACCATAACCACCTAATTTATCTTATAAATACAAGATAATCCCTCATAATAATGGTTATAAATAGTGAAAACTTTAATCAAATATTTTTTATAAAGGGAGATTGGATTTTCTACTCCACAAATATCAATACAAAGAGGTGCTTCTAAACTTTATGTTAGTGATTCATTGTATATTATGTATATCTAATTAATTTAATGTATTTGATTCTCATTTTTAAATTTTTATTACTATTATATTTTAATTTTTAAGGCCAAGAAACTAGGTAACAAATTTTTGTCTGGAATTGTAATCAATATTTTGAATATAAATAAAATATTGATGGGAATAGAAATGATATTTTTATTATGTTTCTTAGAAAATAGAGGGTTGTTTATTTATGTTATCAGTGATAGGTATATTTTTTGTGTATGTTTCATATTATTAATAATATGAATATGTATTTTCAACCCATTGAATGAGAGAGATTTCCCCTTTTGATGTCAATTTCTCCTATGACACCTTTATCAAATCTTAGTGTTTAATTGGGTGAATTTGTTTTCTAAAAGATTATACCTCTCTTTATTTATAAATATTCCTTGCTAAAATTTGTTTTCATACTTCTAGGTTAAAATTACTACCCCATAATTTACAACTTTTTGCTTGTCAATATTTATTTTTTTAGTAATTTTTTTGGCTTTTGATAAAGGTAGATCTATATTCTAATAGGAGAGGGACTTTGTTCCCAAAATTGTTGATGTGAATGTGATAATTTTCCCCCTAAAAAATTTTCATGCCAACATAAATGAACCATAGGATCTCAATAGAAAAGACAAGACAAAAATTATGAATAACTTATGAACTTTATTCTTGGATAAAACATACCCAAAAGTAACATTAAATGATGAAATATAAAAACCAAATAAAAATTTCCCAATTTTAAGACAATTATTCCATATTTTGGTAGTAAAAAGCTAATTTGAAAAAAGGTGCTCAATAGTTTCTAACTCACTAAATAGAAAATAATGGAGAAAGACAAAACCAAATTTTGAAATAACCAACCTAACAACAAGTTTATCATAGAAAATCAACCACCTAAAACATGACTTTTTAGGTTTAAGTCAAGAATCCCAAATAACTTAAAATCTAAACAAGCAATTGTAGAAAGGTTCACAAACATGCCATAAAGTTTTAAGGCTAAGGTAGTGGATTTTGGAAAAATCAATTTTATCATATACCATTTTGATGGTGTATTAAAAAATAAGTAGGCCTTTAATACATTTAATATTATCCCAAAAATCACCATCCTCATTAAAGACAATAATTGTTTTGGCCAATTGAAAATCATTATTAATAGGGTGAAGGTCCTTATTTGAGTTGAAGGAACATGAAATTTCTATTTAATTTCCACCCATGAAGCCCAAAAGTTAAAGGTAAAATATCCTTCAAGCTCTTTAAGCCCTTAAATAACCAAATAAATGTTGAGAAACCTCTAGTTAAGGTAAGGGGCCTATTGAGAAGTGGTGTCATTGATGTCAAGCTTGATGTCATTAGTGTCAAGGTTAATGTAATTTATGTCAAGGTGCATCTAGTGAATATTCATGGTGCATGGTATTTGAGGTATGATATTGTGTGCTTGATGTGATAAGGAATCCATGTGAGAAGAGAGAATTTAAAGGCAACCTAATGTCTCTTCTATTGAGAGATAATTTGAAGGAAACCTAATGATTCTTCTATTGGTTGATGTCAAGTTTGTTTTAGTTGTGTGATATTTTTATCTAATGAGTGTTATTTTTTGATATCATTGAGGTAAGCATGATTGAATACTAGTTCTTAAATACAAGGTGTCTTGAGAAGCTTAGTCTAGATCCTATGAGAAGGTGTGCATAGTGAAGTTTGTTGAAGTAAGAATAATATTGTGATAGGTTTTTTTGAATTTTTTGATCTTTAAAAATAAGTGTATAAACTTTTATTAGTGTTTCAAGGTCATTTGAAAAGTTTTAAGTGCTTAAAAAGTCTAATCATAGCATGAAGAGACCTTAAGAGAAGGTATGAGTATGATGGATTGGTGAGATGACTGCACACAAGAATGAGTGGTTGTATGAGGTTACTTGATCATGTATGTGAATCATTAGATCACTCATGAGAGTCTCAGGGTGAGCCTATAGGGGTAAGACCTATAGATCAAGTCTATAACTAGACCACTTCTAAACCCTACCTAGCCTAATAAGGCATCATGATCTATTGTCAAGGCATATAAATAATGTATGATAGTTTTTAATCATGTATGAGGTTTATTTAGTATGTGAGAGTGTTGGAGAGTGTATGTAAAGACGCATGAAGGTCAATTTTAATGCCTAATGTGGTTTATAGGTCAAGGTCTAAGCAAGCAAAAAAAGAGAGTGTGACCTAATGAGTGGTCATGATCACATTTCAGAGTGTTTGATATTATGTAATAATTTCCATAGGTGACTTATTTTGTTTCAAGTATGTTCATGTAGTTTGAGGTCATAGCTTGAAGGATAAGGGATGGAAATGTGTTATAAGGTTTCTCAAGTGCACATAATGAAGGGTTTTCAACCTAAGAAGGATTCTATTGTGCTCATCAACTTGAAAAAACTATGTATGTAACATAAAATATTCATGATACATGGGTAATTTTTCTAGCTCAAAATTATAGGCATTAGTTTTTAGATTGAGGGGTCATGTTTTATGAACAATCGTTAATAGTGAAAGTGTGTTTAAACCCTTTTAAAACCTTAATAGTGACCTAATGTTTTAGATATTATTCTAAAGTGCTTATTATTATTTTAAATGATTAGGTAAGTTTTTGGATATTTTATTTAACTCTCTCAAGTACCTCTAAGTGGTGGTGGTTAGAGCAAGGAGAGAGAAAATGTGAAGATACAATCTTGTTTCTGAGGAAGTTATTATAGTTGTAAAATTTTGTTTTAGAATTTTTTTGAAAATTGATGGATATTGAAGCTTGATACTCATATTTTATGTACTTAGTTGTTTTTAGATTGTTTCGAGTGATTAATTATGCTAAATTAGTCATCCAAGTTAGTTAGTCACTAACATGCCTAATGATGGAAACAATAAGAAATCCAAGCAGTAGTGAGATGATGATTAGGGATGTGTTATCATGAAATAGTGATGAAAATAAGTACATGGAGATGTTTTTCAAGATTTTTAATACATGCTCAAGTTTTGAAAATAAATTGTATGTAAGTGTTAATAGTGAGAAAAATTCTCACAAGTTGACTTGTCTGGCTCAGTGAGGTTTATATACAGTGAGGTTTTGAGATTAGTCTATAAGACCAATATTTCCATTTGACCATATTATTTTTATAATTGAGAATGGTATAATGATATCATAAGATCATCTACATGAATCATGATTCACTGATTATGTCTACATAGGTGTTGAAGGTCTAAGTCATCATGATTGTGCTTTAGGGTAAGCAAGTTGTAGTGATGGGGTTGAGTCTCTATGCCCTATTTGAAATATATAATTCATATGGTGTTATTTTTTGTGACTTTAAATTAGTTATCATGCTTTTGTAAATATTAGAAGTCAATTAAAATGGTTGAAATGTTGAATCCAAAATAGCTTGTATAGTTTTGGTTTGATTCTATATACTGATGTTAAAAGATTGGTCTGTAAGACCAATATTTGACTTTAGACCTTATGAATTTTGTATTTGAAAGTTTTATAGAGATGTTAAATTATATTTTTAAAGTATTTATATTCATGATAAGTTATCTTTTAGGTATTGAATATTAAGTTGATCATGATTGGGTTTTGAAGTGTTCTAGCACTTTTGAATGGGTTATTTGCAAAGAAGAGTTTGAGTCCTTTTTCCTTGAGTTTTTAAGTTTAAATCATATTTTTATGACATTGAGATCATGTAGTTTCCATATATTTGATTTATTTTCATGGTTTTTTAGTTCATTTATGTTTAATCTTTAGTAGTTCAAGACATACTTTCTTTGTATGGGAAGGCTTAATTGTGAACAATACAAATGGTGTGATTCAAGTGGTGGTTGGTTTTAAAAATTGATATGGAAATTAGATGACATTAGTATAGGTCTATTTGATTTTTATATGATATGTTACTACTATGTGTGGATTTTGAAATACTTCTAAGGAAGGCAATGTGTAATGTGTCCTAAAGAAGACCTAATGGAATTAGGTCTCCATGAGACCTAATAGTGAAATGAGGCCTAATTGAGTTATGTCAGACCTAAAATGACTCAATAGTCATTTGAATCATGTTTTTGAGATGTTATAAGACATATTCCATGTCATAAATAATATTTTAAGGGTGATTAGCTAACCAAGAGTTATATGAACAAGGAATGGTACACACACACACACACACACACACACACACACACACACACACACACACACACACACACACACACACACACACACACACACACACACACACACACACACACACACACACACACATGCACACACACACACACACACACACACACACACACACACACACATACATATATATATATATATATATATATATATATATATATATATATATATATATAAGATAGTTTTTGGCCTATTTGTGAGTGTAGAGAAGATGAAAATGAAATAGTAAATTTATAAGAAGAATAAGGTATTGTATAACATCATAAGAGTGTATATAAATTGTGATGAATATTTGGCATAGGTTCTACATATGAGGATCAAGGTCATATGACCTAATCAGTCTTGAAGAGACCAAATTGAGCAAAGAGACTAAGAAGATAATTTTAGAGGAATAAGATTATGAAAATATTAAGAGGTGGTAATCATCATTTGGTTGATAAACAAGGTGTTTTTAAGGTGATAAATTCAATCAGGTGTCTAAGTCATCTATGGGGTTGGTGCCTCATTGAAATTTGGTGCATGTTAAAGCCTAGCTGAGTTGGTTCTTAGCTAGTTGGGGTTGATGCTCCATGTGGAGTTGGTTATTCACTAAATTTTGATCTTTGAACTATAGGAATATAGTCTATTTTTATGTATTAGTGGTCTTTCATCCCCTTGAGGGTTTCCCAAATATATGATGTGTTGTCTTATGTAATCTTATTTCATGCTTATATGGGTGATTGCTTATGCATTATTTGATATATATGTTGATGTGATGGTTCATGTATGCTAAAAAGTTTTAATACATTGATTTACCCCCCCCCCATCTCAATGATTATGCTTCCAATATTTTTTATCAGATTAGGTCCTTTAATTTAGGTTTAATAGCCTAAAGGAGATCCTAAAAATAAGGATGGCTAGTCAAAAAGCTCAAGGTGTCTTCTCTACCAATAAGGCTCCATATTTAATGGAAATAATTATTATTTTGGGAAAATCATAATGAGGACATATATAATGTCAATTGGCCATGAAATATGGAAATTATTTATGGATGGATAAACTACACCTCCTACACCACCAACTAATGCAGTAGACAAGAAGTAAAATGAAAGTAATTCCAAGGTAATGAATGCCATTATATGTGGTCTATCATAGATAGAGTTTGTAAAGGTGATGCATTATGAGTCATCTAAGGTGATATGGGACAAATTAAATACTATCTATGAAGGATACACTAAGGTGAATATGGACAAGTTGTAAACTCATCATAGATAGTTTGAAAGTTTGAAAATGAATGAAGATGAAACCATTTCATCTTAGATATTGAAGGTTGATGAAGTTGTCAATGTCATTAGAGTATTAGAAGAAGTGAAATCTACATTTGTTCAAAATTTATTGAGATCACTAAATCTTAAGTTTAATTCTAATAATTTTCAATAGAAGAGATGCAAGATTTAGACAAGCTAGAGATGGATGGCTTCATGGCATCTTGACTGCTTATGAGATGAGAATAAATGAAGGAAGGCCTCCCGAGAAGGAAACACAATTATAATATGAGAATAATTCAAAATACAAGAAGGTTAAGGATGAGGTATGTTCATATGTTGATGATGATAAACTAATAGCCATGTTTTCTATGATATTAAGGTTTAGATCTGGTAAGTACAAGGGCAAGTTTCCTTTCAAATGTTTCAATTGTGGTAAGATTGGTAAATTTACATATAAAAATACTAATAAAGATAATATTGAGAATGATGATGAACATGATGAACATCATGGAGATGATAATAAAGTCTATAAGCCTCACAAAAATAATTAATATTTTAGGAATTATGAAGGTAAGAAATGGTCATTCAAGAATAAGAGAAGCTTCTATTCCAAAGAAGATAATAAATCATCTAATTTAAGTGGCACAAGTACATTTAATAGTGATGATGACAATAATGAAAATGAACATGATAATAATGAAATATTATAAATGGATATAGAGACAGACAATGAGGGTTACTCAAAAGGAAAAGACCTTATGGATGATAAAGAATCAGATGAAGAAGAGGCTGAAGTAAACTTTTAGGTAGAATTGGTGAGTGCTCTAGAGAAGTTAAAGTTTCAAATAAGAAAGAATCACAAACTAAGATCATTATTTAAAGACTATGAGGATCAAATTGGTTTGTTTGAGAGACTAAGTAACACATCTAATGAGTATGATAAGATCATAAATGAAGATAGTCATTGCTACTTTAAAAGCTAAAGAGGAATAATGTACTAGATATATAACTAAAATGGAATCCTTGAAATTTGAGTTGGATCAAGCATATAACAAGTTTAATACCTATATGAAGCTTGAAAATATCATTGAAGTTCTAGATGACATCTTAAGTAGTCAAAAGTTTGAAAGTGATAAGACACATCTTGATTTCAAAGAAGACCAAAAGGAGACAACTAAATTCAAGGAAAAGGCTAATGAAGACAAGAAGGACAACAAGAAAATACCAATAAAATATCTTAATACTATGAGGCATGATAATTCATTCAATGGTTATTGTTATGCATGTAATTAGTTTGGTCATAGAGAAAGAGAGTGTAGAAGACCATCTAAAAATGAATATGCATGGGATTATAGAAGGAATAATCATTAAATAGGTATAAATGATGTTATCTATTATAGTTTTCATAATTTGGGACACATTTAAATATTTTTTCCTAATAGGGTTAGAAGGCCATCAAGTCAAAACAAGAGGTTTGAAGCTCCTAGAGTGCAAAAGACAAGGCAAATGAATGTGTGTAAACCAAAGATAGTAAAGATGAATCATGATCAGTCTACAAGCCCAAGTGGAATATTTTTTATGATAGAGCATACTTTAGATGTGAAATAATGTCAATAAAGTCTAATATTAGCTCATATAATTGATCAAATGGTTGATGAAGTGATCAATACTAAGGTGCCAAAGAGACTAATCAAGCCTAACAATATCTTGAAGGGTATTTAGTCTTGTGAGAGCATGGAGATCTAGTAATCTCCTGAGTGGGAATTGTTTTAGTTCCCTATGGAAAGGGGTGACTCCATTACGATTTATGGAAACATTATTTAGTTAGTACAATCATGATGGATGTTTAGTTTGAGGGGGAGATATTCAGGTTGTTCATAAACTCTAAATGTAGTTGTTGAAAAGCATAAAATATGTAAGAAAAGTAGTTATATGTTTATAGCAGTGGGTAGTTGAGAATGACTTGTGTTTTATATGGTTTGAGAAATATATTGATTCATTTGGTTAGACAAATTTGTGAAGACAAAGGGGGATCTTGGCAGCTCTAAGTTCATTTGGAAGTTTCTAAGAATAGTTTCCAAAGAGGGAAATGAGTGGTTATAGAAGTTGTAGTGTGTATGGACCTTTGTCATTAATGTCAAAAGGGGGACAAAAGTTTAAAAATGGAGTTTGAAAATTTTAGGTGAGATGAGAGTGATCAGTTTGAAGAATTTTTTGCCATCAATGACAAAGGGGGGGTTTGTTGAGAAGTGTTGTAATTGATGTCAAGTTTGATGTCATTAATGTCAAGGTTTATGTCATTTATGTTAAGGTTTAGCTGGGGAAGATGCATGGTGAATGGTATTCAAGGTATGATCCTATGTGCTTGATGTGACAAAGAAGCCATATGACAAGAGATAATTTGAAGGCAAACTAATGTCTCTTCTACTGAGAGATAATTTTGAGGCAACCCAATTATTTTTATGTTGGTTTATGTCAATGTTATTTTAGTGGTGTGATAGTGTTATCTAATGAGTTTTTTTTTTTTTGATATCATTGAGGTAAGCATGTTTGAATACTAGTTCTTGAGTACAAGATGTCTTGAGAAGCCTAGTCTAGATCCTATGAGAAGGTGCACATAGTGAAGATTAGTGAAGTTAAAAAAAAGATTATGAGAGGTTTTTTGGCATTTTTTGATCATGAAATATAAGTGTAGATACTTTCATAAGTGTTTCAAGGTTATTTTTCAAGTTTCAAGTGCTTAAGAAGCCTAGTCATAGCACTAGTCATAGCATGAAGAGACCTTATGAGAAGGTATAAGTATCGTGTATTAGTGATATGAGTAAACAAAGGAATGATTGGTTTTATGGGTTGATTGATCATGTATGTGAATCATTATATCACTCATGAGAGTCTCAAGGTGAGCCTACATGGGTAAGACCCATAGAACCAATCTACAACTAAACCACTTCTAGACCCTACCTAGCCTAATAAGGCATCATGATATGTTTTCAAGGCATATGAATAATGTATGATAGTGTTTAATAATTTATGAGGTTTATTGAGTATTTTTTAATGGTGTAGAGTTCATGGAAATAGGCATGAAGGTTAGTTTTAAGGCCTAATGCAGTTTAGAAATCAAGGTCTAAGTAAGCAAAGAGAGAGAGTGTGGTCTACTGAGAGGTCATGATCAGATTTTAGCTTTTTTTGATATTATGTAATAATTTAAAAATGTGATTTATGTTGTTTCAAGTATTTTCATGCAGTTTGAGGTCATAGTTTGAAGGATAAGAGATGAAAATATGTTTTAAGGCCTCTAGAATGCATAAAATGAAGGGTTCTCAACTTGAGAAGAATTTTATTGTGATCATAAGCTCATCAAAAATATTCATGTGAACCTAATATATTCATGGTATATTTATAATTTTATTACCTAAAAATTATAGGCATTAGTTTTTGGATTGAGGGGCTATGTTTTATGAACAATCGTTAATAGTGGAAATGTGTTTTATTGAACTTGATGTTGAATATATAATTAAAATTTGATAAATATGGTTTAAAATTATAAATTGAGTTTTTTTTATATTTTATTTAACTCTCTTAGGTACCTCTAGGTGGTGGTGGTTAGACAAAGGAGAGAGAAAATGTGAAGATACAGGCTTCTTTCTAATGAAGTTGATGTATCTATAAAAAGTTATTTTGGAAAAAGTTTTAAAATTTATTAAGTTTGAAGATTAATATTAATATTTTATTTCCTTAGTGGTTTTTTTTTGGCTATATTTCTTAAGTATTCTAAACTAGTCATCCAAGTTATGTAGTTGTTAATGGGCCTAGTGATGGAAATAGTGAGAAATATAGACAGTAGTGAGAAGATGATTAGGAATGTGTTATAATGAAATAGTGATGAAAATAATTAAATGGATATGTTTTTCAGGAATTTTAATACATTATTAAGCCTTTTATAATTTTTTTAGGTCAATTTTAATAGTGAAAAAGTTGCTCACAAGTTTACTTGTCTGGCTCAAAGAGGTCTGCATATAGTGAGGTTATGAGATTGGTCTGCAAGACTAATATTTCCATTTTAACATATTATATGTATATTTTATAATGTTATAATTATATCATAATATAATATATATTCATAATAATTCATTGAATATGTCTACATAGGTGTTAAAATTCTTAGTCATCATGACTATGCTATAAGGTAAATTAGTAGTTTTGGGTAAGCAAGTTATAGTGATGGGTTTGAGGCTCATTCCCTAAGTTTAAATATATAATGAATATTGTGTTGTTTTTTGTGACTTTAAAGTAGTGATCATTATTTTTTTAAATATTTTAAGTAAAAGTGGTTGAAATGTTGAATCCAAAATTGCTTGTTTGGTTTTGGTTTGACTGTGTGTACTGAGGTCAAAAGATTAGTCTGTAAGACTAGTATTTGACATTATAACTTATGAATTTTATATTTTATATTGGTCTATATATTTTAAATTGTATTTTTAAAGTATCATTATTCATGAAAAGTGTTTTTTTAGGTATTTGAGATCAAGCTATTTATGAGTAGGTTTTGGAGTATTTTGGAAATTTTGAATGGACTATTTGTAGAGAAGAGTTTGAGTCCTTTTGCCCTGAGTTGTGAAGTTTAAATAATATTGTGATGAAAATGAGGTCATGAAGTTTTTACCATGGTTTTTTAAATAATTTTTGTTTAATATTTATTAGTTCAAGCTAGACTTTTTGTGTATGAGAAGGCCTAATTGCGAACAATACAAATGGTGTGCTTTAAGTGGTGGTTAGTTCTAAAAAGTGATATGGATATTAGATGATATTATTATATGTATATTTGATTTTTATATGATATTTTACTATCATGTGTGGAGTTTTAAAGTGTTCTAAGGAAGGTAAAGTGTAATTTGGCCTAAAAAGACCTAATGGAATTAGGTTTCCATGAGACCTAATAGTGAAATAATGCCTAATTGAGTTATGTCAGACGTAAAAGTAATTAATAATCATTTGAATAATTTTAATGATATGTATTAATACCTATTCCATGAAAAACCTAAGAGGTTAAGGGTGATTAGCTAAACAATAGGTATATGAATAAGGAATGGTATATATATAAGATAGTTTTAGGCCTATTTGTGAGTGTAGAGAAGATGCCAATGAAATAGTACATTGATAATTACAAGGTATTTTAGAAAATATTAATATTTTATTGAAACTATGATAAAGATTTGACATAGGTTCTGTATATGAGTATCAAGGTCATATGACCTAATCAGTCTTGAAGAGACCAAATTGAGAAAAGAGACCTAGAAGACATTTTGAGAGGAATAAGAGTATGAAAAGTTGAAGAGGTGGTAATCATAAGTTGGTTAATAAATAAGGTGTTATGAAGGTGATCAAGGCAATTAGTTGGCTGAGTTGGTGCTAAGTCATCTAGGGGGTTGGTACCTCCTTACAAGTTGGTGCATACTAAAGCCTAGCTAAGTTGGTGCTTAGCTAGTTGGGGTTGGTGCTCCATGTGGAGTTGGTGCTTCACTAAATTATGATATTTAACTTATAATATTGTAGTCCATTTTTAGGTATTAGTGGGTTTTATTCCACTTGAGGTCTTCCCACATATATGATTTGTTATATTGTGTAATCTTGTTTCATGCTTGTATAGGTGATTTTTTATGCATTATTTGATCTATATGTTAATTTGATGGTTCATGTATGTTAATAAAGTTTTAAGACACTAATTCACACCTCTTACTCTCAATTATTTTGCTTCCAATAGGGCCTTGTTTTCATAGTAAGGTTCCACCACAAATACCTATACCCTTAGCACCTTGATCCTAGACCACTAAACATAGAAGGCATAATGATATGTTTTTTCACAAGTTCCCAAGCCTTCCATATAAACCATAAAATCAAATATACCCCAATTTGAACTGAGAATCATCCCACCAAAATATCATAAATATGCAACCCCTTTCAATTTTGTTTACCTTTATGGAAGCCCCTTAGATTATTAATTCTAATCAGGACCTTCCAAGGATCATCACCTTTCAGATCCTTAATGCTCCATTTAAATACCATGGTAATACCTTAGATCATAAGGTATTTCAACCCAAGACCAACAAATTTTATGGGAACTTAGAAAACATTCCACATCACAACATGCCTTTTTTTATCCTTAGCATCCAACCAAAGAAAGTCCCTACTGATTATATGTAAAAGATTAATCTAGGTCTTATTGAAAAGCCAACGTGATGCATAATAAATGTTATATGAGGATATCACTTTTTAACAAACTTGAATCCTACCTAGGAGAAAAAGAATGCAACCTTGCCAATTACCATTTTTTTAATTAATTTTGACACAAGACAATACCACATCTATTTGAAATAAGGTGACAAGGAAAAATGAATATCCAAATATTCAGCGAGATGATTAGGGCCCTTAGATACCCACCCACACTCACACAACCAATCTAGTAGATTCTCCTCCCATCCCATCATACATGACTTGTGAAGAGCCACTTTAGACCCAAAGGTAGAGTAATAAATATCAAGCCTTTTATCCATCTATTAAATATTATCCTTCTCAAGTTTAGTAAATAATGTAGTGATTTAGTGTAGGATTATGAAGGATATTTTTTAGCTTTCTCTTATTGGTGGAATCTAAAAAAAAACCAACATCAAACAACTATATGAATGAAAAAACTACTTTATTACTTACTTGGGTGAGTAATAATAAAACTAATCACAATATAATTAATAAATAAAGACAACAAACCACATTTAACTCTTTTTTTAAATGAGTTCATTCATTGGCATGTGAGTGTGATGTTATTAGGATTATATGTGTAATGGAGTCTTTTGGTCAATGCATTTGCCTTGTATGAAACACTTCTCCTTGTCCACCTTAAGTTTGTCTTGGCTTGAAAAAATAAAGCTATCTCTTAATAATTTGGCATTATAAAGATACACAAAGAGGATTTTATCTCTCAATAATTTAACCTCATAACTTTGGCTTGAGAGTTTGTTTAAAAAGAGGGAAGGCTCTCTTATTTATAGGTTATGAAAATCCATAATGGCCTTTGGATATAAATGAGATGTGTGGTTGATTTTGAGTCAAAAAATTAATTAATATTCTTTAATCAATAAACATAACTAATAAATTTAGATATTTAGTAGATATTATATGAGTGCTTGATAACTCACAAAAGTAATGATGGAGAGGCCTAATATTTTGCAATCTTTAATTTTCAATTTTATATATTCATTAATTTTACATGTATTATTTAACTAAGAATTCAATTTGATTTACTTTGATAATTAATTATGCTTAGGGTTTTGGTAATTTTAGGAATTTGATTGAGTGTTCCACTTAATTTGTCTGAAATGTCAGTTTACTAGGTTGTAACCTGACTAGAGATGAATCTGTGGGAGGTTATTATTGCATACAGGTTAATACCCCAAATAAAGAAGACTCAACATGATTTTGGGAATTTTCATTTGATGTGTAGATGAATTTGGGCATTTTGATGATTTCTAGGTTTAGTTGCATATTTGGTATAAATCAATCTAGAGTCTAGTTTAGACATGATTGCAACCAAAAGAGGTTGTATATAGTATCATATATAAATATAACATATATAATTTTATAGCCATTAGGTAAGTAGATACCTCTAATCAGTGGACCAAGAGAGGAACTTATCAATAGATAGTGAAGGGCTTCAATCATAACAATAAATGAGATGGTAAGAGGGTAACCTTAATGAACCTCTAACGTTAAATTGATTATGTTATCTCCCCATTATATTTAATGACAATAGAGGCATCCTTGAAGAGGAAATTTACCATTATTTAAAACTTATCTTAAACCCCAAAGTTTTTTATCATTAAGTCAATAAAAGGCCACACAATTCTGTCATAGGATTTTTCAAATTCAAGTAACATCATACCAATGTTTTGTCTAGAATCATGAGCCTAATTCATTCCATCCCAATAGGTATTATTATTGTCATAGATATAAATACATTTAAAAAATGTAGTCTTTATTTCCAAGAACACTGAGGGTATAAAGGAAGAAATTATCTTGGATAAAATCTTATCCAAGATTTTATAAGAGACATTAATAAGAGTGATTGGTCTCTAATTATTAATCGAGGTAGGCTCATAATATTTAAGGATGAGTTTGACAACACCTCTATTAATTTTAGGACCCAAAGTTACTAAATAAACAACTTCTCTAAAGACCCTTAAAATTTTGATTGAAATCCAGTGCTTATTGGACTTAGAAAACTCTTTTGGAAAATGATCAATACTTGGGGATTTATCATTTTTCATAGAATCAATTGTTGCCTTTATCTCATCTAGGGAGATTTTACTATTGAGCCAATTAGCCTATTCATTGGAGACTTTATTATGAACACACTTAGTACACAAATACCTATTATGATTAGTTTGAGGTCTTGATCTATTAGATGAGAAGAGATTAGAGTAAAATGAGAATTAATTTTTAACTTCAATTGGCTCACTAGACACTAACCCACCATTGTCAATCATCAAAATCTTGATTTTACACGACTTCATTTTCAAGAAATAAAAAAATAAATTATATCCTTTATCCCAAAACTTGAGCCATTTCAATTTAGACTGAAATTGATCACCTCTAGAGACAAAAATTTGGTGTTGTCTTATCTCATCCTTTAGAATAGTTAGCTCATCAAGCAAGAGATCATTACCTAGATCATTCTACAAGCAAGATTTAGAGAGAATCAACTTTTCATAGGTAACACAAGATTTTTCCTTATTATTTTGGATTGATACCATCCATAGGTTCATGTAAATATTTTACATGAGTACATGATTATATTACACTTGTCTATATTAAAAGAGGAGTCAGTTGTGAACTTACCAATGCTTTAGGAAGAATAGATACCCCATTTATGATCAAGCTTTTCCAAGTTGGAAACATTGAGTTTATACAAACCTTTCCATTCTAGATCACTCACCTCTATATTAGTGTTTAGTAAAATATAAATTTCAATGGGGTGGTGATCAAAGATGTTGAATAGGAGCACCTTAATAGAGTTATAATCCTTCTCCTACCAAATTATGAATATTTTCTTATTGAAGTATAATCTATCAATCCTAGAGTAGACTCTCTTCTGATTGCCTTGATTTTATCACCACGTAAACCAAATGTTTTTTTATACCTTTTACCTTGGGTAAAAAGATCATATATTTTACAAATCCACTTGAGTTTTAACCAAAATAAAAGTTTATTGACTTTACACAGATGTGGATCACCACTTTGCTTATCCTATTTCTCATCAACCATGTTAAAATCCCCCTAAAATCCAATGGATATATTTTAGGTTTGTATCTAGCCAATTCCATAAAATATCCCTTTCCCTATAATCATTAGGATCATTGACATTATAAATCTCAAAAACCTAATTCTATCTTTGAATGGTGTTCCACACAGTTGTTTGACATAGGGATGAAATAGATTATTCCATAGACTCTCTCCACTTTGGATTAACAAAAATGGAGGTACCTTATTTCCATTTATAATTATAAGTGAAAAAATAGGTAGCAGTTGGCTAAATGAAATTCAACACTGAGTCTAGATTGTAGCCAATAGCCTTAACTTCTTGAAGAATTAAAAATTTAATGTCCTCCCTTAAACACCTAAAATATATAACAATTTTTTTACAATTAGTGGATTCCATACCCCTCATATTATAAATAATAATATTCATCACAAGGGGAGAGGGGGCAACCTACCTTTCTAGGCTAGAGACCTTAAAGCCTCCTTCATTTTGATATAACCTTGTAAAACATTAATAAACCTCATTTTATTTGGATTTTTTTGTTTCCTCAACACCTCCTTGATTCCATTTAGTATTATTTCCATCTTCCCCTTGGGTTTACCTTAATAAGGGGTCTAAATTGGCTTCAATTTTCAATCTTTTAACATTGCTCTTTGGCATACCACTAGAGAGTGAATTTGAGTCAACATCTTTAAGAGGAACAACTTTATCCAAATCATAACTAGCATGAATAATAAGACTTGGGGTTGGAGGAACCATCTTAGGGACCCTCTCATCACTAAAAAAATTATAATCCAAGATTAAGGGGATAAGGGTAGGGGTCTCAGTACCTAATAGATTAGCCAAAATAATAATGTACTCATTTGAGAGTCTACCTTTTGAGGAAGTAGGATCTCCTATAATATTGGATCTCTATTCACCAAGAATCAAAGGGGATAAAATATAATAACACTAATAATCCATAGGTAGATGATCCATAACCTTAAACTCAATAGAAGACCTAAGGAAAGCATCAACACAGTCCATTATCAAAAAGGGTTCTTCTGTCAACTAGGCAGAAGTGCAGATGTCATTCAAACCCATTAGAGACACAAGTTTCCACATATGATCACTAAAAGGTGTATGTAATTTAATGGGTTTAAAAATAAAGTAGGGATTTTATATTATAACTACATATTCCTTAGTGTTAGAGGTAATCTTATCAAAAATATAATTATCACCAAGCATAGACTTACTCTACATAATTTTATTCACCATTTCAGGTTTACCCAACAAAGGCCAATATTTTTTAAGGTGTCCATCCTTTTAAAAAAATAATAAATCATTTAAACCTCCCAACCTTTTAGATGGGATAGGAGAAGAAATCTCCCCTGATATTAAAAATAATGTTTTTAAGGAAGATATTTAATGGGTCTAAATAAATAAGAATCCTAGTTAGCATATGCACAGGAGATCTTCTCAAATCCTCAATCTAGAGAACTTCACCTAAGGGTTTAAGAGTTTGATTTATGAGGTTCAAAGTTTGAATATGAACATTTTCAATATTTACCCTTATCAAAGTATATTTGAAGGCAATATAATTACAATCTAGCTTAGGGTTTCAAGGCACTACCTTGAAAACTAATTGTTTGACATTCTAGAGGGGTTTAATAATAACAAACCTCTATATATTGGAATTTTTGGATAGAATCATGAACACGCCCTTTTGAAGCATTCTAAAAAAGGAAATATAAATACCCATCTTTTTTACCCAAATATAATTTTGCTAGTTATCAAAAAAATTCTAGAGGGTAAGGATTTTCTATTTAAACATATAAAAAAACCCAATATTAATAAAATGAGATTATTCCAATTTTAAATCCATTTCCATTCATTCATTCATAATTAGAGACCTAGTTTTTCTCAGACAAAAGGTCTTACCATATTTTATGAGACATAGTCACTATTTCTATCACCACCTATTTATAAAGATTTGAAGACAAATTCCACTCCTTATGTATGCTTCATAATATCCTCATACTATAGGACTTTTGAAAATAGCTTCTTTCCTACTCCTTCCTTCTTCTCTTCTCTACTATCCAAATTCTTGGCATGGCTCTAAACAGGGTAATTTTAAAGACCCCCTAAAAACTTGGGTGATAAATTAACACCACCATCATTCAATAGCTCCACAGATGTAGAAGAATCACTTTTATCCCTTTCCATAAACACTTACCACATTAATGGATACAACCAATGATTTCACCAAAATACCCTTTGTCATGTAATTCAAGGGAAAAACTAAGCTAGTACAAGACACTTATTAAAAATAATATATAAATAAAATAAAAAGA
Organism: Torreya grandis; assembly: GCA_037957365.1. Classification (NCBI taxonomy): domain Eukaryota; kingdom Viridiplantae; phylum Streptophyta; class Pinopsida; order Cupressales; family Taxaceae; genus Torreya; species Torreya grandis. The sequence goes on along the minus strand of JARHVA010003317.1, from coordinate 1,591,150 downwards.
GCATAAAATAATAACCAATGACCACAACCTAGTGACCAAGAAAACCAAGTAACACCAAAGTAGTAACAAAATACCATTCATCAACCAAGGCAAGAGTTTGGATGACTAATGGGGAATGGGTACCAAGGAAGCAAATGGAAAGTGAAGATAACTTGAAGTTTCATCAATAGAGTATGACTTTTCATCTCCCCATTTATAGAGATCGAAGCCTCTTTTCTCCTTTCTAGTCTATAAACCTAATTTATAGGATTATCTAAGGGGTTCCCTTGATATATCATTTGGTATGGTGAGTTTAAAGTCCTATTGGGGATTATTATTTATATTGGGTAAATTAATAGTTTTTTATTTACCATAAGGTAAATAATACTTATTATTTTATACTTACCATATTTGTAAATAAGATAATATATTTAGTTAATAATATATTATTGTTGTGTAACAATAATATACATTAGGAGTTTGTTATAATATAATTGTACATGAGTTTGTAGTGGATCACCCAATTAAATAACGTAGGCTATTGTGATATATTTTTTGGAGTATTTGTATTAACCTCATATAATATAGGGCCACCATCTCCTATGTATTTTTAGTATTGTGTAATAGAAAATGTTGAGTGAGAATAATATTATATTATTGTGTGATTAAAATATTTGTCTATATTATGTGTTTATCTTATCTACATGATTTAAATCACTTTATAATATCTTAAAATACCTAACAATTGTATCATAGCATGGACATCCTACATGTGAAAAGATATATGTGATGGCATGGTCCTAATCCCTTTTATCTATGTTAGATGGTATATGATATGTGTCATGTTAACAAGATATACCTTCAATTAGCTATCTTTATATGCCACATGTTCACCTATCTAGTTAAATTGTATTATCTATAGTTATGAGTTTGAATATTGAAAGGATAGTCTAACCAAAACATTGTAATTAGGGTGATTCTCTTAGATTTATATCATATGACTTACCACTATGCAACTATAGTTATTGGTGGTGCATGAATATTGAATCTAAAGTATATATATATTAGAAGCTACTATTTATGACATTGGTTCATTTGCCTTTTAGCTTAGACTATGAGTAGTAACTAGGGATTTTTTTATCTATGCAACATGTCTATGAATAGAATCTCTCATTACCATTATAATGTCTTATTTTAAATCATGAAAATTAGATGAATACAAATCACTATGTGTAATATTCATCTCAATCTACCCTACATTAATTCATGTTGTTTTTACTTTCTATAAAGTCTACTACTATAAATTTTAACAACCATGACACTATTTGAGATATTGAGAAAGAAGAAATTAAGATCAAACATTCTCTCATAAGTCAGGGCCATGTGCAATAGAGGTGCTACCAAGAGAAAAGTGATGCTTTTGTAGAAATCAAAGATCTCTTACCTATTTTTTTGTATAATTCTATAGGTCTTGAACATCATAGGCTACCAATGAATGATTATTTGAAGGAAGAGTGAAATACATGCCTCAATTATATTTTTGTAGCTTACAATTTTTTAATAGCATGCAGAGAAGGACTAATATCATGGAACCTTATTCACTTGTTGTGTTAATAAATTGAAACATTCAACTTGTAAGCATGTCATCTATTAGTGATCATGTATTTTCCATGTAGTTGTATCTTTTTCAAGTCATTAAAAAACCATGAAAATAGGTCTTTGATTCCATTTGTAAGATATATTTATTAGTTTTAGTCAAGTCAAAGTTATTTGGAGTTTATTGTTATTCAATTTATCTTAAATTAAAAAAAGACTAATTATTATTTGATAGTCTATAGTGGTATTTTTTTTACATGCTTAGAATATAATGATACTTTATTAGATATCATCGATGGTATCTTGTAATTGAGTATCATTAAAATTATATATATATATATATATATATATATATATATATATATATATATATATAAAGGTCCATTATGTTATATGTCAAAAATAAAATTCTTGTCAAAATATTTTTATTATAGTATTTTATCAGTTTGTCATCTTATCTAGAGTCACTAGATCGTTTGTCCATTTGTATGGTTAGTTTTGGTTTAGTGTTTTAAAATGTCTTATTAGTTCTTATAAATATATTTTGTGTCTATCAAAATTGTCATAATAATAATAATAATAATAATAATAATAATAATAATAATAATAATAATAACATTTGCATTATTTGTAATAGGATGCACTATCACTTGTATGTGATGTCTATTTTTTATGAGTTCTTTAAGCTTATAGAGGGATTTTTCCTCAAAAAATTCATACACATGAGCTTCAATTTCAACCAACTCAGTAAGAAAATTCCAATGAATTAGGTCAAAGGCGAGGAAGGAAGGAGGCCATTCAAGCCTCTTATTATTAGTAAGCAATAGGGACACTTCTACTTTAGTGGCATTTGTTTTTTAATTGTGTGGTGTGTTAGATACATTTATTTTTATAGTGTGTTTTGCAATAAGAATAGAGGTTCATTTCTATTCTCTTATGAGTATTTCCCATTTAACCCTTTTTATATAAGCATTTTATAATGCTGATCAAAATGTATTATAGGATTCATGATGTAAAGGTTATTGGTAAACCTATGAAAAAACATTTGTGTAAGGTTTTTGGTGAACCTATAAAATTAATTGTGTAAGGTTTTTGGTGAACCTAGAAAACCAATTTTGTAAAAATTTTGGTGAACTTGGAAAAATAATTGTGAAAGTTTATAAGTAAATCTACAAAACCAATGAGGTAAGGTTGTTAGTCAAAGGTGGGTAAAACCATCAAAGAACAAATGTGGAAGATGAACATAAGAGTAGGTATTTTTTCATGCCTATGTCATGGTTGTATCCATCCATGAAATGCACTTGTAAGAATACAATATTTTGGAGAAAGGTGTGTTGTCACATGTATGAGTTTTGTGCAAGCCCAATGTTGCATAACTAAAGCTAATATCATGAGCACAAAGAGGTGGAACACTACAATCAAAGAATAAGATAAGTTTTATCATGTAAAAACTAAAGGGGGAATTTTTGGGATTAACATATACATTAGGTAAATTAATAGTTTGTTATTTAATGTAGGGTAAATAATACTTCCTATTTATAAGTTTTAGATTAAGGTAAAAATAGGTTTTGAAGGGACCCCAAAACCCTGAAACAAAGATAGAAATATGAAGCATTTACGACCACAGGCAAAACCTAAAACCTACTACAAAGAAGTAATAAAAATAGGTTTTATATGGACCTAAAACCATTGGAAAGACCACAAGTCAAAACCCAGGTTTTACATAGACCTGGCTACACCATAGTCAAAAGATTACAAAAAACTAGGAAACAAGACCAGATAACACAACCAACTAGAAGAACCAAGCTATTTTTCCAATTCCAAAATCATTTTCACTGCCTCCTTACCTTTCACAGTAGTATCCTGAATGGCAGTAGCCGCTGACATGGCTCCCTCTTGCATAGCTTTCTTTCTTGAGCTCTGTCTCATCCTCTTGCTAGGCCCCTCCAAGGATTTGATCTCCTCATTGGCTCTTTTTCTAATATTAATAGCTACATCACATATGTTAGATGTAACTTCCTCCATTTTCATTCTGCTCTCCTTGATGAGTTCCCTTAGGTTGTTATCATAGTCTTTGAGCTTGATGGGGATGTCTCCCATCTATTTTTCCATGTTATTGATTTTGTTCCAAACTGCCTTCTAGTTGTCTTCCATTATTTCCAGTTTCCTTTTGAGATCCATTATCTCCTTAAACATCCATGAATCGAGTTGGAAGATAGCCTCTGCTTTGCAATTAACCCATCTTGTAGGTGTGTGCCTTCCATCATTCTGCCTTTTATCACTCCACTCTTTTGTGTTCTTATTAGGACTGTTCCCACCTTCTTTAATGTGGTCCTCTCTTCCCCTTTGATTTTGCTCCTTAGTTTCAGCTTGAACTCCCAAGTCCATTTCTTAGTTATTAGCCTGAACTGTGTTTTCCCTCTCATTTATCAAAACAAGGTCCTCAATAGGGTCATCCAGGACTTTATCATCCTCAAACACTTGCTGGTTTTCCTCAGAGTCATGTTCACTATTTTTAGACTTCTCCTTTATGTTGAATCCTTCTTTCTCATTCTTCTCTTGAACTTCTTCTTCCTCATTGGAACTTGAATTCCTACTTTCTGTTCCTCCCTCTTCCTCCAAGCTTTCCTCCCCAGACTTATCAGTTCTCTCCCACTCTGTATCCTCATCAACATTCTAATTCTTGACATTAGGGGGCTTGATTTTATCTTTCCCTTTAACAATTTCACTCTTGTTACTTCGTGAATCCTTGTTTTTCCCCAGATAAGGGTTCATAACCATGGCCTTGTTCTTGTAATTGCCTTCAATTATCAGAATTAATCCTTCATGTAGAATAGGATGCATTTCCTTCTTCCTATGAGCGAATAAACTTTGGACCAAAGAGAAACGTAGATAAAAGGGAAAGGAAATTCTTACTTTGTGTCTGAAATGATTTAGGAATACAAAGTGGAATTTGTGGACTCTCTTGCTTCTTCCATCGAGTATGAAGTACTCCCGAATATAGCATAAGACCTCCCTGCAAATGCCCTTAATCTATTCTAGTTCAAAGAAATCCCCATTCTTTTCCACCTTTTGCTCTTCAATGTCCGTCTTAGGGAATTTACAAAAGGCCTCATTTGAAATGCTAGTCTACTTGGAGAATTTTATTCCTTCTGTAGGCAGCCCCGTAACCTCTGCTATAAATTCCTATGTTAGATTCACTATGATGCCATGCAGAGTGACCCTATCATCAATCCAGTTTTTGAAAAAAGCTGTTGTAATATGAGGTTTTGAACCATGGAGCCTTTGCATGTAGTTCACAACCTTCCCTCTCTGCAGGATTTTCCAGACATCTTGTTTCGCTCTCCACTCTTTGCAATTTTTGGGTTCCTGCTTCCTTGGTTCTCCTTTCCTTACACAAGCCATATAGATTTCCTTTGATACCCAATCACTGTGAACTATATAATGATCCCACTTACTACCAATTTGGTTCAAATCTCCCCTTTTTTTAGGCACGTTCAGGATCCGCTTCTCATTCTCGAGGGCATTCCTTTTTAATGATTGTAAACCTTTCTCCACAAAGCCACTCCTCCAACTCATTAGTTTTCTATTACAAGCTCATCTTTCCCTCCTTTTCATGATTTTCATCATGATGAATGAGCACTCTAAGATCTACATTCTTTTTTAATGTTTCTTGCCACCTCACTTTGTGTCATGTTCGGACTACATAATTTCCTATTTATAAGTTACCATATGGGTGAATACAATAATATAGTAAGTTAATAATAAATTATTGTTATGTAATTATTGAATAATTTTACCCCTAGATAAAATTAAGTTAACCCCCCTTGCATGTGTAAAGTTTTCATAAGGTTTGCTAGGTTTGAGGTATTCACCATGGTCTTAAATGAGGTCGCATACTATGTTTTATCTTGGTCACACTAGATCATTTGTTCCTAACATAATTATTATGTCATTTTAGGTCATTTTAATTAAATTTTATGATTTTACATGAAAGGACAAGTATGTTAAAAATTTATCTAATGTTTTTGATGTCAGGAAAGTGTCAGAGTCAATTTTAAAAATGATATGATGCAAGTTTAATGTACAAAGAAGGGGATTATCTGATAAGAATGTCAATTTAAATTAGTTGTACATACTCATAATAGTTATAGAATTTTTGAAGGATCCTTATAAGTCTCTTGAAATCCCCACAAATCACCTCCAAGCTCAGGGGATTTGACAGCTCCAAAAATGGTGAAAATTGATCCTTCTCTCTCATCACTCTCTTGGGTAAGTCAAAGAACTTAAATGGTTTTCCTTTAGTATGGACAAAATAAGTAGATTTTAAGGGAATGAAATTGGTAGATGAAATTAATCCTCTTATACTTCCATTTCATGGTCATAGTTATAATAATGGTGGTATGTGCTTCATGAACAATTACTAATATTTTTAACACCTCCAAGTTACCTGCACATTCCCAACACCTCAATTTTCTTCTTTGTTTACACTGACCTAATCAAAACAAGTGATGCATATTGTTTTTTAGAGTATTTCATCATTCTCATGTGGTTTACAATTGGTTTTGCATGTGTGAGACATGGATGAATAATAAAGATCATCTCTTTGTGTTAGGAGTGAGCATTATTAGTCTACAAGATAGTGTTTTCATCATTGGTAAAGTTTTTCTTCTTTGAGTGACTTAAAATTAAGGTATTACACCTATGTCCAATTATTTAGAGCATGAATTATGCATATTATCCATTTAAGGACTTGGAATTTGATGGATATGGGGTTTTAATACACTAAGTAAAGACTAATTAGAGCTCTAATGTATACAATCATATACAATCACCTATAGATATGTGTAGAGAATGGAGGAGATATCCAAAACCCAAGACATGGGTTTTATTAAATTTCATGACTTGAATGGAGTTATTAAGTAATTTAGGGTTTGTTAGCATAGTCAAGAACACTTCATTGATACCTATGATTAGTCAAGTTAAGAAAGTTGATCAATGGGACTATTTACCTTAATATCTCTAAAGAAAGTCTATGCTACATATAATTTCATTCTTTTGATGAGAAATATGAGGTTTGTATGAGTCTAAATGTTTTCCTTCTTGTAACCTTGGCATAGAGGTCACATCTTATCATGGAAGGATGTTGTTTAGTCAAGAGAAATTGATGGTTCAATAGATTAAAAATAATTCAAGTCTATACTTGAAACACTCAATGATATACAATGACATTTGAACTAAAATGAACTAACAATGTAACAATAATGCAGTGTGTTAATAGTGAGAGATGATAACACGGGCTCAATGTAAGAAATTATACTTTCAGGTGAGAAATGGCCTAATGACCTCAAGGGGAACTCAAAATCATGAAGTATAATTATTTTACATATATCACCATCTACATGGGTCCTTTTATTTCCCTAATTGATACCTACAGATTGACTGAGGTAATAAACTAGCCTAAGCCCATGAGACATGTAGTTTGGTTAATGAGTAGAGGTACAATATGAAGATGAAAATATTGAAACCAATATCATAGTGGTAACATAAACCTCATAATATTCTTAGATAAAGGAAATAGAGAAAAGATAGGTTTTTAACTTCACACCCAATTTGGGTTTCTAGACCCTACACATTTATAGTTTACCATAGTATACAATCCTAGAAGCTAGTTTGGAGAGTTGAGGTGTAGAGAGCTCTTGGAGCATGATCTAACTTTTAAAATTTGTATATATGGTCCTCATAACCTAATAAATATTTTTATAGTCTCATTTTATTAACACTAATAGTGTGAATTCTCTTTTTTCTATCTTAGACCAAAGACACTCCCTAAGTAATATAGTTTGTAGACTTAGTATGTGAATGATAAGAGTATGAAATGGAGATTATTGAGTGACAATGGGATGATTTATATAGTTTATTTTGAGTTTAAAAATTACATATGAACACATAAAAAAACTAAGACCTCCCAGATATGGTCACATATGAAGATACATAGTTTGGGTCTATTAGGCCTAGAACTAGGCCTAAACCCTCATGGCATATAACTTGATTAATATGACCATATGACCTTTAAAATTTATTTTATAACACTTATAGGAGAATTTATAGTATATAATATTAATTTTTTTGTATGTAATAACATAGGAGTGGTCATTTTGGCCTAATTCTCTCTCAAGCCTATCCAAAATGTAGTGTAGGAGATCGAGAGCCAATTTCATTTGCTCATCTCTATACAGATGGTGTGCATGGTTCCTAAATATTATATGGATATTCAATGGGGTCCTTAAATGTATATCAATGGATTTTTTTAAATGTTAAATGGCTATAATTTATGAATCAATGTTAAGAACCGAGATGACCTAAAACCCTTGTGTGAACCCGATGGAGAAGATATGAAGAATTAGGCAAATAGAAGGATTAGAATGTATTTTAAAGTATTTTGGACCTATATGTAACTCTATATGGATTCTTGAAACAATTTTTTTATGCCATCACTTGTACAAATAGACCTAAGTTTATGATTTTTTTAAGATTTGAGGTGTTCTATAAATGCATAAAGGAATGGACAGATGAAAGTTACATTATAACATAAGTGAGGACTTATTATAACCCCTCATACCTAATTATAACCTAAATGATACCTCAAAACCCATATGTTAGGATGGTCATTACAGATAGTCTTGAATAGCATAGTGAGAATAAATGTGACTATCTAATTATGATAGTGAGAAGTGTGACATTGAATCTTTTGAGGTATATTTAATAAACTAGAGGATAAAGAGGTTGTTATGAGGTGTCCTACATACATAAAATGAGATTAATTTAGCATGTATATGTCATCTAAGTGATAAGTGTATGAATCAGACTTGGAGGTATGGTGAATAATTGCTAGAGAGTGAATGACAGGTAATAGGGAGAAGTTCATCAGTTGAGGAACATATATGATTATCACCATCTTGTTTACAACTTCCTAAGTTAAATAACATGTGTCAAACACTTATATATAAATTTTAAGTAATCAATTGGATGATTCATCATCATGAGGGTAATTTCAAGAAGGACATGGAGATCTCTATGCCAACTATAGGAGAATGATGCATTTAAGATGGACACTTGTCCAAGATAACTTCATTACCTATTTTAAATTTTATTTTCCCTAATTTTAAATTATTTATAAGTCTTTAAAATTTTCCTTATGACTTTATAACTTCTCTTCTTCTCTCTCCTCTCTTATGATTTGTATATGCAAGTTATTTTGGCATTTATATCTAGTATACACCTAGTATGGTGAAGCCCTGATAGTTTGACTTTTTTTTTACCTTTGAATAAAGTTTTTAAGTTGATTTTATCTCTTAAAATATTTCCTAATTATTTAAATTAGTTTATTTGGATGAAAAGTGATGAATATTATTTCTCCTTGCTTCCATTATACTCTTGTATGCATTGTGTGAGAAGTATCTCTTCTAAAAAGTCCCATGAAGTGTATTATTCATTAAGGTGTCTTTAAAGTGTGAGAGAGATTAATAGTGTCTATGATTAGACCTCCTTTTTAGCCATCTCTAGATATGCATATCAATCTACCTCTATGTAGAAACACTTATTCTATAATAACATTGAGTTGAAGGTAGTTTTAGCAGTATTCTTTCTTAGTGCAAATGCATGTGTGATTTTTGACTTATATTTGGTGTATAACCTAATTAACATAGGTTAATTTCAGTTTCCTTATCCCCTTTTCAACCCCAATAGTGATTGGTTTAGTGTAGTGTGTGAGGCTAAACTATAAATCAAGGGAGATAACACTTTAACCTATATTTATACCTCTACTATAGGTAACCCATAGGCCTAGAGGTAATCCCATGTTATCCAAATTTGGATAGGTATAAAATACCTCATCATAAGGTGTAAATTTTGGTCATAATAGTTCTGGCATGCCTGGTGAGGCCAACATCCAAAAGATTAGAATTATTATTGGTGTGTGTATGTAATCAAAAATGCATCATGTTTATGAATTAATATTAGATCAAATAAGATAGATCATACAAACACTTTCAATTGGGGATATACTTGTTAAGCGAGAGAATGACCAATATGGGGATCCACTAAACCTAATTAGATGATCACTTGTATCATTTTTCACAACACATCATGCTAGGAAGGGTTCCAACACCTATAGTATAACACAATCACATAAAAACCCTAACAGATTCTTAGGGTTTAAAATGTTCACTTATACTAATAAAAATAAAGTAAAAGCATAATATAGTGCACATCAAAGCTTGTGGCACAAAGCAGGGGTTAGAAACAATAAAAAATATGTATAGTGAAATTTAATTAAAGTAAGTATGAGTAACACCCTAATACATAAAATATGAAAGATATTATTATTTGATCCAACACTTATGCTAATTTTATGTACTAAAAGAGTGGAGAACAAATTTAGAGACCCATCAAGACTCAATCTCTCCCTTGGACAAAGGGGTTTTGAAAGAGGTTGTTGTGGTTTAAAAGGATCACTAAGAAAGTCTAAAACATTAAAGACTTATCTACAAGACTAGATTCTCCACATAAGAAACCTAAGCTAAGTCTCCTCAAATAGAATGGAGGAAGAGCAAATTGTCAAGAAGCACGAGTGAATTATAACTCTTGATTACACATATGAATAACTATCAAAATGATCTTGTATTTACAGGTGGATCTTACCCTAAATCCTTCTAGGAATGTTAGTTGTATAAGGTTGACCTAGTTGACCTAGTGTGTTTTTAGGGATAATTTACCAGATCTGAGCTAGATTGCTTGAAGCGCTAACAAGATAAGAAAGTAAAGAATAACCCTAACTATACTAGGTCAACCCAGTCAACCTAGTACAACCAATAATCCAAAAGGAGTTTAAGATGAGAAAGGAGGGATGGAAAAAGGAAAAAGACTATAGGAATACTCAAGGGAGGAGAAATATCTTAGGGAATGGTTATGGGATCTAGTTGGATTAGTAATAATGTGGTAAAAAGGGATAACAATTTGATGAAGCACCAAATTTCTACCCACCCCTTTCCCAGTTCACCCCTTAAGGCATGCACTCATAGAGATTGAGTCTCAATTGGTTCCTTTAAGATGTAAAGTGTTAGTAATCAATAAAAAATTAAAAATATTATGTGTATACATATGCCCCACTAAAGCTCATAACATGTCACTAAATGACACACATAATGTTGATGCTAAAAAAAGTGTAATATTTTAAGGCAAAAATAACTGAAACTATATGACTAAAAGTGAAGCTAATCTAAAAAATAAATAACTAAAAAGTAAATGTAATGCGTACCTTGACTTACCTTTATCATGGGATGGTTGTCCATTATATTTTTAGTTTCGATTATGTAGGGCACATAGATTGCTTTTGATAAACCCAAGAATATAAAACTAAAGACCAAAAACAAACACAAGAAAACCCAAGATAGTTGGTGCTATGAGAATGGGATGTACTTGGAAAATTTGGCAAGTTGGGGTAATAAGTGCAATGTTAGACCAAATGACCAAGTCAAACAAGAGTAAATTGGGTAACCAAAAATCCAAGGCTACTAAAGATCAAAAAACTCAAACAAGCTATCCTTAAGTAAGAAAGGCAAACTCACCAAGTCAAACTAAGGACACATGTCAAATAGGATGGTAAAAAAATGAAAAAAAAATGAAAGATAAAAGATTAAACAAAATTCTAAAACAACATTCATGAATGATAAGTAACAATCCACATCTCACTCAACAATGGAAAAAGGTGCATAAAAAGGAAAACAACATTATTGAGTGAGAAGTAACAAGCCAACCACACTCAGTAACAATCCACCTCTGACTCAATAATGTAAACAATTGTATAAAATGGAAAACAACATTTCCAAGTGAGAAGTAACAAGCAACCACACTTAACAATGGACAAAGGGTATGAACTCAGGTGTCTTGTAATAACAAGACAATGAAATTATGATAAATGGTAAAAGAAAAGAAAAGTAAGTTTAGTAAATGTATAATCATGGTGTAAATTAAAAATAAATCCATAGTGTTTCAAAACATGTTGTTTTTCTCTAAGGATAGATAAAACTAAAATAAAGTAGTGTTATCATGTTTTTAAGAGATGAAGAACAAGTAATTAAAGTATAAGGGAAAATAGATTTGGAATCACAATTTTTCTATTAAGGGGGGAAATGAAATGGGTGGAGAGGATAAATAAGGAAAAATCAAGGTAGATGAATTTTTTATCGAAGTCAAGACACTCAAATTAGGTTTGTCAAAATAAGAGGACTTTCAACCTTAAGGACTATGAAGAAATTATCTTAGCCACACAAGTCTTAGGTCAATAAATGGATTATATAGATCATCCCATGAAGGCTATAAGGATGAAAATTAAAATGGAATTACCTTCCCACAATGTTTTCCCCATTATTTAGGACCCCTTACAAAGCCATCGGTCTACTACAAAGATTAGGTACTTACATGAGAAAGTAGGTAGCACCATAGAGATTTTTAAAATCCCCTATCCCAATATACTAACCTAGCACACCCCAAAGGACTTTGGCTCTATGTAAAGTTGACTATGGACTTTGAGCTTTGATTAGAGATAGGAGATGTGCTTAGAATCACATCTTTTGGTGTGAATTTATCTTTTGAAATTTTTATGTTGCCTTTTAGATATCATTGCCTTTTGATGCAAATGATTTAGATTTTAACTTTCTTGATGTATTTTTCTATTCCTCCCCCATAATAATTTGGAAAACCAAACATGGGTGATACATATTAATTTCATTTGAAAACTTGGGACAAGGTTTCTAAGAGAGATAAACTTCAAAGAGCATGGGGTCTAAGAGTCTCATAAATCTAGGTGAATTAAAAGTTTTATCTTGACTTCGACCTTGTTTTATCTAATACAGAGATGAAAGGAAGGGGAAATAAAGAGGAATGACACATGGAATAATTTGAATTTCTTTAAATTTAAAAAAATGTGACAAAGGGAAAAAATAAGGATACAATGATAGTAAAGGGTGATTTCTTATCACAAAAAAAATGGAAATGGAAGAAAACATACTAACATAGATTATTGTGAAAATTTCATCTAGTAAAAGAAATAAAAGCTAAAGTTTGATAATAATGATGAAGAACATCAAAAGATCACAATTTTATGAGGATGGTTGGGTCCTATCCATGGTCTTAGAAATCAACTCATAAAAGAGAGATGCACGAGGGTGTTGATGAGTAAGAGAGAAATGAGGTAAGAAAAGAAATAGTAAATTTGTGAAGAATGTTTGGTTTTATCCAGGGTCAGACAAAGCAACACACAAAAGAAAAACCCAAAAGATGCTAAAATAACATTGAAAATCAACAACAAGAAAATTAAGTGATGAAAATATGGTGGTTTTGTGAGGAATGTCAGATCCTATCTATGGGCTTACAAAGCAACTCATAAAATAAAAACCCAAGGGGAGTGAAAAATAAGAGAAAATGCAACAAGATAAGGAAGAATATGGTACATCAAGAAACTAAAAGACCAAAATAGAGGAATAAAGGTTTGTAAAAGGAAGGAAACTACTACAGAGGGAAATACACATGATTAGCTAACCTATAAAAATTATTAGATAAATGTAGATGGAAAACATGACAAGAAGTAAAAGGATCCTAAATTAATGGATATATCAGTAAGGAGCATATGAGAGATAAGGTTGTGTGTCTCAAAATGTTTTTTTAAGTTGAATTATTTTGGTATAATGTAATTGAGAATAATATTTGGCATCGCAAGATGCCCCAATGGGTAAGTGGATGTAGGGATGGGCATCACAAGATACACCCAAGTCTAAAAGGACATGTGGATGGGCATTCAAGATGCCCCAGAGGATAGAGTAATGTGTGGATGGGTATCACAAGATGCCCCACAATTTGAAAAGAATATGAAAAGATAGAAAGGATAAGAAGTAAAGAGAATCCCTTATAGTTTTAAATTGGATTCAAGGTGTCCAAGAAGAGTCTAATAAGGGACATGGTGCTTGAGGAAAGGAAAAGAATGATAAGCAAAAAGAATGAAAAATAGAGAGTTAAATAAGACATAAGGAAAGAAAAAAATCTAAATTGGAAAGAAAAGAAGGCAAAAAATATTATAGGGTTGACCCAGTTGATCCAATATAGAAAATAGGGCCTACAAACTATACAAGGTCAACTGGGTTGATCTAATACAGTGAATAGAGGTAATAAAAGGATGTAAAATAAGTTATAGACTATATATTATTGATGAGGTCAATCCAATATAGTTAATAGGGGATAGAAAAGTTTTATAGATAGTATAGGGTCAATTGGGTCAATCATGTACAGTGAATAGAGGCTATAAATAGGTAAATTCCTTGTTTTGCCTATATCTTTGGTTCTAATCATCCATTTTGAAAACCATAAAATGCATTGGATTCATGATGATGTAGAGAATTCAAGTGATAAAAATGATGATAAAAATAAATGAAGGAAAAAGTGAACAAATCTTGCAAGGGTTAGTTCATGTTAGGTTCATTATAATGTATAAAATTGTAAATGCATCATGTCTATGTATTAATATTAGATTGGATAAGATAGATCATACCTGCACTTTTTATTGGGGATAAAATTGTTAAGTAGGACATGAACAATATGGGGATCCACTAGACCCAATTAGGGGATCACTTGTATCACTTGTCACAACACATCATGCTAGGAAGGGTTCCAAAGCCTACAGGCTAACACAATTGTAGAACAACCCTAATGGATTCCTAAGGTTTAAAATGTTCACTTATACTAATAAAAAGAAATTAAAAAACTAATCTATTACACACCAAATCTTTTGGTACAAAGTAGGGGTTAGAAATAATAAAACAAATATGTATAGGTAACTTTAATTAAAGTAAGTATGGGTAATACCCTAATACATAAAATATGAAATATAGTGTCATTTGAGATAACACTTATGAAACTTATATCTACTAAAAGAGACGAGAACAAATTTATAATATACTTACCTAAAAATTTGATCTCATTGAGACTTAATCTCTCCCTTGGCAAAGGGGATTCACAAGATTTTGTTGTGGTTTGTAAGGATCACTAAGAAAGGCCAAAGAATCTAAGACTTATCTAAAAGACTGGATTATACAAATAATAAACCTATGTTGAGTCTCCTCAAGTATAATGGTGGAAGAGCATATTATGAAGAAGCACGAGTGAATAATAAGTCTTGATTGTAGATATGAATAATGACTAAAATGATCTTATATTTATAGGTGGATCTTACACTAAATCCTTCCAAGAACATTGATTATATAGGGTCAACCCAGTCAGCCCAATGTGTTTTTAGGGACAATTTACCAAATCTTATTTGGGTCAATCGAAGGGCTAACAAGCTAAGAAAGGAAAGAATACCCCTAAACTATACTAGTTCGACCCAGTTGACCCAATACAATTGACAATCCAAAAGGAGTGTAAGACAAGAAAGGAGGGATAGAAAGAGGAAAAAGACTAGAAGAATACTCAAAGGAGGAGAAATAGCTTAGGTAATGGTTCTAGTATTTGGTTGGATTGGTAATAATATGGTAAAAAGGGACAACAATCCTACAAAACACCAAAGGTCTGCCCACCCTTTCTTGGTACACCCCTTAGGGCATGCACGTAGAGAGATTGAGTCTTAATGGGTTCTTTCAAGATGTAAAGTGTCAGTAATCAATATAAAGTTAAAAATATTATGTGTATATAGTGTGTTCTTCTTACTATCAACTTTTAGAAGCATTCAATCAAATACCAATGGTAACTTTGAATGTAATCATTTGGTTATAAGAAACCCAAGTACTTATCCTAAAAGAATTTGTTAAAAGTCTTGTGTTTCATTTGACTAATAAAGTTTATATGGATGGATATGTTGAAAATTCCTACTATACACCTCCCTATCAACCTTGTCATGACCCATACTATGTTCCTTAATAACCCTATTAAGATTTTTGTCAATCCTATGATCCATGGAATCCTTATGGTCAACCCATTCCTTCTCTATATGATCACAATGTTTTTGATAATCATTGTGAAGAAGGATATAAAGAAGGCTATCAAGAAGATAAGCTTAAGACTATTGAAAAAGAGATCCAACCTCTTAAGAGGTAGCTTCTTGGAGGCAGTCTTGCCCAACAACCCTACCCATCCTATAAATCTTACAACCTTGTAAAAGTCAATACCAGAACCCATTTACTCCTATCCTCCTACTTTAAATCACCTCAAGCTAAATCCTTATTGGCACTCATTCCATATTTTCTAAAATCGGAATTTTTTCTAAAAAGATGGGATAAAGAGCTTGATGTAGTCCCTATTCATTTCATAGAGAAGATGGGAAATTTGATTCAATTATTTAAAAGTTGAGATTGATTGAGGAAGAATATAACTATGTCATTAATGAATATTTACATGAAATTAGATGCTATATAAAATGGTGGTTAGATAGGTTAGAAAGGTGGGAAAATTAAGAAGTTTTGAATCAACTTGTAGCTATTGAAGGGCCTCAAGAAGACAATGAAGAAGGTGAAAATATGTTTAAAGATCAATTCTTTCCCTCCCTTCCTCAATATTCTTCTTATGTTACATATCAATTATCTCATGCCCCTTATCCTAAAAAAGATCCAATTCAATCCTCAAAAGAGCCTAATAGCCTCAAAGTTCCAACTTGGAACCAAGTAGTGAAGTCTTAGGGGAAGAAAGATGAAGAAAGTGAGGATGAATAAGTTGATGTCAAGGAAGAAAACTTTGTGGGTGTCCAATCCGCATTGCCTCCTCCTCAATAACCTATAGCTTATCCATGTTGGAGGTCTATCTAATAATATTTTCAACATGAAAAAAATCCTTAGTTAAGGATGTGGAATACAAAGTTGTAGCTATTGAAGAGCCTTAAGAAGGTTGTGATAAAGGTGAGTTACTTCTTGAATAAAATGAAGTATCTATATTTATGTATAACCTTCTCTCTCTTAAATAATTATTTCAAGTGTCTCCTTCCATCCCCATGAACATTAATGATCCCTCCATCACCCTTCCTACTTCCTCTCCAAACCATTAAATTTTTCACCACCATCCTACCTATCCCTTCTTGAAAGAGAACCTATCCTATGGGAGGAAAGAAAATAAGAGAAATCTCAATTTGTAGCTAACCAAGAAGATGACACAAGGGTCTATGATGAATATTTCACTATAGGGACTCCCCTTGGTGAAGACAAACACAAGTCAACATTCTTGAGTGAAGAAAGAGAAGAGCTAAATCATGTTGTAAATATTGATAAGGAGCTTGATCAAGACATGTGTTAGACATATTTTCACATGTTAATGAATATTAAGGTCTTGATAATCTAGTTATTATAGGAGAGAAAAATTATATTTTTGAATAAGAATGCAATAAAAAAAGTATTGAAGAACATCACCAAGATTTTTAAATACATGATGAAGCAATCTATGATGACTATGACATTCATGAACATGGCTAAGAGGATGAGTTTGAATAGGTTGTGTTTCTTGAGGATAAATAGGGAAAATATGATTGTAAGTTGTATATTGAACTTTTCCATGAAATTTAAGACCTTTTCAAAGTTTATGGTCAAGAGCACAAGAAGATAGAACAAGATGTCCTCATGGAAGATAATGGTGAAGATTAGATTGACTATAAAAATCTCCTTGAAGAGCTTAAAGTTGGTAAGAAATATTATCTCATTCAAAGAAACATGGAATTCAAAGAAACATGCTTTGTTGAGGCATCATTGTAAGTTATAGCTAAGGGGTCTCGTGAGAAGATTGAGTTTGTTGAAGTGCAAGAATAATTCACCTTCATAGGTGACATGCTTGTATCTACTATTGTTTCATTGAAGATCATGCCAAAGATATTGGAAAACATCAATAAATTGAATAAATTAATTTGAATTCTCAAAATGAAACATACTTCAAACATTTCTTCATCTCATGGAGAAAGACATGGTGCTGAGATGAAGAAAGACATGGTGCAAATGTCTCCTTTGATCCAGGAGGAGAAAGTTCCTTCAAGTTAGCTTATACATATCCTAGTTTTCTTAAGTTTTTTGTGTTTTTTCCCTATTTTTTATATAGTGTGAGTCTATTATCCTTTAATAGGCTTATCGATGTAAAGTGCAGTGTATGGGTGATTTCATTACCTAAGGTAGGAGAAGGTAATTGGTCCTTAGCATAGCAAGCATGCTACCCATACAAATCATAAAAATGTTGACTAATTTTACCCTTAGGTCCAATTAAGTCAATTCCTCTTGCATGTTCAAATTTTTCATAAGGTCTCTTAGGTTTTAGGTATTTACCATGGTATTTAACCAGGTCACATGCTATGTTTTATCTTTGTCACACTTGTTAATTTGTACTTAATGTCATTTTATGTCCTTTTGAGTAATTTTAATGAAATTGTATGGTTTTACATGAAAGGAAAAGTGTGTCAATAATTTATCTGATGTGTATGATGTCAAAAAAGTGTCAAATTTAGTTTTTAAATTGGCATGATGTAGGTTTAATTTACAAAGGAAATTATTTGAAAATAAGGTCAATATTAGTTAGTTGTATGGATTCATAATAGTTATAGCACATGTGAAGGATTATGGGAAGTATATTTATATCCATGCATCTCATATCCAATCTAAAATGGATTTGAAAACTCCAAAATAGGTGAAAACTAATCCCTCTCTCTCATTGCTCTATTGGGCAGGTCAAATAACTCAAACAATTTTCCTTCAATACAGATAGAGTAAGTATAGTTAAAGGTAATACACTTCATAGATGAAATTAGTCATTGTATACTACCATTTCATGGCCATATTTACAAGAATGATGGTTTTTTATTCATTAACAATCACTAATATTATTAGTGCCTCTAAGTTGCCTATGCATTCCCAACACCTCAATTTTCTTCTTTGTTTACATTGATATAAGAAAACCAAGTGATTAATATTTTTTTCAAGGTATTTTCAACCTTATCATGTAGTTTCCAATTATTTTATCATGTGTGAAACATGGAGGAGTAAGCATGATCATCTCCTTGCATTAGGAGAAAGCATTATTGCTCTACAGGATAGTGTTTTCATCAGTGGTAGAGTTTGTCTTCTATGAGTGAATTCAAATCAAGGTAGCACACCTATGTCCACTTACTTAGAGCATGATTTATCAATATTATCCATTGAATGCCTTGGAAATTTATGAAAATAGATTTATAATACACTAAGTAAACACTAATCAGAGCTCTAATTTATACTATCATCTACAGTCACTTGTAGATATGTATGGAGAATAGAAGAGCTATCCAAAACCCAAGATATAGGTTGTATTCAATAGCATGAATTGAATGGATTTATCAATTCATTTATGGCTCATTAGCATATCCTAGAACACTTCATTGACACCTATTCTTAGTCAAGTTGAGAAATTTATTTAATGGGATTGTCTACCTTAATCTCTATGAAGAGGGTTTATATTACATAAAATGTCTTTTTGTTGATGAATAATATGAGGTTTGTATGAGTATAACTATTGTCCTTCTTTTAACCTTGGCCTAAAGGTCACATCTTATTATAAAAGTATGTTTTTTGGTCAAGAGAAACTAATGGTTTAATAGATTACAACTAATTCAAGTTTATACTTGAAACACTCAATGACTTATAATGTCATTTGAACCAAAATGAACTTGTAATGTAATAATAACATAGTGTGTTGATAGTTAGAAATCATAGCATGGGTTCAATGTAATAAATGATAATTTCAAGAGATAAATGACCTAATTACCTTAGGGGGAACTCAAAATCATGAAGTAAAATTATTTGACATATATCACCATCTACAAGGGTGCATTCATTTCCATAATTGGTACCTACAGATTGACTGAGGTAATAGACTAGCCTAAACCCATGAGATATGTAGTTTGGTTAGTGAGCAGAGATACAATATGAAAATGAAAAATTTGAAACCACTCTCATAATTCTAACATAAACATCATATTATTATTATACAAAGTAAATAAAACAAATATAGGTTTCTAACTTCACTCTCAATTTGGGTTTCTAGACCATGCACATCAATGGTTTACCACAGTATACAATTCTAGAAGATAGTTTGGATATTTTGAGGTGTAGAGAGATATTGGATCATGATCTAACTTTGAAAAAAAATTATATATGGTCCTCATGACCTAATAAAGACCTCTATAATATCATTTGAGTCATACTGATAGTGGGTATGCTGTCTTTTCTATCTTAGACCAAAGACACTCCCTAAGCAACATAATGATAAGAGGATGAAGTGGAGAGTATTAAATGACCATGAGATTATGTATATAGTTTATTTGGAGATAAAAATTTACAAAGGAAAACCTACAACTACTAAGACCACTTAGATATGGTCACATATATAGATACATAGTTTAGGTCTACTAGGCCTAAACCCTCATGGCCTCTAACTTTCTTTGTATGACCATATGACCTTTAAACTTAATTTTATAAACCTTATAGGAGTGTGGATAGTATATAAGAATCTTTTTTTTAGGTAAAAACATATGAGTGATAATTTTGGCCTAATTCTCTCTTAGGCTTATCCAGAATATAGTGTAGGAGCTTGAGAGCTAATTTCATTTCCTCATATCTATATGAATGGTATGCATAGTGCCTAAATAAGCTAGGTATTATTGATAGGGGTCCTTAAATTTATCTCAATGGAATTTATTTGAAGGTTAAGCATCTAGATATTATGAATCAAAATTAAGAACCTAGATGACTTAAAACCCTTATGGGAACTTGATGGAGAAGATATAAATAATTAGGCATCTGTAAGGAGTAAAATAGGTTTAAAAGTGTTTTTTATCTTTGTGGTACTCTCTCAATATTTTTACACTCAATTTTTATATACCATTACTTGTATGGATAAACCTAAGTCTATGCTTTTTGCAAGATTTGAGGTGTTCTACAAATGCAAAAAGGAATAGATAGATGAAAGTTATAATGTAATGTGTGTGAGGCCTTATTCTAACTATTCATACCTAATTCTCACCTTAATGATACCTATAAAACCCTCTTCTAGGATGGTCACTACAAGTAATCTTGAATACCACAATGAGAAGAAATGAGATTATCTAAGTGTGATAGTAAGAAGTGTGACATTGAATATTTTGAGGTCTATTTGATAGACTAGAGGATAAAGAGTTTGTTATAAGGTGTATTACATCCCTTAAATGAGCTTCCATGAACATGTACATGCCATTTAAGTGACAAGTGTATGAATTAGAATTAGAGGGCTAGTGAATAGTTACTAAAGAGTGAATGACAAGTGACAAGGAGAAGTTCATCAATTGAGGAACATATATGATTGTCACCATCTTGATTCCAACTTCCTGAGTTACAAAAAATGTTTCAAAGACTTATATATCAATTTCAAGAAATAAAGTGGACTATTCATCATCATGAGGGTAGTTTCAATAAGTACATGGAGATCTCTATGCTAACTTCAAGAAAATGATGCATTTAAAATGGACACTTGTCCAAGATAACTTCATGACTTATTTTCCAATTAATTTTCTTATATTTTAATTGGTTTCATTTCCATGTCTTGACACTTGTAATTGTGACTTTCTAACTTCTTCTTTCTCTTCTCCTAGGCTCTATATATGCAAGTTATTTTGGCATGTGTATCTATTACAAACCTAGTATAGAGAAGCCCTACTAGTTTGACATCTTTTTTTGCATTTGAATAAAGTTATGAATTTGATTTTGTCTCTACAAATCTTTCCTAAGTATTTTAAATAGTGTATTTGGATGACAAGTGATGAATATTATTTCTCCTTGCTTTCATTCTACTCTTGTATGCATTGTGTGAGTCGTATCTCTTCTAACAAGTCTCATAAAGTGTATTATTTATTAAGGTGTATTTGAAGTGTGATAGAAATTAGTAGTGTCTAGGATCAGAACTCCTTTTCACCCACCTCTGAATATGCATAGAAATATACCTCCATGTAGAAACACATATTATAAGAACATTGTGTTGATGTCAGTTTTAGTAATCTTCTTTCTTAATGTAAATATAAGTGTGTTTTATGGACTTATCTTTGGTGTATCACATCATTAGCATAGGATCATTTCATTTTATTTCTCCCCTTTTCACCCCAATAGTGATTGGTCTAGTGTAGTGCATAAGTCTAAAAGATAAATCAAAGGAGTTATCCCTTTAACCTAGAGGTTTACCTCTTTTAGAGGCAACCCATATGCCTAGAGATAATCCCATATTATTCAAATTTTGAGAGGTTTGAACTAGCTCCTCCTAAGGTGAAAAATTTGGTCATAATAGTAGTAGTAGTAGTAGTAGTAGTAATAATAATAATAATAATAATAATAATAATAATAATAATAATAATAATAATAATATATTAGTAGTTTGTTATAATATTTGTGTACATGAGTTTGGAGTGGATCACCCAACTCACTAACTCAGGATAATATGAAATATTTGTGGGAGGAATAGTTGTAGAAACCTCCTAGAATATAGGATAACCATATTCTATATTTTTTATTAGTGTGTAATATAAAATATTGAATGAGAATAATAGAATATTATTGTTTTATTAAAATATTTGTTTATATTTTGTGTTCGTCTTCTCTATATGATTTAAATCACTCTATAATCTCTTATAACACTTAACAAGTCTATGTGAGAGTAAAATTAACATTCACACTCAAAAATTTTAAATCATAATTGTGTTACATTTTATGCATCTCCATCACTAGAGTGTTACCAAGAAATAAAGCCTTAAGGGAGTAGTCTAAACCCTAGGTATTGGTGGTAAAATCCACCTCATGACAAGTTGGAGTTAACCAAGCATATGCATTAAATATAGTTGATCCTCAATTTGTATACCTCATTAGAACATGGTTTTTTCCTACCATGTGGTGATGAAATCCATAGTCAATAGAGAACCTATAAATAAAAATAAAAATAGAATACTCATTTCTGATTTCTAGGATCATTTTTCAATGCATGGAAATAACATACATGAGATAGTTTAGGATACATAAATTATTACTAAAGTTTATTTGTAGTGAAGATAAATATCATATAAAATCCACTATTAATACAAATGATATTATATAGATTAATTAAAATCAAGTAAAAATTATAACTTTAAAAACAAAGCATTAGTAAGCAAAAAAAATGTTTTGATTTTTTAGCATCTTTCACTTATGGTGCTATATAAAATAGTTAGTAGTTTCAAAAGACATCTTTAATAGTTATGCAAGATACAAGTTTTACCAAAAAAATCATAAAAGAATTAAAAAAAATGAAATAAAATATGCAAAACCTATTTTTCTAAAATTTATAAAAACTTAGTTGTTAGATAAAATTATTTTGTTACTAATAAATATGATTTCATTTTTAAGTAAAAATAGATAGAAAGGTAGGAAAATAGAGTTAAAATAAAGTTCTCATGTTTTATTTGATGAAAAATAATGATTTCACCAAATATCATAATAATTTTATTGAAAATTTTAATGATTTTATTGAAGTTATGCATGTTTTCACTGAAGTTTGTAATGAGTTCACTATTCTATAATAAATAATTTATAGAAAGTAGAAAAAAGGAAGAATAAAATAAAAAGTAAAAATAAATATATATAATAATAATTTTGATTATGTAAATGATTATTTATCTACTAAGGATGATTATTTCATTGATCTATATGATTATTTCACCAAAGCTAATGATGATGCCATTAAAGAAGGTGATGATTTCACTACATAGATCACAATGTAAAAAATAGAAGAAATGTCATGCAAAAATGATTTCATTGATATGTAAAATGATTTCACTATTAATAAAAATGAATTTATTAATCTGTAAAATGACTTTATTGAATCTCATATGACAACTACATTGTAGTAGAAGTAACCAAAAATTATCAAATTTCACTAAAACAACAAGAAATTCAACTAGAATAATGTTATAACAATTAGGAAATCAAAATGACTTGAAATAAACTGAAAACTGTAATTAAAAATGTGTTAAAATAATATTTGGAATGAGTTCCACTAGGCTTGCCAGAATGTAATATGCATAATTTAGAAATTAAGATAAAAACCAATAATAGTTATTAATTCCCATTATAAAATCAACCTAGAACCTTAGATAGAGATTTTAAAGAAGAAAATATAATATACCTCAAACTATCAACCACTGAATATATCTTCTTAGTTAACTTGGATGTATTCTTGTGAATTTGGAACATGGTTACTCAAAACATAATCTTCAATGCAATGGAAATTTAACAGTGTAAAAATATATGATTTTGATCTTAAGAAGATGCAAAATGTTAATTTGATATAAATTTGATAGCTCAATGATATGTCCTTAACATGGAAAAATTTTGTCAATTTATAGATTTCTCATATGAGGAATGGATGGTCAAATTTAATCTATAATTATTAAATATTTTTGAATTTGAAAAGTAGATCTTTGGTCCTAAAGTCAAAATTGCTTAATAAAGAAGTTATAAATTTATGAGGTTAGTTGAATGTTTGTATGGAAGTTAAAATATTCCATGAATCAATCAAGGTAGTTGGATGACTCACTAAGTCAGTTGAATATCTCAATGAGTTGGATGGATGACTCAACAAATTGGGTGAGAGAATTGGGGAAATGGTTGGGTGACTCAACCTCTTGGTTGAGAGAATTTAAGAATTGGTTTTGATTGGAATTTAGAATTTTTATTAGTTTTTTTAATTTATTTATGGAATTATGTGTGCATGATCAACTAGAAATCAATTATTTAATTAATATTGAATAATTAAATATTTAAATAAGGGGGAACCATGATGTTATTGGACTTAAGATAAAATATATATTTTGGATGATAGTTAGGAAGTAAATAATGGTGATTATGTAAATATTTGTTGAAGTTAATAATGACACTAATGTGGTGTAATTTAGGTGTCTACACTAGGCATTCCTTCTCTACTTTAGTAAATTTTGTTTTGTAATCAAGGAGTAGGATAATGAAATAGATGGATCTTTCTCTACCATCATCATCCTCTTGTGATAAAATGAAATCAAGGGACACTTTAGTTGATATTATGTAATGGATAAGGGTTCATTAGAATTAAGTGACATAATAATTTTTTAAGCCATAATAAAACATCTTACCAATTGAAATGCATTCTCCTAATCTTGAATCTAAGTCAAACCACATTAATTTTTAAGAGGGTTGTTTATAGGATGAACCATGTACAAGAGGTTAGGGATAAACATCTTAATTATACATAGTTTACCCATGAATTATGTTATCCTTGATTCATCTTTAGGGGGAGACATCTCAATAAAAACATGTATTTTAATAGGATTTATATCAACCCCACTTAGGGAAAGTATGCACCCTAAAACCTTTATACTAGTGACACCAAAAATGCATTTCTTTGAATTAAGGGTGACATAATGTTAACTAAGGTAGATAATAATGATGTATATGATCTCAATATGATCATATCTCTTCTTTCATTTCCTAAAATATGATCTCTATAAACCTCTACAAGTTTTGAATGAGGACATTAAAAATATGGGGTATGTTTCTTGGATAGATTGTGCCAACAATATTAAGGCCAAAGGGAATGACAACATAACATAAATTTTCCTAAGGTGTGATAAAATAATTTTTACTTTGATCCTATTTGGATATATATTTGATTATAGATTAAAAATCCATATATTAGAGATAATCACTTATACCTAGTTATGACATTAATGATAACCTCTATAGAAAAGAGAGGGAAATCATATTTAGGACACATTTTTATTTATATATTTAAAATTGATAAATATACTAATTTTAGCAATTTTTTTTATAACGTGGATGATATTGTATAACCACATACTTCAATCAATAGTCTTAATGAATACTACCTTGAGGATATTGATCACTTCCTCTATTACCATCAATGTAATTTTTGGATTTGAATGTCTTATTTTTTATTTAATGGGTATACTTTTAGGTTTGGTCACTAGATTTTAGACTAATATTTTAGGATTAATATGCATCATATCTAAGTAAAAAAATTCAAAATATTTTGAGAGCTCCATGATAAGTTTATTGTAATTTTATACCTCTTCAAGGGAGAGATAAGATACAAGCTTGAGGATCTTAGGCCATTCTTCCATGTTGATGTTGATATCTATAGTGTATTAAAAAGAGGCATTCCATTATTTATATTATTCATGGGTAGGACACAAATCATAAGTTTAATTGTCTACTTTAAATAATTCATACTCTTCCATACAAGATTCATAAATTTCATATCCAAAATAGGATGAAGGATGAGAAATAAGAGAAATACATTTTTTGTGATGTGTCTTAAGGAGGGCATCAAAAACTCATCAAAAATTTATAATGTATTCATCATTTTTAGAAGATTTCATGGTGAGAGGTTCATTATAATTTTATACATGGACCAAAATTTCATTGCTTGGCACTTTTTAGACAAGTAGTTCAAGTCTCACAAATAAAACAAATTTAGACTCTAGTATTTCTTGATGAAGATAAAATCATGAAGAAGAAGAAACTATTGAATCAATGAGTTGATTTTACTCTCTAGGTATGGTTTCTATGGAAATAAAATTAAACTCCTTAGTAATTTATCACATATCCTTCTTATAGATTTGAAGGTATTCAAATTTAGTTTGATAAACTTTAGAAACCTAATTGGAAACTAATTTTGAATCTTCTACAACATTAAGGTTTTAAATGTCCAATCTTAAAGAAATTAGAAAACCTAAAAGTAAGGATTCATATTCATTTGTATTATTAGTGCACTCAAATTAGAAATATAATATGAAAGGCTTGATCATTCCTTTAGGAGAGGTCATAATTCCTCCTACCTTTATTCCTAAATAGGATTTTTCCCTATCATAATAAAGCATCCAATTATTACTTGAATGGAAAGGATCATCATGTTGTGTATGAGGATTTTATTCACTCTTAGATATTTATACCATGCAATTGTCAATAATTTTTACCACCAAATCAAAGGCCTACAAACCTAGAGGTTTTTGGGGATTATAATTCCCAACCCTAGGAGGATCATAAAGTTGTGTGATAGATTTGTCTTTCTCTTGATTTTGATAATTTATGATATTGATTTTGTGGAGATGGTTGCCACTATCATGGGTTTATCCTTGCACTTTTATATTAGATTTTCTATTGTTTCAATAGTGTTATCTTTAGGGTCCTCATTTGATGGGGTCTTGGTATTTTATGAATTTGATTTTAAAACCCATTTAGTGAGTTATGATGGGATATTTTTATTTTTTGGGATGAGGTTTACTTATTTGATTGTTAGGTAAGTGTTAATCGATGTAGAGTGCATGATTTTTTCAATGATTTACTTGGTTTACATCACATGGATTAGGAAATATTGAGTGATCAATATCTTTTAAAGATGAAAAAAATGTATCTTGAAATATTGTCAAAGGAATGGATTTCATTATATGAGTCCATGACTTGATCAATATCATGTTATAATTCATATCCTTATCTATAACATAGAATTTGGTTATCACCATTTTAGGTCCCTATTTTTAATTAATCCTAATCCTAAACAAGATATAATATTATGTGTATAATCCACACTATAGTATAAAATTAATCATAAATCTAAATTTAAAGTACTAAATCTGGTTTAAGAATTACATTTATTCAATATAGAAATTAAAATATATGGGTATTATACTTAAAATTTAGATACTTTGTGAGGGATTGAGATTATGTATATGTGTTAGGGTACATGTAAATTTGGACTAGGAGTTTCTCAATTCAAGATATATATTTTTCCATTTGCCTAGATGCTATCATCAATCCTAATCATTATTTTTAGTCAATGTGTTCTAATTATAATAGTTATGTTTGTGTGAGTCTTAAAATTTTATTTAGGTACACACCACTATGAATTCTTATGTTATGCATGTGTGTGTGATACTAGAGTTTGAATATGTGGGAAAAACCTAAAAAATTATCTTCTTCACTTAAAACCATAGGTCTACTTCACTTATATAATTATACCTATAAATGGAAATAAATGTGTTTTAAGCTTACCCCAACCATTCCCCATTGAATGGTTGAACATTGCCTATATATAAAATAATATAAAGAAGGAATCCAAACCTCATGTAGTTCTCCTTATTAGGTGAATGTGTGTAATAGTGTTCTTTGAATGTATGAAACCTATAATATACCTCTTGATACATGGAAATTATAAACTTTGGCTTAGATCTTAAGGTGATTTGGACTTGGCTAAGAATTTCTCTTTATGATTGATTTTTAAATTAGGAAGAATAGGGTAGTGCCTTTGAATGTACAAGTTTTTGAATATGATTTATATATTCTTGATACATTAGTTAAAGCTTAAACGTATTTTTTATTTATATGAGACTCTTTGGTTAATTTCTCATTTCATTGACATACTTAATGGATGGGTCTACCCTTAATAATTATTTTATTTTTAAATGTGATTGTTTCTTATAACAAGACTAAACTACTAGTGTTAATTGGTACCATTAGATTGTATGTTATGATTATGATGTTATTGTCCAAGAGATGGGAATACTAATATGATGATTTGGATCTATTTGAATAAGATAAATACTAGTTTTACACATAGTGTGGGAATTTTTGTAGGTAAATAATATAAAATTGGGATGGTTAAACTTGTAGAATGCATGTTGATGTGAGAAAATGTAAAATTAGAGTTGTGTGTATATGCATAAGTCATGTAGGGTTAAGTTAGGTAAAAACTAATATTTTTGAGTATCAATTCCTTGATTTTAGTGTCTAAAATTCCCCCATTTTATTATATTATTGAAATTAAATATAAATACTTGGTAAAAAGATAAGTAAATGTACATGAGTGTGTAAAGCACACTTTTTACTTAGGAGATGCTCCAAACATACATCCTACTCCAAGCAAACTTGCAATGAAAATGTAACAATTAATGCCCTTGGAATTAAATCTAAAAATCCATAAATAGAAACTTTGATTTAAAGATCAAGGAAAGAGTACACATGTAAACATTCGAACCATGTTTCCATGTAACTTTTTCTAGATGATTATTAATTGTTAAAGCATTGGTTAATTTTGATTCCTTGTTGAAGCACTTAAATAATTGAGGGGATTATGCCCAAAAATTATGTAACTAATTAAATGCCATGGATTGGTAATAAAATTTCCCCAACCCTCATTTCAAAATAAAAATGGAGTAGTGCCAAAGTTTTTGAGTGTCGTTGAACCTCAATCACACTAACTTGTGTAATTAATATTGAAAATATTGTGTAACCCCAAGATGCAAGGTGGGAGTCACATATTAGGCTCACAATGAGTAATTCCAAGGCCATTAATCATCTTTAAGCCTCAATTTAATTACTTCAAAAACTCAAATCAACCATTGCATATAGACATATAGATTCAAGGTTACTTACTTCTATGTACCATCCAATATGTTTTCAAAATAAATTAATATCATAGTGTGTATGTGCATGAACATTTTTCATGCCCCATTAATCTATGACAATTTATAACTTTAATAGTGATAACATGACTTGTTTTCATTCCCCTAATTTGATATAATTGGTTCCAACATGATATATAATGTTATACATACATACATACATACATACATACATACATACATACATACATACATATATATATATATATAATTTATGATGAATTTTAAAACCCATATATCATGATATTAAATATGAGTGTATATATATTACATATACCCTCAAATTTATTTCAATATGTGGATATTTAACAACCTATAATATATGTTCCTACAAAACTGTGTGCACCTGCATGACATATGCCTCAAAATGTGTTTTAAATCTATAAATATATATCCTAATTTAATATTTAAACTATATATATATATATATTATGTTCCAAAATCTGAATTTTATACTCATGGAGGCTAAAATTTATATGATAAGCCCACTAATATTCCCCCTTTTGAGGTGAGGTATGTATCCTACGAATAAACCATCTCAAAATAAAGAATTAATTGCATCATTTTATGTATATAAATATATAATCATGTAGGATCATATGAACATGTGAAGAATGTGTCATTATAATAATTTATTTATCATCAAAGCATGTATGAAACATATGTAATACAAGGCATATTAATGTTATGTTAGGATATATATAAATTAAGCATGTAGTAACCATCACATATAAATTCATTGAATAAGACTACATATAAAAAAATGAATGATATGAATCATGTCACCACACACAAATTAGGGGGTACATGATATGGATCAAGACACAAACAAACTCATCAAACTCAAAAATCTCAATAGACAAGGGCATGACCATGGTGCATGTAATATTAGTACAAAAAATAGCACTCAATGTCACACATAAGTCTAAGGACTACATATAATGGACATGGCGATGTCATAACAAATGAGGAAAAGGGGTCATAAACAAGGGACATAAATATATCACAATAAATAAGGCCAAGGGGCCACACACAAGGAAAATTAATATGTCACAACTAATAATTCAAATGGGACACACACAATATGAAAGTAATGACTAGCCTATCAATAAAGAGAAATGACATCAATGAATCATAGAATAAGTCACACTAGTCTACAATATCAATGTATGTTAATGTCACATCATAAAAAAGTAACATATATTTATATCACTATATTAAGTATGAATAATATCAAGACATGTGTAATCAATAAAGGTATCTCAACATGGTAAATTGAAATGTCATATGGATATATATCCTGTATCAATGTAATGTATGGAATAAGATGCCCCTGTTAATGGTATGGCCCTTTGGTATTGAAAATTCCAACATCTATGTATCCATATATCATGTGTATTTGTATGCCATGCACATCACTCATGTATACCATGAATGAAAGTGTGAATGAAGAATTATATTTAATTTTTCAAACATGAGATAAACATATTCAAATAATGTAAAAAATCAATCATGTCAATCTTAGGTCTCATTTTTTTTTTTTGAGTATTTGAATGTTTTTGTATATTGAGAATATTTATTTTTTTGGTATTTTAAATTATATTTTAATATTAATGTGTGTTGGAATTAGTTTAATAATTCATCCCCATCATTAATGTCACTCAACTTGTCCTTAAATTTATGTAAACACATTGCCTTTTCTCCATTGTTTCTGATTATTTAAGTTTTATGCATGTAGTTATCTTTAAAGGAATTTACCATTGATGGATTCCATTATAATTAAGTTACATTATAATTATATTTCCTTCATGTAAAAATGATATATTCATATTTTTTATCCATTGTGGCATGTATGAGATATAACTAGTCTTGTCTTAATGCAAATGGTAACTAAGTGGGCAAAGGTATCACCCATACAGGTGTATCAATAACCTTTAATATAAAATAAATTAATATACTAATATTTCTAAGTAATTTACCATGATTTGGATTAAATAATTAGTTAATTTCATGTCCCAATTTTCATAAGAATGCAATATTACGTATGTTTTGGATCTTATCTTCAACAATTTAATTTTTTTTATAACTACATTATATATATATATATATATATATATGTATATATATATGTATATATATACATATATATATACATATATATATATACATATACATATATACATATATATATATATATATACACATATACATATATATATATACATATATATATATATATATATATTCATACATACATATATATATATACATACATATATATATATATACATATATATATATACATATACATATATATATATACATATATATATATACATATACATATATATATATATATATATATAGTCAAAATGTCTTGCCTTGGGTGCTTATGGACTTTATGAGTTTTATATGTGTTCTTATTTACTTTGGAGTATGCATGTGTGGTTTTGGTGTGATATGATTTTTGTCATCCTTATGAGTTATTTGAACATTTATCTAAATCCTTAAATGTGGATTGTTGAAGTCATTCATTTCTCATCAACTCCATTCTTTATTTGTTTCTTCTTTTCTCTTGCATGAAAGATATTTAAAAAAATATTAAGGTAGTTTTCAAAGGTAAAACATGCTTGTGAGAATATGTTTTATGTATTAACACCATATATGGACTTGAAATATTTGTATGCACAAGGAAGTTCTCAAAATATTATTTTATCTCATAGTGTTTTCAAGTTTGTATAGGTGTTCATGTCTATTATACTAAATTTATTCCTACACAGACATTTTCTCTCTCTAAATTTTATCTACAATAATCTGAATCAACTTGCTCAAGTTTTTATTTTATCAACCTCATCAAAAATGAAGTTAAAGTACATGGGATATGAGCCCATTTATATTCTAGACATAGACATCTCTAATGTCTCTGATAATAACATGAATCACATGAACATCTATGGATTCTATGAGAGGATGGATGCCACAAAAAGGAATCCTTTGAGAGAATGGATTTTGGATAGTGGACTTGGGCATGTTGTTACTTTTCTAACATATTTTTAGTGTGAAGATATATTACTTGCATGCATAAAGTAATACAATTTAGATATCAAGTAAATAAGGTTTTAAGATAATTAGTTGGTACCTAAACTAGATAAAACCTCTATAGGCATCACATTTAACATCAGACCTCATAATGAGATAGTGGAAATTAATAAAAACATTAATCAAAAGTTCTAGGAAAACAACCATGAGAGATGTGAAAATATTTTGAGTTGATCTTGGTTGACAAATAGAAGAAGAGTCAATATCAAACATGCCAAAACACTATACATGTCATATTTCAAGGAATAACTATAATATATGATGACTTTGTTAAGCAAAGTCATGGGGAATGAAATGAAAAATATTTTTTATCATTAGATGTGCATGTTTGTGAGCATCATCTATTATGGAAAATAGTTCAATAATTAGGATTTGATGATCAACAACAAATTCATGAACATTTCACCAAGTTGGAATCTACACAAGAATTCTATATGACCTTATATTTGGTTTATTCCATTATAATACTAAAAACATGGCCTAGTTTGATGGAAGTGAGTAAGAATCTAATTAATGCATTGGTATACTATAATTTCCCTAAACTCACTCATGAAAAATGAAAAATTAATTTTAGGAGAGTAAATGATACATCATCCATGATGATAGTCCAAACATTAGATAGAAACCTTGTTGCTAGGATTTCTAATGAAGTAGCTACTCTAATAAAAAAATATGAGAGCTAATTCAGTTATTTCTTCAAGTTCACCTATATCAAGGATGGTGGATTTTAAGGTGTTCCTTTAAAGTGCCAAGATATCCTAGTGAAAAAATAGTTCTAATTGATATTTTTAGGAAATTAAATGAGGTGAACAAGAATTGTATCAACCAAACAATTAGAACAATAATTATTCCTATTGGCCTTGGGTATTTCATTTTTAAATAAAAAAGAGTTGACACCAATATTGAAAAGTCAATGATGGAATATTCAATTAAACCACACATAATGAGAATTGATTTTGATAGGAAAGGTTTTGTGATAAATAATCTTAGAATAGATTGGGAGGTCTTCAAAGATGAATCCAAGGTTAGAAAAAGATATTGGTCAAGGATGACCTTGAATTTGAATGGTGAAAACAAATTGTAGAAAATATTTTCTATGAAAATTTTAACATCACATCCATTCCTCCAATCAACTAGTCAATAATATATTTGACAAACATTGTATAACAAACACAAATCATGATAGCAAGATAAAGACATTGATATGAAAAAAAGGTGATAGAATACTCTTTAATAAGTCATAGAAAGGGTGAAGGAAGTTCAAGACAACATCAATAGACTTCTTCTCTAATCACTTAGTATTATGGTAACAAAATCTTCATTAAAAAAATACAATTTGGTCACAATAAAAGGATGAGATGGAGAATATCCAAATATAAATAAACTTCCTAAATATACATGTGAAGGTGATATTCTAAGGTGAAAACTCCAAATCAAGAGAGTCATTCTAGATGACATTATAAATGTTTTATTCAACAAGTTTTTTCTCCTCCATAATTATTTGAACTTGGAGTTATTCTTGTATCATCCTTATGATATTAATATTCATTGACAACCTTTGATTATTCAAGTACTCTATTGGATACTTCATAGTGAGATATGTCTTATTCATGGGTACAATATATAATCAACAAGATAAAACCTACATTCACACTAGTAAAAATTACTTTCAATGTTATTTATAATCTGTTACAAGGTCCTCAGAAAAATATAAAGGAAAAGACTGATTCGAGGTTGGTGATTGATTCTTTAGGTCCATAATTTGTAGAGATTTACTAATGTCTTGTAGAAAAGAATCAAGATGAGATGAATTTGGTTGATTATGGCATCAATAATATTGATCTTGGTAAATACATGCCTGAAGGAAATATTTAAAATTTCAAGGTGACTAAAACCAAGATGATCAAGATGATAAAAGAAGGTTTATAAACTCAAGAATAGTTAGATGAAAAAGTATGTATTATTTCATTGTACATAAAATCAATCTTAAATATAGGTGAAACCTCTTAGAAAGTGATTACTACACCTGCATCAACCTATTCCACAATACAAATACCAATCTCCAAATTTGAGATTAATAAGTAATTGATTACCAGAATCAATAGGTATAGCAATCATGGTAAAATGATGGAGTACTAGGTCAAATATCTACTTCTTGATAGTTTGAAATTTCTTGATGAGAATCTAAGAACCTATGATCTTATCATTTCTAGTTAAGATAAAATTGAAGAGGAAATTTCAGCTACCAATAAATAAACTAGAATATGGAATGGTCTAATAAGTGACCTGAAAGATATGAACATCATGGATGAGAATTCATTAATATCAGAAGGTATCCTAATAAAATTGAAGATAATTATTTATGCGTGTGGACTCATTGCATGAATTGGAAAATCCATTATCTAAATAAATATTTGAAAGACTTAAAACATCATGAAAAAGGTTGTAATTAAATTAATTCATAGGTACACACCAAAAATTTAGTCATTAATTGTGAAATAATAAATGAATACACATTAGATACATATACAACCATAAAATTGAAATAATAGTTTTAGAAAATAGTGAAAGAAGAGTTGTTTGGAATAGAAACATTCAATAAATAAGATATGAACAAGCTTAGTGGTATTCATTACACAAAAAAATATTTAATTATTAATTTCCTAAGACTTTTCAAAAGGATCTAAGAGGATACCAATGAATCATATGATTGATTTACATGTTTAGCTCAGACAGTTATTCCTACAAGAGGAAGGGATTGTCTAGATTGTTCAAAGGTTCAAAACATACATGTTCAAATCATCACAAAAGGAGGAGTCAAACATAGTTGTATTAATTAAAAAGCTCCCTCTTAGTAAAAATACTTGTCTTCTTCTTAATAACCACTAAAAAGTCACTTTTTGTCTTCCCAACTTTCTATTTTTCCATTGCACTTTTTATAATCACTCAAAAAGGTCATATTTGCCTTTTTAAAGTTATAAAAGATAAAGTAACATTAAAATAGAAATATTTTACCAAAAATGTGATTATAAAAGTGTTTATTATGTGGTTATGATGTGTTTACACCCTCATAAGATATAAATACAAGTTATATACATTGAA
Organism: Torreya grandis; assembly: GCA_037957365.1. Lineage (NCBI taxonomy): Eukaryota > Viridiplantae > Streptophyta > Pinopsida > Cupressales > Taxaceae > Torreya > Torreya grandis. The sequence goes on along the minus strand of JARHVA010003317.1, from coordinate 1,555,824 downwards.
ATGAGACTTTTTGATAATAAAATAGAATCTGGTAGAGATACAGAGAAGAGATTGTATTTTCAGCTCATAAAAGAATCAAAACAAGGATAATTTTTACAAACTTTATGCCCTAAATTTTTGTAAATGAATAATGTATATGGATAAATTAATCTCCTTGATTATTTTTATTTCAAATGTTGTTGAGTTCTCTTGTTAAATAGTTAACATATATGAAATTTTTACTAAGGAAATCTTCCCAAATCTACATTAATAATTTTTATATTGTGATACCTTTATGGGTTAAGAATAGGATTTTTATTAATTTTTTAGGAAATACAAAGTTTTTTTATATATTCTCCAAATTTTATTAAATCTCTTTGGCATATGTGTTTTATTCCTATGTCCCAAAAATGTCTTTCCTATCCCATTTTTATGATAAAGGTTTCCTACACGAAAATATCCTTTTTTGGATTGTTCTGGTAAGTATCTATGTTTGGTTATCTAGAATCATACTTATTTATTAAATTTTCCTTTAATAATTTTATTTCCTCCATTATCTCCCTCTTAAACTTCATTTCTACCACATTTTCATACTTTTTGGGGTTAAGAGTAAAACCCCCATATAAAACACCATTTTTGTTGTAAATAATTTTATTTCTAGTACTTTCTTTATTTTAAATAAAGGTAGATTTAAATTCTAATAGGAGAGGGAGTTTGTCCCCACACTATTGACAAAAATCCTCAATTTATCACCTTGAAAAAATTTCTCAACCAACAAGTGAAAAATTTATTACTATTCTTATGCATGAGTCATGCTTAATTGTATAAAGGTTTTCCTTAATGGTTTTTTTAACATATGATAATCATGGTGTGAAATAACATTGCAATTACTATTTAATTTTTTATTATACTATTTTTTTGACATTTTTACATTTCATTTTCCCCATGAATATTATTTATGAGTGGGAACCTTTGAATTATCCATGCTCTATGTATATGAATATCCCAATATTATCAAACTCCAATAAATGTGAATAAATCATGAAATAAATACTCATATAGATCAATATGATTGAAATTTATTTTACATAAATGATCATCTATGTTGTTTTACATATTATTATCATTTTCATCATTGTAGAGATGGAATCCAAAGTGAGTTAGATCAAGCATTAGTAAAAAACTCAAAAAATTGCATAAGAACATAACTAACTAAGCCAATTAAGAGATATTGAAAGAATCACATACACAATACCTTCCCAATATCATCCCATCACCCAAATGTAGATCAAAATGTGATTTTACCCTTGATTTGGTTCTCAATTATTTAGCAATAATAAATGCAGTGCTCCTCCATCATCTCTTATGCACCAATGAAACTAGGATCATGATATTTGAATGATGATATGCCTATCTTAAAGCTATCCTATTGAAAAATAAGTATAATAACACTACACAAATAAATTTTATGGTTGTGGAGGGAATTCTACATAATAAGTTTACATAAATGAATCCTAAAAATGGTGGTCTTTTCCCTCCTATTTATAGATTTTTTAATTCAATCAGAATCAACCATGATTGTCCATCTTGAGATCAAGATGTGTGGCCATCAATTAATTTGATATTGGATACTTAATCCATAAATACCCTCATAAATATTGGAGGAAAGGGGAATTAAAGAGGCATGGGAGGTCTTAAAGTTGATATTTATTGCATTTTTGGCTTATGGATGCCACCCCACAAATGATGTCACTTGATGGTATAGATATTAGGAATCAATTTATAGCTAAACTATATTCAATAATTACATGGATTTTCCACTTAACATCTTGATTTGGATTATTTTACCTAAGTGATATTAATCAAATTTTATGCAATTCTTTAGAAATTGGTTGCACAATATTAATCAAACTAGTCAAAATCTCATATTACTAGGTCATAATTTTAATGGAGTATAATTAGAATAAGGTGTTAGTTTCTTATGGACCAATACCCCATTTAAAATATTATAGACACAAAATAATACATAAACATGTGTGCCTCTAAATTAGATTAATTTAGTGATTCCAAGCATCAAATTACATTTTCATCATTTTGACTTGAAATGATTTGAGAAAAGTTAGTAGTCACATAAAATGCATTGCCTCCTTCAAGGATACATTAACCTAAATTAGCACTTTTATATGACAAGCTCAAACCATTTAGTGAGTTTAACTGATTTCTACCCAAATTACTACATTTTTATAAATTTTGAGTAAGATTGATAATTTTAACATAATGGTATTAGGAATTATGTCTATATTTTTTCCCTATTTGATAAGGAATAGTAAGACATTCAGGTGAAACAACATCTTTTAAAGTAAAATATTTTCCTAGAATAGGTTGGAAGGAATTTAACCATGATGTGCCCTCAAGAGGACATACAAGTATGAAAGAGAATAATGGACTCTTAAAGAGAGAGAGAGAAAGAGTGAAATTAGCCCATGGATGAGATAATGTTAATATTGAGTTAATACTTACACATGGTAATTCCTCAATGATCAAAATATACTTAATTCATAATGGGCCCCAAAGGTAGGTGAGTGGGAAGGATAAAATCCAAAAATATAAGTGATACACTTTGAACACACCTAAAGTTAGGGTGAAAGATGTGCACTTAGGGAATGATCAATCTCAAGATAAGTTACATACTAAAACATTACTAGAATGAGGGAAAAAGTTTGTAGATCTTGGAATTAGAAGAAATATGAGAGTGGTTATCAAGAAAAATTAAAATAATAAAGTTCCATATTAGATCATATTTAATCAATTAATAATGATTTTTTTCCCAAGTAGGGCTAATTTTGATCACTGATAATTAATTAGTTCCCTAGTAGGGCTGATTTGATTCAGTGATGGGTTCAAATATTGTGCCCCAAGAGGGAAAATTAGAAATCATAGATCAAAGATATAGCCTAATATATTTATTAAAATATAAGTGGGTACAAACATATATGTGATGATCTAATGACTAAAGATGCCATAAACAACCAAGCATACGAGGATGCACAAAGTGATGAAAGATATGAATAGAAGAATAAAGGTGGTTGAGTTAACTTGAGATATGTCATGTATCTAATTTCTACCTATATAGTCCATATGGACCTCAATCCAATGTAACTCACCTATAAGTGGGATAAAATGGAATTAAGAATGGATAATATAATAAAAATGGACCACTATTTGATTAAACTCATAATATATGCCAAAAAATGCACATCTTGCATAGAGTTTAGTGCATAAGCCATTAATATTTAGTTTTATTGGTGTACTTGAGATTTTATCTTTGGAGTTGCATTAACTTTAAGACTTGGATCCAAATAACTTGGTTCTTACTGTAGAAAAATGAAATTATGCATCATAAGTTTGAGTAGCCTATAATGGCATCATATTTCAATTACTATGAGATGGTTTAAATGTGAATACTTATAACTAAGGATAATGATAAGGAATACTAGTATTAGATTTATAAATATTTACATTTAAACAAAATCAAAAAAAATGAAACATAAATATACAAGACTTAAAATCAAGATATGAATAAATGAGACTTAAGTAGGAACAAGAATATAGAAAAGCAAAGCAAGAAGAACTTAATACATTACATGAAATCAAGATATGAATAATCAAGCTTCATATGTACTGATCAAGATTTACTTGTAAAATAAAACAAAATAACAAGACAAAATAGGAACACAAAATATGAAGAATACACAAACAAAATAAATGGAGAGATAAGGAAGAAATCAAAATAATAATAAACATCAAATAAACATACACAAAGAAGAGTTAGTCATAATGTTAGTGAGAGAAAAAAATAATTATTATTACATGTGTAATAGAGTCATTACTTTATACAATAGTGTAACGAGAATAAAGAAGACAAAGTTGCCTCTAAGTGATATGGAGACAACATAGAATAAAAATGGGTAAAAAACAAGAAAAGGAAAGGGGTGGCTGAGCTGACTCCAGATGTACGAGACAAGTGGGAATTGCCTACATAGTTTCATGGATGTGAGATCCAACATTAACTTCAATCCAAATTTATTTCTTCTAAGAAATGGGATGGAAGAAAAGTGATGACAATAAAACATGATTGATAATGTAGAGGAAATAAGGAAAATGGGCTCACAAAATGGTGAGAGTATTTAAATGAGTGCTTTTAAAATGGTAAGAGTGTGAGGATTAGAATAAATAAAAGTGTGAGAAAATGTTTTTTTCTAAATTTTCATCAAACATTTTCTAATTTTTTTGGGATAATTAAAAAAATAAAATATTAATAAAAGGCCCAAAGGAACTACCTAGTTAAGGAGATACACATCCATAGGTAAGATTTTAAACAACATCTAAACCAATTATAATGTGGATCATAGATATAAACAATGGAATAGGGTACCAACTAATCCATGAGATACATGTCCAAGAGTTTAAGTTCCAATAATAGCTAAAGCTAGCTACAATAGCCCATGATCACAAATTGGCAAGAGAAAGATCCTAGGGGATTGAGTTGACCTAAACATGAATTGAGCATGACCTATATAGTCCCATTAGGATCTCAAGTCATAGTGGTTATACCCACAAAAAAGGTGGTGAAAAAATTAATAGGTCACAAAAATCTCACAAATTTGAGCTAAATGATAATAATAATGGTAAGGTAATGCAATAATACATGATAAAAAGGCATTGTACCTAATTTTCCCATAGGCTATTATAATTAGGAAATGTCATAATACTAATTCTCCTAAAGGTAATTATACTCAATGGTATCAAATAAAATATTGATTTACCCATAGTCAGTTATAATCAATGGCACTAGATAAAATGTAAATGAAAGATAGCTTGCCAAATCAACTATCACACTACTTCCATAAAATATCATTTCAACACATAATTATAAAAACTACTAGAATTGGATTGGAATCCCCTCATGGAAAGTGCATGAAGAACCAAAGGAACCAATGATCAAAATGAGGTAAGCAGGATGGCTAAAAATAGGTGTTGGTCAATAGTAAAGGAATGGTATAGAAAAATGATCGAAAGGAAATTAGACATAATGGTAAAAGGGGTTTCCCCGAAGAGATGATTTCTTAGTGTGATCATAAAACAATGAGACCATCCAAACTTAAAAATTTCTCACAAAATGGTAAGAGTGTGGCTAAGGTGGTTGACTTGACCTCAAAAGAAATTGAGCACTGCCTATATAATCTCAAAGGACCTTAAGTCAATGTAGTTCAAATTGGTGAAACAAATCAGACACAATGGTATAAAATAACCAAAATTGAATGGTTTATAGGGTTACCCCTAAGTGATAAGGTAAGGAAAATTGAAGGGTAAATGGCAAATGAAAAATGGTTTTGTTACTCTTGCTGACATGGAGATGCACATCCTAGTCAACACATGAGATAACCAAAATAATAAATCAAAAAACTTTCTAACCCAAACCTTATCTAAATAGTTGATCTATCAAGAACATGTTATAGATCTAGACTCTAAAAATATTATTGTGATCCTCAGGTCATTGATTATACTTCTTTCAAACATTGAAATAAGATGTCTTTATATCCTCTATAAAGGAAAGTGTAGCCAATAGGTGTGGTAAATAATGTTAGGCATAAGATAAATGGTATAAGTTTTTAATGAAAAGGTGAATGATAATGGAATGTATAATGGTTGGGTAATATATGAAGATTAGGACTTTTAGGTACACATAATATTATTGATTATATATTTGACATAATTTTAGTTGGGGCAGAGCCAAAGAATTCCAAATATGATCTTGTTTGGACCACCATTTTTTTTCATTGTTTGATCTTGAGAGTATTTACCATCTGATTGTGTTGTAGATTGGAAGTTATATTGATTTTATCATTGATAATGTCTTTGTCAAGTAGTGAAGAATTTTTGTACTCAAATATTGGCACCTTAAAGAGGTTTTCACCAATGAAATTGTCTTGATTATCCCATAGTGCTTCCAAGAAGGTTTCCCTAAGGTATGTTAACATTTGTCTTTGATTGTCTTCTATCTCATTCGAAAAGGTTTCACTAAAAGATGCTAAGTTTGAATTTTGATCATCCCCTAGCACCCCTAAAAAGGTTTCACTATGAGATGGTTCTTCTTTTGCATGAATTTAGCCTTGACCTCTCTAATAATTTACATCTAATATGTTACCATGGATGTTCTTTAACAAAGTGTGATTCTATCAATCCCAATTTACACTTGTGGGATGTGAAATGTTAATATAATGGCTATGTTTAGTTGGGGTAATGGAATTATAAAAGGAAGCATAATCCTCATAGAATATAATCGGATAATTTGTGTCGATGTTGAAATAATCATCCTCAAAAACCATAAAAGGATCAAAAACATATTCAAAATGATCTTCAAGGTAAGTATAACCAATGTTGTGACAACCATGACTATAATCCAATTTTGAAGTTGAGTTTGAGTCAAGGGACTCTAAATCCAATGTTGAGACTGGTGTTAATTCTACATCTAATGCTAAATCAGATGTTGGTTTATAAATGTAACATGACTCTAATGTTGATTCTTCATCTGATGCTAAATCCAATGTGGTTCAAAAAGGGAACCTAACTCTAATGTTGATTTTTCATCTAATGTGGCTATTTCTATAATGATGTTTTATTACATGTTGAATTTCGGACAAATAATGGATTGTGATGGAATAATAGGCTCTATAAAAGTTGATTCATATAGGAATCATTCAATGTAGAGTGGCTCATCTAAGTGAAGCCCATCAAAGAGAGAGAACCGCTCAAGGGATGACTTGATAGAAACTAGTCAATCAAAATGAGACTCTTCAAAGAGTAGAAAAAGATCAAGAGACAACTCCACAAAGAGTAGCTTATCAAAGGGATGAGGCTCTTTAAAAATAGTATAATGGTCAAGGTAATGACTTACCTAAAGGTAGTTATAATCATTAATAAGTGATTCAACAGAGACTAGCTTGTTAGATTGAGACTCCTTGACAATAGGTATAATATCAATGGGTGATTTATCACATGTTGACTCATCATAAATGGGTGCTTCAATAATAACATCATGGTCTTGCTTTATAATTAGCTACAAAATATCAACTTTGAACATGTTTTGGTCCCAAAAGATGGTTTTTGAAGAGGTAATGGTTAGCTTTGCTTTGGATTAAAGATCGACATAAATTTTTTAAAGTGGGGAATAGGTGGCACTAGATGAATAATGGCTTGTGGTTCAATAATGGGCTCTCCAAAAATTAGACTATTGAATAAGGGATCAAAAATTTTGGTTCATCAAATCAGCATTCCTCAACAATAGGCTCAATAGATACCAGTGATGGGCCTAGAATGGTAATTATTGGGCATCATGGAGCTTGATTGATCATGAAATCCAAAGTTGAAGGGCTTAAAATGGTAACATTTGAGCATTGTGAATCTTGGTTTCTATCACAAGTTGAAGGATGATATCCTAAAATGGTAACCTTCATATATTGTGGAGCTTGATTTCTCACATAAACTAAAGGGTGATAAATTAAAATGGTAACCTTCAATCATGATGTGCAAATCTAAGGAAGATAGCCTAAATTAGTAAAATGTGATTGTGACACACAAATTAAAGGGGAAGGATGGAGATGATGTGCAAAAATTAGCATGGATTGGCTTGGTATTTAAAGACTAGGCCTAAACAAGGTGATATCCTCAAACATGATAGAGTATTCATGTCCATCATAAAATTTATCTTCCTCATAACTAGATCCATAAGAGACCCTATTATAATTATACCTTTGTGTCATGTCTAGAAGATTGTTCTCTACATTTTCTTAAGATTTGGAAAATGTTTTGCAAATTTTAATAAGATGTGATTTGATTTTAACCAAATAAGTGATAAAGTAAAAAGTGACTATAATAAAAGAGATGTGGTGTAGTACCACACAATTAGAAGAAATGGTTAAAAAATAACTCAACTTTGGTGGGTTGAAATCATCAAATTAGAAGAGGGTATAATAGCTCAAAAACCTATAACATAAACTAGTACACCAAATGTAGTTTTAGAGATACATCAATACTATAAAATCTAGGGACAAATTTGATGAATTTCTACTATAAAATTAGAAGATAGTCTTTCTAATCAGGAAAGTAACAATCCAAGCTAAAAAACTCAAGATGTGAAAACATGCAAGAATTCATAATTATAAAACTAAAACCAATGGGTAGCACAATGCTACCACATGGTAATACAAAATAAAAAATTGGTTCTAGAACTTAGATCTTAAGCAACATGCTAGATAACCTAAGCTCACAATGATTAAAATGATGATGAGTCTATAAAACAACCTTCAACCCAAATGAGAAATCATAACTAAGTTAACATAAACTAAGTGCAAATGGTAAACTAATTAACACATTGGCCTAGGACTTAGAAAGGTGAGATTCTGAATTTGAATTAAAAAGTGAAGGACTTGAATACTTTTTCAAAATGGTTTAGGCTCAAATGGACAACATAACAACATTGTTTAGATAAGACAAACATAATGTTTCAAATGAGGATTTGAACAAGTCAAAAGATGATTTTGATTTGGTTAGCATAATTACTCCTTATTCAAATAAAATGGTGGACAAAAAATGTGTTTGGTTGATGTTTTTTGGTTTACAAACAAGTTTTAAACTTGATCAAGACCAATCAAGTAAAGGAAAAGATGAATACAACTAAGTATAACATCCAAAGCCCCAAATTGGTAAGGTTACTTTGTATCACTAAATTCCATCTACATACATGCTCTTGGGAGGATTTTAAGTGTTAATCCAAAAATAAAAGTACATGAATTAATAGGGTTTTTACACCCCCCTTCTCCTAAGAGATTGTACGATGACATGGAACTTTGAGCTAATCACCTTGAATCAACAATATGTCCACAATAAGTGGGGTTATTCTAAAACTAAATTTTTCAATGTCTAGATAGTCCCAAGTGTGATTAACACTAGAGATACATCACAAAAATTGAGTTCATACTAGTTAACTTACTATACAAGGTTCTATTACTTTTGCATAGTGATTCCATCTATGTACTTAGTAAAATCCCCTAGTTAATCAGACCTAACTCAAGTTTTTGTTATGATTAGAGAGGTTAGCCACTCAACCCATTATTAATTGTAGTATGCATATCTTGATTATAACCCACCATGTAGTGGGGTTGAAATAATGCCAGAAGATAAAACCCTGGTTCAAATATTCCTTAAAAAACTCATGAGGAGGCTATGAACTCCCGCTCACAATCCAAACTACATAAAATAAATGATCAAGTGAAAAGACTTTAGAAGTTGTGTTTAGATCACCCAAACCATATGAGTTTTTGGGAGAGCCTTAAAAACATTCTTTTCATGCCTTGTACAAGGCAAAATTATAAGGAATAATCACTTTTGGTCACCTAATTTACCTAAATGGGATGGGGGAGAGCATACACACATCTTTAATTTATGAAAACAAATAAGTATAAAATGATCTAGCATAAAACAAAACACTTCATAATGAATCCATTTTAAAATTACTCATTTGTTTCATATTCTTATTTATATAAATGAAAACCTTTTTTTTAATGGATTTTATGAATTTTACATTTTACTATTTTTGGTAAATTTAAACCTATAAATTGTACACTATATTTTAATATTTAAAGACTTATGTATGTCTTAAATATAGTTAAGTTATAAATTAATTAACTTTTAAGTGTAATTTGAATTAACATTAAAGACTTTATAAGTTGTGTTTAGATCACCCAAACCATGGGATGGGGGAGTGCATACACACATCTTTAATCTATGATAAGTATGAAATGATCTAGCATAAAACAAAACACTTCAAAATAGTTGTAATTAAAGTGAATGTTTATTTTATGCACCAAATTGAGATGTTTGTGAAGTTTTTTTTTGCCCCTTAACCTTATTTACAAACTTTTAAAAACTTTCCCAAAATAATCTAAAGTATAAACCATCTATATTTATTTTAAGCACCAAATGGAAATTTTCAAGACTTAAGCATGTTCAAATTTTGGCACTTTTCCTCCACATGACATATAATTTTTAGAGGGTTTCCTTCTACCTTTCATCACAATTATCAATGAAATAAGAAATATATGAAAACTTTCTCTCGAGTTCTCTATTTTTATTATACAGAGACCGAAGTCAGTTAGTAATGACCAATACTAGTTATAACAAGATTGATGATGGTCATAAAATAATTGATGTTGGTTGATAAATATTGATTTTGGTTCCCTATGAAACCTTAGGGAGATAATGTTTTGTTAGAAAAATTTTTTTAACCCAAGTTAGTATAAAATCTCCAGACAAAACTTTTGGATCATGTAATAAAATGTTTAGACAGAGACTCAAAATCCAAAATAACAACTTAAAAAATTCAAGAAAGCTTAAAAACTCATTTTTTTTCCATGTTATACCCTATATAAGAATTAATGTTGGTTAGACAGGAATGATTCCAATTAGACAAGATCAATGCTAGTTATAGGTAATTTGCACCAGTCACTATGTGTCAACAAAAGAGTAAAAACATGGGAAAATAATGCTAAAACTTGACTTTTATGGATTTTTAAGGATTTTTTAGAAAATCTAAGACTTCCAAAGTGTTCTCTTTGCTTGTATGGGATGCTTGGTCCCAAAAAAATGCCAAGATATAGATTTTGAATCCAAAACAAGTTAGATCAAGCATTAGTCAAGAAAAATCAAGAAAATGCATAAGAATATAACTAAGACAACTCCTTTGATGTTGTTTTGAAAATGAAAATTAAGAGCTAATGAAATAAATAATATATAAATTACCATCCTAAGAGCATCCCATCATCCAAATGTGGCTCAAAACATGACTTTCCCCTTGATTTGGTGCTTAAATCTTTAGCAATGATGAATGTAATGACTTCCATCATCTCTTCTGCACTAATGAAAATAGGCTCATGATATTTGAATTGATGTTATGCCTATCTTGAAGTTATCCTATTATAAATTAAGATTAATAACACTACATAAAGAAAGGTTGTAGAGGGAATTATGCATAATACATTTACATAAATGAAGCTTAAAAATGGTGGTATTGGCCCTCCTGTTTATGGATTTTTAAATTTGATCATATTCAACCATGATCATCTATCTTGAGATCAATATATGTGGCCTTTAATTAATTTAATATTGGATAATTAATCCATAAATACCCTCATATATATTTTTAAGGGGCATCAAAGAGGCATGGGAGGCCTTAAACTTGATATTTGTTGCATTTATGGTTTATGGATGCCACCCCACAAATGATGTGACCAAATGATGTAGATATTAGAATAAATTTATAGATAAAAGATATTTAATAACTTCCATTTATTTTACACTTAATATCTTGATTTGTATTAATTTTCTTAAGTGAGATTAATCAAATTTTATACAATTCTTTAGAAATTGGTTGCACAGTATTAATCAAACTAGTCAGACTGTCATATTACTAGGTCATAATTTGATTAGAGTATAATTAGAAGATGGTGTCAGTTACATCCAAACCAATACCCCATTTAGGACATTATAAAAAAAATAACACATGCACGTGTCATGTGCATCTGAATTAGAATAATTTAGTGATTTAGAGCGTCAAATTAGATTTTCATCATTTTAACTTGAAATGATTTGAGAAAAGTTAGTAATCACATAAAATTAATTAATCCATTCAAGGATACATTATCCTAAATTAGCACTTTTATATGACAAGATCAAACTATCTATCATGTTTAAGTGATTTTGGCCCAAATTGTCTATTTTCACAAATTTTGAGTAAGATTGACAATTTTAACATAGTGATGTTGGGAATTGGATGTCTACAATCACTATCATAATAATTTATGACTATGTTCTCTTGATTTTATAAATTTACCAAGTTTTTTTAAACCTAAATAGGATGTATCCTATTATGGTAAATAAGTTTAAGAATATATAAATGAATAAGCACAAGGGTGATAAATAGATCTATAATAGGATAATTAATTACAAAATTTAGATAAAACATATACTAAATATATTATGTTGAGATATGCTAAAAATAAAAATTACATCTATGTTATATATTTCAATGATAATGAAAACAATATACTTAGTTGGTTTTGATGATAATATAGATATGGACTTGAACAAGTAGGAATTAGACTAGAAGTATATTCTAGAATAGTCACCAAATTATAGATTAAGTGCCTCTATAGCTACATGCACTTACATTAACATGGGATGGTTTCATTGACACAAGTGTTTAGATTAAATATAGGTATCCAATATTAAATAAATATTGAAACAACATGTGACTACTTAAATGTATCTAGGCTTGTCATCACCTTCACTCGAGTGCATTCAAATTTGGGTCATGGAATGTCTCTCCTTATTAAATGATCAAACCCCAGTTATTCATCTTCATAATGGTTGTGGGAAAAATGGGTTACTAGGGACATTTTTCCAAGCTTCTCAAATGCCCTTATGTTAATTAACACTTCCTAAAACATTGAAAAGGGATTAAAACTTATGTTGTTCTTATTTAAGTTTTGGCTTGTGTGTAAATCATGCAATGTGTGATAAACAAGTACGTTAGTGACATAACTTATAACTTAAAAAAAAACTTCTAGGTTGATCCTTTAGTACTTTAAAACTATAGATGTGATGTCCCTATGACTCATATGGAAATAGGAGAAAATAAGGAAGCTTTGATTAATTGAATGTTCTTTTGTATGAACATAGGCCTATGTTAGGTGATGAATATGTTAAGGTATGGAGCTAAAAGCCTCACCAAAGAAGCACATTGCTAAAGTTACAGGTTTACACAATCACCAGCATCAGTCAGGAGTGACTGACATTGGTTAGGAGCAGTTTAGGAGACACTGGCATCGGCAGGAATCAGTCGACATTGGTCACAGGCAAACAGGCAGGAACCGACATCGGTTACCTGTGCATCCAAAAAGCTATTTCCATGGACAGAACTGAGTGTTTACATGTTAGGATTAAGTCATAGTCTTAAGTCTACATCTCTATTATTCGTAAGACTATTTTAGAGCCCTTGTTTAAGAGGCATAACTATTGGTTGTAAATGCATGCTCATGTTTCCTAATTATTATATAATAGGATAGATCTTCTTAGCTTATTGGTATGTTGAATAGAACAGTACAAAATTGTATATGTGAATCATTCCAGGTTGTTGGAATTGATTGTACTTGAGAGAGAGAGCTCTTGAGGGAAAGAGATCTAGTGAGATATCTGTACATCTGAGAGAGGTGTGGAAGAAAAGAAGTTTCTTCAATTGTATTCCTTCTATAAAGAGTTTAATACAAGTTTTCAGGGTGGTTTCTTGTATCTCTTCTTCTTGCTATATTTATTATTCTAGTTACTTATCATTCTAGTTAATTCCGCATTTAATTGTTTTCATAAGTGTAATCAACATTGTTGGTTGATCCCCAACAAGTGGTATTAGAGCCAGGTTCACTAATAGGTGGTTCAGATCTATGTAGTGTGTATTGATTACAGGGTACTCACAGGGGTTTCTGTAGGGATTTCTATTTGAGTGGGAGAAGTAATGGTAGAAGAAAGTAAACTGAGAATGGAGAAGTTCAATGGCAAAAATTATCAACATTAGAGAATGCAGATAGAGGATTATCTGTATCAGAAAGATCTATACTTACCATTAGGTGGGATTGCAAAGAAGCCCACAGACATGGATGATGAAGAATGGGAATTTCTTGATAGAAAGGCTCTGGGGTCTATAAGACTGAGTCTGGCATCTACTGTGATATCTAATTTATCACAGGCAAAGTCTACAGTAGAGTTAATGACTACTTTAGCAAATTTGTATGAAAAACCCTCAGCTTCTAATAAGGTATATCTTATGAAGCAGTTATTTAATTTGTGTATTCAGGAAGGTGGATCTGTATCTAATCACCTAAATTATTTCCATGGAATTGTAAATCAATTAAGTTTAGTTAATATTTTGTTTGATGATGAAATTAAAGCTCAATTAATATTATGTTCTTTGCCTGAAAGCTGGCATAGCTTAGTAATGGTAGTTAGTAATACTGCATCTGCTTCAAATATTTTAAAAGTAGAGGATGTTGTTAGTGTGATCTTGAATGAAGAAATTTGCAGGAAAAGCACAGAGGAAACATCAGGGAATGCTTTAAGTTTTGAGAGTAGGGGAAGGCAAAAAGAGAAGGGCAAGAAAGGGAGATCAAGGTCTAAATCAAAGGTGAGAGGTAGATCCAAATCTAGAAATGGCAGGAAGCCACAATGCTGGAATTGTGGAAAGATTGGGCACATAAGCAGAGATTGTTGGTTAAAACCTAAGGAGGACAATCAACATGAAGGAAAGGAAGAAGCAAAGGTTGTAGGTATTACACAAGATGCTCTTATATTCTCTTTGCATAATAATATAGAATCTTGGGTTTTAGACTCTGGTGCATCTTTTCATGCTACCCCTAATAGAGTATATTTTAGTGACTATATCCATGGAGATTTTGGAATAGTGTATTTAGGGGATGATGAGCCTTGTAAAATTATTGGCAAAGAAAAAGTGCAGCTAAAAATGCAGAATGGCAACACATGGGTGTTGAGAGATGTTATGCATGTTCCCAGCTTGAAGAGGAATTTGATTTCTATAGGAAAGTTAGGGGATGAGGGTTGTACAGTAACTCTCACAGCTGAATCTTGGAAGGTGACCTAGGGAGCACTTGTAATGGGCAGAGGTAAGAGAGTAGGTACTCTCTATTTATGTAATTGTGTTACTAACAATTATCCTTCTGTATTATCTATTTCAGATGTGGATGCTAAGTTGTGGCACTCAAGGCTTGGCCACATGAGTGAGAAGGGAATGTCAATTCTTAAGTCAAAAGGTAAGCTTTCAGATTGGAAAAGCATAGATCTAGATTTTTGTGAGCACTGTGTTTTTGAGAAATACAAGAGAGTGAGTTTTCTCAAGACTGGGTCAACAAAGAAGAAGCATAAGTTGTAGCTTGTTCACACAGACGTGTGGGGACCAGCTCAGGTTACTTCTATTGGAGGATCACAGTACTATGTTTTGTTCATAGATGATGCTATAAGAAAGGTATGGGTCTATTGTATTAAGAATAAATCTTATGTATTTGAGACTTTTAAGATTTGGAAAGCTATGGTTGAGAATGAAATAGGCAGAAGATTGAAGTGCCTGAGATCTAACAATGGTGGTGAGTTTTACAGCTATAAGTTCAACCGGTATTGTTATATGCATGGAATCCATACGCAAAGGATAGTTCCAAGGACACCTCAGCAAAATGGAGTTGCTAAAAGGATGAACAGAACAATTATGGAGCGTTTAAGATGTATGAGATTGCATGTTGGTTTGCCCTTAGAGTTTTGGGTAGAAGCTATTGATACTATAGTATACTTGATTAACAGAGGACCCTCTACAACTTTGGATGGTGAAATTCCAAAAGAGGCATGGACAGGTAAAAAGGTAGATCTCTCTTTTCTATAAGTTTTTGGTTGTGAAGCCTTTGTGCACATTGATAAGGAAAATAGAAAGAAGCTGGATGCTAAGTCTATGAGGTACACATTCATTGGCTATGGCTCTGATGATTTCAGATTCAAGTTTTGGAATCTAGGAACTAACAAGATAATTAGGAGCTGTGATGTTGTTTTAAATGAAAAAGTGATGTATAGTGATCATCTGCAGAAGCTAAATCAATCTAGGTAGAGCAATGGAGAATTGGATGAGGTGACAGTCCAAAATGAGCTCACAAGAAAAATTAATCACAGAAAGGAAAACATAGAGATTGACGTCGACCAAGTAGGAACCGACATTGACAAAATAGAAATCGATGTCAATCATACAGTGATCGATGTCAGTAGGACAAGAATAGGGAGAACTGACATCGGCTACTAATAGGCCTAGAAGTGACCGAGGTCTATCACTTTCAGAGAATTTGGGTGGATAGCATGTTGTGAATGAGTCTTAGATGCCCATCAAGATGTCAAAAAGGGTAAGTAAACCTCCAATTTGATATTCTCCTTCATTATTCTATTTATTGCTTACTGATGGTGGAGAACCAAAGAGTTTTGAAGAAGCAATATAGGTGGAGTCCAAAAATTAGTGGGAGCATGGCATGGTTGAGGAAATGGAGTCCTTGAGAGAGAACCAAACATGGGATTTGGTTGAGTTGCCAGCAAGAAAGAGGACACTGAAGAATAGATGGACCTATAGATTGAAAGAAGGTGAGAACGGATAGATGAGATATAAGGCTAGGTTGGTAGTGAAAGGATTTGCACAAAAACCAGGTATTGATTTTGGTGAGATTTTTTCTCCTGTTGTTAAAATGACTTCTATATGGACTGTACTATCTTTAGTTGCTATTGAGGATTTGCATATTGAGCAGCTTGATGTTAAGACAATGTTTCTTCATGGAGATTTGGATGAGGAAATATATATGGAACAGCCGAAAGGATTTGAGGTCAAAGGTAAGGAGAAGTTAGTGTGCAGATTGAAGAAAAGCTTGTATGGCCTCAAGCAAGCTCCTAGACAGTGGTATTTGAGATTTGATAGTTTATGATTGAGTATGGCTATAGTAGGTGTCAATCTAACCATTGTGTGTATTTTAAGAGATTGGATAATGGTAGATATATTATTCTATTATTTTATGTAGATGATATGCTGGTTACAGGATCACACATGCAGGATATCTCTGAGCTTAAGGTGAAATTAGCTCACACGTTTTCCATGAAGGATTTGGGAGAAGCAAAGAAAATCCTTGGCATGAGCATCAGGAGAGAGAAAAAAAACACAGGTTGATTTTGTCTCAAGAGGATTATGTGAACAAGGTGTTGAAACGGTTCAATATGCAGGATGCAAAACTGGTAAGCACACCTTTGGCTAGACATTTTAAGTTGAGTAAAGAACAATGTCCTAATTCACATGATGAGGTAGAGTACATGAGTAGAGTTCCATATTCTTCCATAGTAGGGAGTTTAATGTATGCAATGGTGTGTACTAGACTAGATATTGCCCAAGCAGTGGGAGTTGTAAGTATATGGCCAATCTAGGAAAGGAACACTGGAAAGCAGTTCAGTGGATCCTTAGATATCTGAGAGGAACTAGCAGTAGGCATTTGTGCTATAGAGGTTTAGATACTTCTCTACATGGTTATGTAGATTCAGATATGGCAGGTGATTTGGATGGTAGAAGGAGCACCACAAGATATGTTTTCACTATTGGTGGGACAGTGGTTAGCTGGATATCAAAGTTGCAGAAGGTTGTTGCCTTGTCAACTACAGAAGCAGAGTATATTGCAGTCACTGAGGCTAGCAAAGAGATGATATGGATGACACAATTCATGGAAGAGCTTGGAAAGGAGCAAGAGAGTTGCAGATTATATAGTGATAGAGTGTAATTCATTTGGCTAAGAATTCAGCCTTTCATTCAAGAACAAAGCATATACAGCTCAGGTACCACTTCATAAGATAGGTATTGGAAGATGGTGAATTGAAGCTGGAGAATATCCATATAGATAAGAATCTTACTGATATGTTAACCAAGCCAGTTACAAAGGCAAAGTTGAATCTTCATTCAACTTCTGTTGGTCTTCATGATTGAGTTGAAGATGAAGGAGCTAGAAGATGTTGTTGTATAGGTACTAGTGCAGCTATTTATCTCCAAGTGGGAGATTGTTAAGGTATGGAGCTAAAAGCTTCACCAAAGGAGTGTATTGCTAAAGTTACAGGTTTACACAATCACCGGCATCGGTCAGGAGTGACCGACATCAGTTAGGAATGACCGACATCGGTAGGAATCAGCTGACGTCAGTCATAGGCAAATAGGCAGGAACTGACATCGGTTACCTGTGCGTTCAGAAAGCTATTTTTGTGGATAAAATTGAGTGTTTGCATGTTAGGATTAAGTCACAGTCTTAAGTCTGCATCTCTATTATTAGTAAGACTATTTTATAGCCCTTGTTTAAGAGGCATAACTATTGGTTGTAAATGCATGCTCATGTTTCCTAATTATTATATAATAGGATAGATCTTCTTAGCTTATTGGTATGTTGAATAGAACAGTACAGAATTGTATATGTGAATCATTCTAGGTTGTTGGAATTGATTATACTTGAGAGAGAGAGCTCTTGAGGGAAAGAGATTTAGTGAGAGATCTGTACATCTGAGAGAGGTGTGGAAGAAAAGAAATTTCTTCAATTGTATTCCTTCTGTAAAGAGTTTAATACAAGTTTTTAGGGTGGTTTCTTGTATCTCTTCTTCTTGCTATATTTATTATTCTAGTTACTTATCATTCTGGTTAATTCCACATTTAATTGCTTTCATAAGTGTAATCAACATTGTTGGTTGATCCCCAATAGAATAAATAAGGGTTAATCTTATATTTATACCAATCCCTTTAGATAATAGATTTCATGATATCACTTATTTAGGCCATTAGGATATGTTTAATTTGTAAATTATATGAATTTAAGGTATTGGACACTTGTGTCAAGTAAGGACACTTGTGTAGACATAAGCATCTGAATAGGGCACAAGTGTTTGAGAAGCATAAAATTAGGTACAAGTCCAAAACTTGTAGAGGCATAAGGTGATTATGTTTTAATAATTTTGGGAAATATATTAATTTTAGGTCATCAACATAATACTAGTTGGACTAAGAGATAGGTCAAGACATAAAAGAGAGCAGATGCAAAACATATAAAAACAAGATAGGTCTAGAAATAAGAGGAAAAATAATGATCTAAGTTTTCCTAGTGTACAAGACTAAGGTTCTATATAATTCATAACTATCGTCTACAATTCCCCTCTTTAATCTAGTAATGAAATTTCTAGTTTAAATGACTTGGGTGTGTAAACATACCTTGCCTTTACATGAGTCCAACTTGAGTTCTTTGTTTGTGACTAACCTAAAACAAAGATCATGTTACAATATATAATTATCTAATATATTATAAAATTAAAACCAATTATTTTATTGAATTTAAAGAGATCAAGGTTTATGATTACACTTGTATATCGATGCAAGTATCTTGCATTTTATAAATTTCATTTGAAAGATGTATCATCATGAATCACTAAAACTAAGATTAGGATAATTATAAATATATAAAATAAATATATCTAAGGATATATATATATATAGAAAGAGAGAGAGAGATAGGAGTACTATAATCCCAAACCTTTGATAAAATATGGATTATCACTTGAAAGTTGATACTAGCTCAACCATGTAACCCAATCATACTTATAACCTAGTGAGTGTGAGAAAACCAAGTCAACTCACACTATTAAATTGATGAGGCTAGATGATACAATCAATTCCAACCTAAAAAATTTTCGATATTGAATGATTTAATCACCTTAACCATACCAAAAAGTGAACCAACTACTATAATAGATTGGGTAAATATAGTCTATAAAAATCTAACCTGGTGGGTGGTGATAGTTCTTGAAAGTGTTTTGAATCTAAAACTGATTTGATTTTGGAATATTAGGTACACATTACATAGTATATGCACATTATATATGTCTCATGTTGAAACTATGTATAACAATGGTACCAATGTATATAATTTTGACACAAATGTGTATCTAAATCATATAACTATGAAATTTAGCTAATTTAAAAATGTGTAAGTGTGGATAACATGGTTATAAAACATATGACTACTATATATGGATAAATATAAAAATTAATACAAGTATAAATGTGGAGGACATGTTTTACAAAACATGCCCCTACTATAGTCTAGAAATACTAAATATTAAATAAGTGTGGAGAATATATTTCCAAAACATGCCCCCACTAAATATAAGACCATGAAAGTTTTTAATCCATGCCTATATTCCATATCCCCACTAAATCCAAAACTATGAATGTGTGGAAGCCATGTCTCCATGACATGCCCCCATTAAATCTAAAACTATGAATGTGTGGAAGCCATACCTCTATGACATACCCTAACTGATATGCCCCCTTGAGGTGAGGGAATATAGATATTCATAGTTACCTTATCCCAAAAGGATAAAATAATGATATAACTATGAATGAACCATGTATCATATAGGAGAACATGTCTAGGTAAATATATCATTAAAACACCATAATGTGATTGATCACATTAAGGCCTAAGATGCATGATTAATATCAAGGCAACATCTAGATAGTAATAATACAAATTCAAAAAGGAACCAAGCACACACACAAGGGCACTAAAAAAAATCAAATTACAATGGTCCAAGGAGACCTCAAATAAGGGGCATGTTCAAATTCTGCACAATCAAATGGATATGACTTAATCAAATGTCCACAAAATTAAAAAATTCCATATTAAAATGTCCATATAATGAAAATGACATATTCAAATGTCAATGAAACAAATAAAGGAAAAGGGTCTATAAAGAAAGGAACATATTGAAAATTTCAAAAAGTAATATAATATCAAGGAAAGACACTCAAGGAAATTCATAAATGAAATCATAAACAACTAACATAAACATATCATAATAGTCATGGATTAAATGCATTAGAAAAAAATGTCAAGTATATAACATATCAAATAACTATGAAAGATATAAGCATGGATAAAGGTATATGTACGTATATATTATCTCAAACATAATAATTTAAAGTTACCATAGAATGACATAACCTAGATGTATCAAGATCATATAGGTGGATCCCCTAAACATTTTACTGACATGAGTATATGGAAAACCCAAAATCCAAAAGTGCATAGATCATGTATCTATGTATGCTTATATCACACTCAAATAGAAGTGTGAAACAAATGTGTATTTATAAGTATTTAATATTTTATCCATCAATATGGAATGAATATGTAGATACCAAGGGTTCAATAAAATATGTAGATGCTAAAAATATTTTTAGATGTTTTAATGTTTTTGGTTATTTCGATATTTTTAGAATCTATGAGAGTTTTCAACCTTAAATTAGATATTTTACATTGTTTTAAGCATGGTTAGATAAGTTTAACTAGTACATGGCATGTTCCTCCTCACATTTTACATGTGTAGTAGAAGAACCAATGTTATCATTTAGAATATGAATCAATTTGCCTTATGAGAAAAAGAAATACCTTTTTTATTTGGTTTTATTTTAGCTTCCATTTCATATAACCAAAATATGCCTAATGTAAAGGAGTGTAACAAAGTATGGGGTAAGACCCATATTTTTTTAAGGATAATAATAATCCCATAATCAATAGGAATGATAAAGATACCCAATGAATCTTTCTATTTCCCTTTATCATGTAGATATTTACCATGGTACCCAAGATGTGAAAAACATATTTAATTACAATATTTTTTGATCCTATAACATCAATGTGGTTGTGCCAAGATTAAGTATCACTGATGAATAAAGTAATTTTAAAATCCTAGTGATGTCGATGATTTTTGGTTTTGAATTGTTGAACTTGAGGATTTTGCATATAATGTGGGCCTAGAATTTTCTCCATGTTAATTAAATTTTACAATATATTCATATAAATATTATGAACACCACATTTTTTTCATAATGTTCCTTAGGTAATTTATCTCCCTCCTTTGTGTGAGGGATAAAACTTTCATATCTTGGATGGAGATATGTTAAGTTCCTTTGGATGAATAAGTAAGAGTGAAGCATATATATGCACATAAATATGTAAATGGGTAAATGAATCATATTATTTATGCAATTATATTTATTTTAATGGGGAAAGAATCCCTCTACTAAAAATTAATTGCAACTCCAAATCTGAAATTATAAATGCTATCTCATATGATGTACTTATGAATTTAATGGTATAATCTTGAAGGGATTCATCATCACATTGTTTGAAATTGTGAAAATATTCTAATTTAAGTTTTAATGTTCCTTAGGTAATTTTTCTCCCTCCTTTGTGTGAGGGATAAAACTTTCATATCTTGGATGGAGATATGTTAAGTTCCTTTGGATGAATAAGTAAGAGTGAAGCATATATATGCACATAAATATGTAAATTGGTAAATGAATCATATTATTTATGCAATTATCTTTCTTTTAATGGGGAAAGAATCCCTCTACAAAAAATGAATTACAACTCCAAATCTAAAAGTCTAAATGCTTGCTCATATGATGTACTTATGAACTTAATGGTATAATCTTGAATGGATTCATCATCACATTGTTTGAAATTGTGAAAATATTATAATTTAAGTTTTAATGTTCCTTAGGTAATTTTTCTCCCTCCTTTGTGTGAGGGATAAAACTTTCATATCTTGGATGGAGATGTGTTAAGTTACTTTGGATGAATAAGTAAGAGTGAAGCATATATATGCACATAAATATGTAAATGGGTAAATGAATCATATTATTTATGAAATTATCTTTCTTTTAATGGGGAAAGAATACCTCTACTAAAAATGAATTACAACTCCAAATCTGAAAGTCTAAATGCTAGCTCATATGATGTACTTATGAATTTAATGGTATAATCTTGAAGGGATTCATCTTCACATTGTTTGAAATTGTGAAAGTATTATAATTTAAGTTTTAGTGTTCCTTAGGTAATTTATCTCCCTCCTTTGTGTGAGGGATAAAACTTTCATATCTTGGATGGAGATATGTTAAGTTCCTTTGGATGAATAAGTAAGAGTGAAGCATATCTATGCACATAAATATGTAAATGGGTAAATGAATCATATTATTTATGTAATTATCTTTATTTTAATTGGGAAAGAATCCCTCTACTAAAAATGAATTGCAACTCCAAATCTAAAAGTCTAAATGCTAGCTCATATGATGTACTTATGAATTTAATGGTATAATCTTAAAGGGATTCATCATCACATTATTTTAAATTTTGAAAATATTCTAATTTAAGTTTTGGCCCTTTATGGATATTTAAATCCATGAATAAAACATCTTTTAATTATGAAAAAATGGTTAAGGAACCTTTTAGCAGGCTATAGAACCAATTATGAGCCTCATTAGAAATGCTCATATGGAATGTTTTTAGCAATAGTTTTTCATATTTTTCCCATTGAACAAATTAATGTAAATAGTCAATTATATTGTTTAATTTGTCTTTATACTCAAAAATAGAAGTAAATATGATAGTTTAAGATTTTATGGATAAGGATATTCAAGTATACATTGTGTAAGATGTTGATTTTTGAATGAGGTAATGTTTGCATTAGTATTATGGAAATTCATTTGCATTTGAAGTATATAAACCTAATTTTGAAGATCCCTAATATTTATCATTATAAAAATAATATATTCCATTGGAATGGTGGTGTTTTCCATAGGTGTTATCATTGGTTCTAACCCACCTTTCTTGAATCTAGACATATGAGTATCATCATCCTCATGGATAGTAAGTGTAAGCTCATGAGCACTAAATTTAAGATAATTTGGTAGTGATAATGGATATCTAAATTATGGTACCTTTACTATATCATTTGAGTAGCTTACACCATTGAAATAATGTGGTTCAATCACCTTTGGTAAGGATATGATAATTTGAGCTTGAGGAGTCTTTGGTAAAGGCACATCTTTTGGTATAGTAGAAAGTTTTGGCATAAATGTATATTTTGGAAGATAAATATCCTTAAATTAAGATTCCTTTTTTGATACTGGTAATAGTGTCATATTTAGAACATTAGGAGCTTTTTTCACTCTAGGTTTTTAATTCTTTCCTCTTATTTATGGAATGATTTTACTTGGTAAATATGCCATGGTGTCTTGGTTAACCTTTCAAAAACAATCAATATCAAATGAAGGTAGGAAAAAGACATCACTCTTGATAGGGGAATATTGTTTGGAAAGTTTGAAATAGGAGGGGTTTCAATCAATGAACTTAAAGGACCATCCCATTTATCACTAGTTTGTAAATCCTCCATGATATCCTTATGGAGTTAGAAAAAGCTATCATGATCAAATGAAGGAACACTTTCTCCATGTGAAACCAATTTTTAGGCAAAAGATAAAGGTAAAGTATTTTTATCTTCCTTAATATGTATCAACTATTTTTTTTAAATGGTGGGAACATGAACCTGATTAGAGGTATATAACCATTAAAAGAATTATATTATACACTCTAGCACCTGGAGGAATGCAAGATTAATCAATTTTGATTCCATCATCGAGAGAGAGTTAAAGATTTTCATAATCATAGTCATCAAGGTAATTGATATCATCTATGATGAGAGAAATAAAGAACACAAGGATTAGGACAAGGTAGGTTATAACCATCTGAAAGAGAATGATTATGTAACAATGATGTTCAAAGATTGGGTTCACCAAATGTTTAGCCATAAATTATATGTGGATATTATTATGGGTAAATAGGGTTAAGAATATAGAAATGAATAAACACAAGGGTGATAAATAGATCTATAATAGGCTAATTAATTACAAAACTCAAATAGAACATATTTTGAATTTATTATACTAAGATATGCTAAAAATGGAAAGTATAATTATGGTAGATATAAAAATGATAATGAAAATAAGATAATTAGTTTTGATGCTAATAGATATATGGATCTAGAGCATACAAGAATAATAATGGAAAAAAATTCTATAATAGTCACCAAATTTTATATTAAGTGTCTTTTTAGTTGTAGACACTTGCATTAGATTACGATAGTTACATCAATGCTAGTGTCTAGATTAGACATGTTGTCTAAAATAGAATAATTAGTAAAATAGGATGTGACCACCTAGATGATTTTTGGATCATCATCTCCTTTACATTGTAATGTTTACATCTATGTCATATAATATTTCTCCTTATCAAATGATCAAACCCTAGTTCTTCATATTCATAGTGGTTGTGGGAAAAATGGGTTAGTGGGCACATGGTGTTGAGCTAACCCAAATACACCTATATCAATGTATGTTACAGACATAGTCAATAATATTAATATGGCCTCACATTTATGTATTTATTCACTACATGTTGGATTATTTGTGAATCATGCAATGTGTGATAATAAAGTACAATAATGACCTAGATTGTAACTTCAAAAATATAGTTATTGGGTTACTCCTTTAGTACTTTAAACCTCTATATATGTTGTCCTTATGACTGATATGGAAATAGTATAAAATAGGTAAAATTTACTTAATTAAATTATATTTTAATGCTCTTTGGTTTGAATAAAGGTATGTACTAGGTGGTGAATGAATGAGGATTGATCTTAGATTTACACCAATCCCTATGGAGAATATCTCTCATTATATCACTTAAGCTAACCAATAGGATATGTTTCACTTGAAAAATAGATGACTTTAGGTCATTAACTACTTGCATCAAGTAAGGACATTTGTATAGATGTAAGTGTCTAACTAGGACACAAGTGTCCAAGAAGTATAAAAGTAAGTATAGGTCTAGAACTTGCAGAAGCATAAAATAAGTATGTTTTAAGCATTTGGGCAAGATAAAAGTCTTGGGTCATCAACATAAGACTGGTCAGACTAAGAGATAATCCAAGTAGCACAAGGGATAGATTCAAGAATCTTGGAAGTAGGAAAGGTCTAGAATTAAGAAGAATAACCAATGTCTAAGTTTCCAAAGTGTATAAGGCTGAGGTTATATATAATTCATAAATTTCATCTACACCACCAAAGGAAGATTTGGAGCTATCTCATTGGGTGTTGTACTAGATTTTGGTTATTATTGTGTTTTTTCATTAATTTCATGATTGGTTCCTTGTTATTGACTTTCTTTTATTCTCCCATTTCATATGTATGCATTTGATCTAGTAGGATGGGTATTTATGTTATTATAATAGAATAATACCCAAAAGGTATTTTTTAATGACTTTAATTTCTAGATTAAGTCATTTTTAAATATTCAAAAGGATCATCATATGTGTGGAATGTATACAAATATCCCCCATGTATGAATTTAACACATATATGTAATGTTGATTATACTACTTCCATAGTATGTATTCAAGGTCAAAACAATATAAAATTGTGATGTAGATGATTAGGCATAACTCAAAATTTAATAGATGCTATATTGGGTCCTAGTTATACATCCAATGATATTAACCCAAGTACTTGATGTGGAATGTTATCGAAGCCTTTTATATTGTAATACTATTTTTTAATATTATCCATATTGATACCCAATTGTTTCAAAATATTTATGTTGCAAATAGTCACTCTTATACCATTATCAATCAACACACATTATACCACTTTGATCTTAACTTGTAATTGAATGAATAATGGTAGAAATTTATTTATTATGTTTTTATTATGTAATTATTCCTTATCAAAGGAAATTAATATTTTTCATATCCTTTAATTTATTTATGATGAAAGAAAAGTATGTAGGTTTTGTATCACTAGGGAGAGTTGTACCATGTAATGCCACATATAAAGTGTCCTTCTAAATAGTTCATCTCTTTAGTAATTTGAGCATATTAATATTAACATGGGTATATTTTATTTTATAAATGATTTCATACCATTTTTGTGGTTGGTTTTATTTATGAGAGATGGAGGGGTTTAGGAGGAACACTACCTCTATTTTTTTTTCATAGGGAACCTTACCACTTTGGGTATTAATATCACGTATTGTAGATCCAATATAAGCCTTGGAAAAGTAGTAGGGTTGGGATGGTAGCTAATAAAAAATTGAGATATATGAGTAAGATTAACAAAATGACTCATGCATTTGCTTTGTCTCCTAGTGGTAACACTAAGTAATTTGGATTGGATGTCACAATAATAGGAGCTAAGAAAGGCTAAGAAATATTCATTATTATTTTTAACCTTGTTAGCATATGAATATTTGATCAATAGAACTACATAGTTTTTATATATTTTTAATATCAAAGGAAAAAATATATAGTGATTTAAATCATAACTTAAGTCAAAAAAATAGAAACTAAATTCATCCATTATAGCCATGTACAAAGGAAATCATAAATTAGAATAATTTACATAAACCTTAAACCTTATAAATAAGGAATAATCCCTAAGGGAAACTTAGGTTTTGTTAAATTTCAATAAATATATAGGCTCACTATATGTTTAACCTTATTTAATATTAATTATAATCTTAAAAAAGATAGAAAATAATGTATAGTTCATATTATAATGTATACCAATTAAGCATTAAACTAAATGTAATGGTTTGAAGTTGGCTTAACAATTACACTTAATATATAATTTAAGATAATAATACAATTTTACTTATTGGTAAAATATTTTTTTGGGTAATAAGACTATGCAAGGTGGTAAGGTAGGTAAAAATTTGGACTATGAATCACTTAGGTTAGGATTTGGTGTTTTGGGCTCACTAAAACACAACCATCAATCATTGTGTTTTGAGTCATACATTTTTGTCTATGTGAATATTACACTTTTTTTTATAATTTAATACACTATAAATGTTTATGTTATGCTTGTGTGGGTGATCCTAAGGTTATACTATGCATTTAATACTTAAAAATATGTTTTCTTCTCATAAAACCCTAGGCTCACTTGTAATAGTAGAATTAGGCTTACAAAGGGGGAATAAAGGTGGGTTGAGTTGACACTAGTCACTCCTAATTTAAAGGTTAATTACTACCTACATATCCAATAATCTAAAGAGGGGAGTCAAACTACATGTTTTTCTCCCCATTAGGTGAATATGTGTAATATTATACTTAATACCTTGTAATTAGAAATGAGTGTCACTTTGAGTTACACCCTTTGAGGACGTGTTTTAGGTATCCCCACTCAATTGAAATAATGTTAAAACTCTAGGGATATGGGTGGCATATAAATAATTATAACCCATAGAGATGGTTTGTTCCCTTGATGTTGCACCTATACTATCACTATACCTACTCAACTTGCAATTCAAAGGAAAAAATAAAGCTACAAATAAACATAAAAAGAATAATGAACCAAATTTTAGGTCTCTTCATATGATCTATGAGATGATTAAAAATTTAAAAAAATTTAAAATAGTCACACAACTTCAAATAGTTCCCTAGCATAAGTGTTTCAATATGGAGGTTGTAAATGATACATCAACTAAGATGGATAATAAAGAGGCCTAAAATGAAGCATAATGAGAGTTCCCCAAAATTTAAATTTACATAACCACATAATAAACACCATATGACATAAAAAGAGATAAATTAATCATAAATATGAAATAATGAATAATAAAAATGCAAGGAGATTGAACATCAACACTTTTATTCATCAACAATTCATTATGAGTACATTAAGTATGAGACGAAGAAGGAAAAATCAGTTTTCATTTACTTAAAAGAAATAATCAAGTCTCAATTTTAGTATGGATTCACCATATTAACTTAGAGGATACATTACAATCCCAAGAAAGGCCAAATTTATTGTGACAGCCATGTCACAAAACCAATTACAATGGTAAAAAAATATAGATAAATAGTCCTAACATTTATATTGAACATGTGTTATTTGTTTTTATTATGTTCCAATCAAAATTTGCATATCAATGAATCTTCAACTCCTACGACTCATCCTTCTTCACTTGAAATTGATCTTTCTTGGCTTAGGAGTTACAAGTTGTTAGCTTGACAAATGTCACACTTGCCCTCATTAGCTTCTTTCCATGCCATTATGGGATATTAAATACCTTTAACATATTTTTTATGATGTAAATTAATCTTATACATCTTCTCATACTGATCTCCATCATTAAAACCTGTAGTTTCATAGTAACATTGGCTTGAACCCAAGGAGTATAATGAAGACAATCCTATCTCTTACCTATGACATATTCCTTGATTGAAGATAACCATAAAAACTTGTAAAATTCATATATTTATTGTATAATATAATATCCTCTATGTTTATCTTATAAATCATATTTAATGAATTAGCCTTTATAGCCTACTAGTAAGGATTTTGAAGAAGGCTGCAAACAATTCATGTAATAGAAGCTTCATGTTGGCTTGAGAGATTATATAGGGATCTTATTTTTGTTCCATGAATTTTTTAATAATTTTTTAGTTGTTCCATATCAATTTAATATTTTTCAATCATTTTTTAAATTTATACGCACTTGTCAAATTGAAATAGACTTACAATTTATCTTGAAGAACTCTCATTACTTTTGATCTTTTTGCCTGCTTATACAACCAACCCTTAAACACTACATGTAGTCTTTAAAATGGGATTGAATATGAATTGGATAAATAATTAAGAGATTAATTTTATGTTTACAAGTATGAATTCAGGTTTCATACACTCTTTATAACCTCGAATACCTCTATAACCCCAGTCTTTCAATGCAAGTATGAACACAGTCTTCATTTTAGCTTAGCTTCACAACTTGAAAACTTATTAAATCATCATAAAATATATTTAATGGATTGTAAAAGTTCATAATACCTATTTAAAATCTTTTAAACCATCTTAAAATGGTTATGGATCTCAAATATGATCAAAACCATGCAAATAGTCAATAACATGCAATTTTAAACCATTTTCTTATAATTTCTCCATCAAACATGCCATGATTATGGATCCAATATATTATCATGAGACTAATATATGAAATAAATGTTATTTTAATGTTTTTAATATTAATTTTATTCAATTATAGATCATTTACAACCATCAAGCTTCTTTGAGGGTAAAATAAGTAGTTTTGGGGTCTCAAGCTTCTTAACAATGATTCATAAAGCTGCCTTAATTGATGAGCAAATGCAACAAATTAGGAGTATATATACCTTATTAACATATCCTAATTCCATTATTACCCATGCATATTACTATATAACTTCCCACGTGATAAAAATTGACCTTCTTGACTATGCAACCCTATTGAGAAGGTTGAGGTGAGTATTTTGAGCAAAAAGACTTCAACTTGATTGACTTTAGTTTGTAAATTATTATTTTGGTATTATTAACCTTCCATGAGATCTCAAAAAACTAATCCAATATTTCTATCCCCTCAAAATTCCTAAAACATACTTTGACCCATAATAGGGGTTTATATGCATTATGGTGGTTCTAGCCCTAATGGCCTTCTTAATATGTTTCTTTCTCATGGTAGGGAATATAAATTCCCCTAAAATATTCCCAAATGTTATCCCACATAACTTAAACCTCATTTATTAATCTAAAATCCAACCCTATCATTTATCTTCATGTTTTTCATAAAATTATATGTTGTTATAGGTGCTCTTTCTAGGTGACTCACTATTTACAAATATAGGCATTTTCCTAGAAAAGATGATCATAGAAGTTTGGTACATTTTATATATGATATCATTGGATTATATGGAACACTCACAATATAAATAAACTAAGTTTTCAATTGGTTTCTTTAAGATCAAAATTTCATAATAATATGGATCTCATAGGTTTCTACAGGCCTCACATATGCTCTTTTAAGTGATCTTGACTCAAAATGATGATTTCTAACTTTCACACTGAATATAAAAATTTAAATCAACTTTTATAATGTCTAACACACCCTAAATTATCTCTCAAAACTCTTATTTATCACCAAAATTACTCTTTTCTCATATTCATGTAGGCAAACCTATAGCATTAGTTTGACTTCAACCTTACTTCAAAATTTCCATGGAATTGGTCACTCCTACCTTGATGATATTAAATGGTTATATAATTAATTCAAGGTTAATTTGAGTTTTTTTAATACCCTTTTCCATTTATAAAATACATATTACTTTTTAAGAGTCTCTCAAACCTTTCTATAGGTTTATACAGTCTACTTACATGCATGACTAACCATCTTCTCACAATTTTTGATCATGAATGATTTTTTATAGGTTTGAGAGAGTTGTTTGGGATTTTTTCATTAATAATACACCTCATTAATGAATTATTAATGTTAATATTTATTTAAATTCTATTATTTTTCCTTCATACTTAAAACTTTGTTCAAGCATACTAGGCTAATGGCCTTGGGCTAATCACCTGTAAATTCTTAACAAGAATGGTCATGAAGTGTTTTCAATTTTGATATATATTCCATTTATATTTTTATATTATTTATATAAATCAAGAAACCAATCCATTATTATTTTCTTAAAGATCCAACTTCAACTGCAACATTGATCTCTCAAGTCTTTCACAGGTCTAACACCTTGCCCAAAATATTTTGACTTCATTTGATGTTTTATTCTCACTAAAATATTTTTGAACACTCTTAAAAACTTTTCTAGTGCCTTCCACACTTTTATTGATCTTTCATATCTCATGTTCAATAAAAATTTTGCATCCTTTTGCTCATTCTTTTATTTAGACTTGTAGCTTCCCATTCTAAGCTTAGACACCTTATTCTTAGAGAAACTCTCTATGACCCTATAAATTTTTAAATATGTTTGAATATGGATGGAGGACCTACTAATGATATCCCATGTACATTTTACCCCTTCATAAACATCAAACCCTCTATGCTAAAGTATGCATCATGTCTATTATAGAAGTTTTTTTCTTATTCATTACCTGCATGTGTCAAATGGATGTTGGGAGGTGGTTTAAGAGGATTTATAAGACATTTTATGAATTCACATAACCTTTATATTTCAATAATGAGCTCATAAGTTCCTTAAAAAATTATAAAATTGAGCCTATAGGGTTTTAAAAGGTATAAGATAAATTATCTTATTAATAATGATTACTAAATATATGCACCCCAATATCAAAACTAATTCCATATTTTTTAAGGGCATGGTTGTGGTAAACATCTCCTAATATAATTTTCCCTGAGTCTTTTCCTCCTTTATTAAACAAGATTTTGAAAATGGCTCTTATTAGCCTACCAAGGACCCGATGGAAGAACTGAGTGTTTTTTTGCCTTTTTGAGACATAAAACTTCTTTATTTATATGGATTGATCTTTAGGAAGATGTAGGAGGAATTTTATAATCTCAAAATACCATATATAACTTGAAAACCCTTACAATGAGACCTATATAGACCTTATTTATTCAAGAAACTTACTTCTATTGCCAAAATACATGTTATAGCTACTAAAATAGATGGATATACAGTTATTATTGGCATATATGGTGTTGGTGTAATGTATAAAAGAATATTTAACATTCATTTCCCTATAATTTATTCATTATTCTCTATTTTTTTGTTAAAATCATGAGCAAGATAGTTTCAAGTATGGCTTAACATTGGAAAGGAGTTTTATGACACCTTGACCAAGGTGTATGGGTAAGATAAATATAATATGATATTAAACAAGTTTTGAATGAATTCAAAAACACATTTTTCACCTCTAGACATGACATTAGACCTTCATATTTGATGATACCTCAAGGAGTTATATTATAACATTGCAACAAGCAAAATAAGACAAAACAATGGAAACGTTAAACTCTCCTAAAGTACCTTAATTTCTTCAAAGTGCTTAAAAATTCAAGTTTTAAAACTTACTAACTTATCTCTTAGGTTCACTTATCTATCTTTTAACATCCTACCTTATTGTATGATCATCACCTCTTTGTCTTCACCATGGATTAGCTCTACCTTGATTTTCACAAACAAACCTTAATGTTTCCAAAGTTATCTCAAACTTTGTTAAAATGAATTATAAAATACATTTTCAAAGATCATGATATGAAATTTATTATACAAGACACACACATGGAATAAAAAATCCTAATAGGACTCTATTTAGACCTTAATATGACATACAACACCAACCAAGACACCAAGACATAATTCTTAATTAGACCATTTCAAGGTTAGATGACTCAGTTACCTAGTTTTGAATAATATTTGGTCATGCGTGACTAATTAGATAACATTTTTTGTGACATCCAGGGGTAGATTTCTTGCTAAACACTTTACTAATAGCCTTATACAATCCATTAGACATGGAATTACTAAAAAATGATTCTCTATGAGATCAAAGATGAACCTAAACATGACATTAGCTCTTGAAAACAAACTAAAAACTGAAAATAACTTATAAACACAACAACCAAGACAAAACAAGATAAAGAACACATAGAACAAGATAAAAATACACAACTAAGACCAACATGTACTATAAAACACTTGAAGGAAGCAAAGACTAATCTACTATGTACAATAGGAGAAAAATTACCTCAATGGCAATGCTTGAGATGTATCCTATTGATTGGAACTTTGAGAGATAAAAATCAATATGTTTCTTACAATGAGTGATGACATAGGGCCCACTCTATAAAGTTTTAAACTTGTTATCTCTTCCAGCTTTGGCCTTATATTCATCCCATTTAAGTATAATGTCACTTTCTTGGAATACTCTTGAGACAAATTTATTATCAAAATATCTCTTGGTTTGATATTGATGTGAATCCATGGTATGCATGGCATGATCTCTTATTTCTTCTAGCTCCATTAACTCATCTAGTCTACTCTCCAAGGTAGTATTATCCAATAGTTTAAACTAATGTGTGAGCTCTAGAGTTGGTAAATCAAGATAAATGGGTAGATTAGATACTTTTTAATAAATGTGTATAATGAGTTGTTAATGGCACTTTTTGGAGTGATCCTATTATTATATAAGATTATCTTCCTCTTTGTGTGTCATGTACTCTAATTTTCCTCCATATTCCTATCGATAATTCTAATAATATTCTTGTTTGTAGACTTAGATAGTCTATTTCCTTAAGGATAGTATTTAAATGATGCACTTAGGTTAATATCATGTTTCATAACCCACTCACTTATTCTAGTACAAAGGAAATTCATTACATTATCTAAAATTAGTGTAGAAGGTAATCCAAAACTAGCTACTATACCTTCATAGAAGTATATCACATTCATTTCATTAGATTTTTTAAGGACTACAACCTCTATCTATCTAGTAAAATAATTATTTTTAGTTAATACCCACTTATGACTAACACTTGAAGGAGGATTGATCATACTTATGAAATCCAATCCTCTTTTCATGAAAGGTTGTTTTACTTGAATGGGATGAAGAGTGAAGGATAAAATATTTTGTTTTACTATGAGAAGGCACACTTTCAATAGTTTCTCACCCATGCATATGAATCCTTAAATAAGTTAGACCAATAATATCTAACTCTCATCACTTTTTCTGTTGTTGTTCTTAGTGTAAAGTGACCACTTGATGATGCATCATGTAATTCTACCAATACCTTTTCAATATAATCAACATTTACACATATTAGGATCAATTTATTAAGTTATTTTATAAATAGTATTCCATCTAAAAATACATATGGAATGGATTGTAATTTGAAGGGTCTCCTTTTAACTTTGTCTAGGCCTAATGGACACTCACCTATTTAAAGGAAGTTGACTATGACTTGTGTCCAACTCATGGTAGATGAAGATGAAATTTTTTAAGGATCATATTAGAGTGTTAGAAAAAATTCATTTTAATCTTTAAATTCATAATTGAAGTGCTCACACATCCCCTTACCTCTCACTAACTAGGCAACCTTGATATTAACATCATACTCCATGACCTTCGTGATCTAACCAGCCCTTGTTTCATTCAAATCCCTACTAAAAAATAATACTTCAATTCTTGGATGAGACACCATCATATGTAATTTACTGTTAGAGATCATGTTCCTAATTTTTTTAAGGATTATTATAGTAGCAAGGACTTGATTCTCTACAAAATAGTATCTTACCTCATTGTCTTCTAGCCTTTGGTTAAAGAAATCAATGGCTTACTCAAGACCTTACTCATTTGATTGTGTTAAAATATCCAAAATGGCTTCTTAATTTACCAAATCATACAGCTTGAATTCTCTTGAAATCAAGATTTGTAAGTGTTGGAGCTTGACCTATGGCTTGCTTGATAGTACTAAAACTATCTCTTCCTTCTCTAGTCTAACTAAAGGCCTAATTTTTCTTCAACATGGATGTTAGAGGATTGAAAAGATTATAAAAAAACAAAAATAAATATCCTAATGAAGTTTATTTTCCTAAATAAACTTTTCAACCCCATCATATGCTTAGGCATTGATAGAGCCAAGATAATGCTTGCCCTTTTAGGATCTATAGAGAGACATTTCTTGTAGATAATGCAACACAAGAGTTTGCCTTCATGGATTGAAAATACATATTTTTAGGGATTAAGAGAGACTCAAAACTATATACATCTCTAAAAAATATACCTAAAATGAATCAAATGATCACTTACGTCCTTGGAGAACACCAAGATATCATCAGTAAAAACCAACACTATATCATTCATCAAACCTTGGAATGCCATGTCCATGGCTCTTTAGAATCTAACTCCAAAATTGGATAACCCAAAGGCATTTTCCTAGAGGAATATGTGCCCCATTTTATTTGTAAGGTTGTCTTATATTGGTCCTTTTCTTACACCAAAATTAGATAATACCCTAAATAGATTCAAGGAGAGAGAAGAGTTCATAACTTACTACCACTTTCAATATTTTCTCTATGGAAGGTAAAGGGTAATTATATTTCAATGAAACTCTATTAAAGTCCATAAAATTTACACATAATATTTTATCTATATTATTCTTCCTTACAAGGATTAGATTAGCAACCAAATATTTTTATATCACTAATTTGATGAGTATTTAATAGGAAAGATAATGCTAGATTTTATCAACTTAGTCAATTATTTACTTATTAGGGGCTCAATTTTTAGCCTTTGCCTTTTCCTTAACATCCACATATTCTATATAATGTGTTGAGATAGGCTAGGATCAAATATTTTTATATCATTATATTCCCAAACAAACACATTGATAAATTATTTGCATAACTCAATGAATACAAGCCTATCTTCTTTACTACATACCTTCACAAGTGCAAAGAGTTTGTATCTGAATATGGTGACTGTATCATAGTTATATTAATTAGTAGATATCATTACCTTTTATTTCTTCATTTATGATCATCATTGAATATAATCTCATGTATCACTAGGACTTTAAGAAGTTTGTTATCCTTAATTACACAATTTGATCACCATATTACTACTACAAATTTAGACTACATTTTAAAGAGAACTTATCCTCTTCTTGAAGAAAGAATTCTATTTGCTTGTTACTATAAAATACTTTCCAATTATAATCATTATCCAGGATAGAAGGTTTTAATTTTACCTTGATAAGTGGTTGACATCTTGAATTTTTTACATCATTTATGATATCAAATTAAGCTCAAACTATATCAAACCCATCACCATGCTTATTTTCCTCCCTCAGAATGTATTTTATGTTGAATTCTTAAAAATATTCCATGATATCCCATACCTTATGTTTTATTACCTTAGAAATTAGTTCTTAGTAACATTTTGACCTTTTGATTGATGAGCAATTAGCTCACCAAATATTTATAGACACTTCACTCCTCTTTTCCTAGCTCATTAAAGGCCATGCTTAAGTGTCACATACTCTGTTGCATTATAAGTATAGCTGAATTGAAATATAAAAGTGTTATAATACCTTTATTTT
Organism: Torreya grandis; assembly: GCA_037957365.1. NCBI lineage: Eukaryota > Viridiplantae > Streptophyta > Pinopsida > Cupressales > Taxaceae > Torreya > Torreya grandis. The sequence goes on along the minus strand of JARHVA010003317.1, from coordinate 1,519,342 downwards.
GAGGAAGAAACTAACATTTCACCACCTCCTACACCCATCTTACTCCTAAATACATCAAAGAATAGTTATCATAGACCATCCATAGGTTCATTTGGTTTGGCAAATTGAGGAATGAAGGAACCCTCCTCATGTAATCAATACACTCCTCAGCCTACCTATTTCATGAACTTATATGGATCATTTTCATGATGTTCATTTTCCCACTCATTGAAAAAAATATCAAGTATGCATCCAAGAGAAATATTTGGTTCTTGGTCAAAATGGAAATTTTCTTCATCAATAATAGTAAAATTAATGTTAAATAATTTAATAATATAGTTTTTTATGTGGTTATTAGAAATTATTTTAGATTATAATTTGACTTTAGTACCATACCTAGTTATAAACACCATTTAAGACCAATAATATGACAAATACCCCCCAATCTTGGCCATGAACTCCCTAGATAGGCATAGGGAAAAGTAAGGTGGTATGTCTATCATAATAACATCTTGAGGGATAGAAAAAATGGAGCAAGGGTTTAAATTAAAATTTATAGATTTTATGATACCTACAATCTTGGTGGTTGTCCCATCCAATTTTAACACTCCTTTGGTGATTGTCTCAAACTTTAGGCCTAGATTATAAACCACTTATTTAGGAATTATAGAGGTACTAACACCACTATCAATAATGAAATTATGAACCAAAAACTCACCTATGATGAGAGAGAGATAAAAATTAGGAGGATTATCATTCTTGAATTATTTTCCTTCCTTAGGTTCAGTGTCATTCATGATTACTATTCTCTCTTTCATTGTCAATCTAGTTGTAAAGTTGATATTACATAGCTCCTCTTTAATTAAATCCTTTTGTTTAGGAATAGCTAATGTCTCCCACAGTTGAATGTTCACATATGCATTATTAATTTTATCAAAAATGTTAATATAAGATTTACCAACCTTTGGATATCCTTTAAGAACAACCACACTATCTTGACCTTGTGGTGACTAAGGTAAGGGAGCAACTCTTACATTATGATTTTTCTACACTTATTAAACTTTAAGGGATAAATTAGACCTATTAACTCCTTGATAAACTTGATAAGGTATAATAGGTACTTTAATTTCTTATTGATAACCTTTTATTGATCTTTTCTTAGGTCTTGTATTGGTTTCCATAGAAGTGTCAATGCTACATATACCTCTAAACTGATTCATAACATAATAGTCTTCTTCTTACCAATTAATAAAGGTGGAATCATGTTATAACTACACTTGATTAGTTTCTTTGATCCAAAACTTAAAGTTTTGATTGAAAAGTATTTGAAGAACACAAAAATAACATAGTAACAATTAATTCTTTTAGAAGAGATGTTCTATTACTCAAGATCACAATAAAACTATATGTTTATCTCTGGGAAGAGATGTCTAATTTTCCATTTTGGGTTACATATTAATTTATACACATTTTAAAAGTAGGAGGAGGATGTGGAAGGTCACCAATCTCAAGGGATATTAAGTGGTTCAACTTCCATGATTTATAACAATATAGAATTTGAGGAATTACTATTTTTAGAAACTTACTATTTTTAGACTACACTACTAAAATTGAAATTTGGGGCATTTCCACTGGGTTTTTATGGGTAAAAAATCATTGATAAAATATCTATTCCATCTCACCATGTTATCTTCATTTTTATCTTTCTAATAGTTCAAATGGGGAGTCAATTGGAGCTACGGTGAAAAAGTTATGGCTCTCAAAAGTTCCATCATCAATTGGGGTAGAACTGTCACCTGAATTATCACCTGAATTGTTTCCCAGATCATTCCTCCCTCCATGAGAAGAAATTGTCCCCATTTCATCAATATTACTCATTAGGTGTGGCAATTATGTCTTAATTTAATTCTCTATGAGCCACTCACCTTGGTGGCTAATCTTGCCCTTTTTGACCACCTGATAAAGTAGAATAGAGTGTCCACTTCTTGTCTTGATCTAGGTGTCCATAATCTGATCCTCCTCCATTGGAGAAAAAATATATGGATAAATCTCATCAATTTCTAATTTTATGGTATGACTAAAGTTTCTAATAGAGGTAGATGATATGTTTTAAGGAGATCCACATTGAATATTGGATGCAGACCAAGGTAGGCTGGTAGGCTTAAATCAAAAGAATTTTATCCAATTTTTATGGTGATAGTGTAGGGACCATCTCGCATAGGCTAATTTTTTTGTGTGGCCCTGTAATTCATTCCTTTTGAAGCTATAACAAAACCTTGTCACCCATAGAAAAATGGTTTGCAATCCTATATTTATCATGGCATTGCTTATATTTTTTTATTCATCTTCTCCAAGATGTCATGAACTTGCTACTAGATGTATTGCATTTGTTCAATGAACAATTTTTCTTTTGCTACCTCAGATATTCCATGAGGTGTGTATTCCATGGTGGATAATGGAATGACTATATCAATTGGTGTCATGGGTTGGAACCCAAAGCATACTTAGAATGGACTATGATTGGTTGAGCTATGTAGGGCCCAATTGTATCCATGTTGTATGAAAAGAAGCTCCTCATCCCATGTGCATGAATGTTTAGAGTGATACATCCAAATCATGTGAACAATCAAGAAGTTCACCACCTCTATATGAACATCAGTCTATAGATGGTAGGCTATGGACTTTATTAGCTTGGTATCCATCATCTTCCATAGAGTGGACCAAAAGATGCTCAAGAACCTGCTATCTTGATCTGAGATGATAGACTTGGGGAGACCAAAATGGAGCCATACATGACTAAAATATAGTTTATAAATTTCTTCAGTAGATATATATTTCTTACAAGTAATCATGATATCCATTTTTTAAAATGATCAAATATAACAAAAATACAATCTTTTCCATGTTTTAAAGTGGGTAAACCTAAGATAAAATTCATTTAAATAGATTCCTAAGGCCTGGTTGGTTCTGGCATTGGCATGTACAATCTTTGCTTCTTTTTTGTTAGCTTGGCTATCACACATGGGGTGAAATATTTGAGATAACTTTCCACATCCTTTCACATATGGGTCTTGTAGAAGTGTATTTGAAGAACTACCAATGTCTTTTCTACACCAAAGTGTCCGGCTATCCTACTGAAATATGCTTCCCATATCATCTTTTGTTGCTCTACAGCTGGAACACAGATGTGCCCATATGACAAAGGAAATTATCTTGAAAATATAAATTAGAAACATGTTTACCTTTGTAAAGCACCTGATATGTATCAGCAAAGGTAGGATATGCTTCATATAGATCACCTTAATTAGTAGTCTCATGTCCACATAGGTCAAGAACTATTGTGAGTGAAGTAATTGGTGGGTGGCTCAAACAATGTATGGTTGTATTTGAGCTAACCTTTTTATGTTTGATTAGCAGATGGAATTTTTGTAGATATATGGCCCACTTTTGGTTCCTCTCATTTCACATTTTTCTCTACATCTAGATGAATTCTAATGGTCTATGGTCAATGTAGATGACCATCTCTTTCCCCAAGATGTAGTGTTTCCATTGTTTATAGGTTTACACAATGGCATAGAACTCTTTGTCATTAGGTATTTCCTAACTATATCAGTGAAATTTTCACTATTATATTAAATAAGATGTCCATGTTGCATGATGATAGCTCCCATGACATATTCAGATGCATCTATCGTCAACTCAAAATGTTGATGCAAATCTAGAAAGGCAAAAATAGGGGTTGAGAAAAGTCTGTTCGTCAAATTCTCAAATGCCCTTTGTTGTATTTCACCCCACTAAAATGTAGCTTTATCTTCTCCTTTAGTCACTTGGGTTAGTGACCAAGTAACATTTGAAAATCTAAGAACAAACCTGTGATAGAAATTTTCAAGACCCAAGAAGCTATGAAGTTCTATGAGGGTCCTTGGTATAGGCCATTATCAAATAACCCAAATCTTCTTTAGATCAACATATACCCTTTTTTAATTCATAATGTACCTAAGGTACTCAATTATTTTCATCATGAATGTGCATTTTTTGATATTTTCATACAACTTGTGCTCTCAAAGATTTTGAAGCACCTTACACATGTGTTGTAGATGTTCCTCCCATGTTTTATTGTAGATGAGAATATCATCTAGGTAGAAAACCATGAATGAGTTGGTGAAGGGTCATAGGATGTCATCCATCATCCTCATGAAGGTTGTAGGTACGTTAGTTAAACCAAAAGGCATAACTAACCATTCAAGATCCCCTCCTTAGATTTGAATGTAGTCTTCCAGACATCAGTGGAATTGATGGAAATTTGGTGATAGCCAGATTTAAGGTCAATTTTAGTAAAGAATTTCACACCACAGATTTGGTATAGTAGGTCATCAATCCTAGGGAGGGGGTAGTGATTCTTCATAGTGATTTTATTTAGGGCTCGATAGTCAATGCAAAGCCTCCATGTTCCATCTTTATTTGGTGATAGGATAATTGGCCTATTATAGGGTGAGGAGCTTGGCTTGATGTGACCCTTTGGGATCAATTATTGAATCTATCTTTTTATCTCATTATTATTAAAAATTAATCTATGATACATACAATTATTAGGCAAAGGTGATCTTGCGATCAAATTGATAGAATGTTTTACCTACCAATGCAGTGGAACTCTTATGGGTGACTTGAATAAGTCATCATATTCTCCTATGATTTGTCCCATCTACTTTTGTTTTTGTGTTGATTGTGTAGTCAAGACTACAACATTGGCCTTCTTGGATTTCTATGGTTTTACCACCATGAGAATGAATTGCTTTGTCTTCTCCACCAATCTCTTACATTGCTTAGGACTGATCGGGCAGATAGATGTAGGAGGTGGTACCTCTAGTACCCTATAGCACTACATTCCAAGAGTGAGGGTGATTATTTAGGTTCATGATTCATAGATTCCATGTCAATCATACATGAATGACTAACCAAGGAGTACATCACAAACATATAGATTGACCACATCACACAAGACTTCATTTTGGAAAGGTTTTATTGCATATGAAAGAAGACACTAATAGGTGACATGGAGGTCTCTCCCTAGGCTCAACCATCCAATACTATATGGATTTGGGTGAGGCTTCATAGATAGATTTAGAATTTTCACAACTTTAGTAGAGATTAAATTCTTTTGACTTCCACTATCAAGAATGAAATGCAGAGGCTTACCTTTCACCCATAATTAGGAGTGAAATAATCTTTCCTTATGATCTAGCCTTTATTCATAGGTCTTTGTTGAATTGATGATGGTATCAAGCTCAACATCTACAATTTCTTATTCATACTCTTTGACTATAGGTTTTGTATGAGATAGAGTAGTAGATGTTAAGTATTGTGACTTAGAAAGTAGTGACTTGATGACTCGACATTATTCTTTGGAGTGACTTCTAGATTTGTGTAAATCACAACATTTTATAGTCTTCCCCTTCTAGGGTTTCTTATCTTGAAACTCCTTTTGCTTCCAATTTTGGCCTCATGTTTGACCTTCCTTGTCACTTTTCCATTTTGAAGGCTAACTCTTCATATTCTTTCTTCCATGCTTCTACTCAATCTTCACTACAAACTCGTATGCCTCATTAAGGGTTTCTAAATTGAAGAGTTCCATTTCCCCCTGTATGTGCCATTATAGTCCACCATGATATTTGAGAGTCTTATGTTTCTCAATTTCTCAGATGCCCAATCTTGCAGATAAATAATGAAAAATGTATGTGCAATCTTAAACAGATTGATCCTTACCTTGACAAAGTTGTTACCACTATATGTACAGATCATCATATGCTCTAATGGGATAGTATTCTTCCCTTACCACTTCCAAAAAATCATCCCAAGTAGGTTCCACCTCAAGGCCAATGTCATCTATAATGAACCTATTTTTGTACATTTCCCACCAATTTTTCATGGGCAATGATGCTTTCAAAAGAACAAAAGTGATCTTTTCTCCATCGGTGAATTTATTTATAGAGAAGTAGGTAGATAATTGATCCAACAAATTTTCTACTACATCAGCATTTATTTTACATTAAAATTTAAGAATATCAAAATTCACCTAAACCTTGAAGGGTGTTGGGCACTAAAAGGATATTTCATGGATGAGGAGCCAGGAAGTGTAGATGAGGAGTCAGAATCTCCCATCATGAATTATTATATAATATGGGCAAATTGTTATAGCATCTATGCTTATTTCCATTAGATGGATTCATTCATCATTTCCTTGAAAGGATTGGATGTCTCAGTGTCATCCACCATTTGAAGTCATTTGGAGTGAATAGGTGGATAGTTTGGAAGCTCTATTGTTTTTCACCCAAGCTTTTTATAACCTGACCTTGTCCTCAAGATCATGCACTCTCAAGACAAACCACTCTAATACCATTGATACAAAAATTAGAATTCTTGATTGATAGATATTTCAAGAACACAAAAATAACATAGTAACAATGAATTCTTTAAGAAGAAATGTTTTATTACTCAAGATCATAATACAACTATATGTTTATCTCTAGGAAGAGATGTCTGATTTTCTATTTCAAGTTACATATTCATTTATACATATTTTTAAAGAATGAGGAGGATGTGGAATGTCACCAATATCAAGGGAGATTAAGTGGTTCAACTTCCACAATTTAAAATAATATATAATTCAAGGAATTACTATTTTTAGAAACTTACTATTTTTAGACTGCCCTACTAAAATTGAAATTTAAGGCACTTCCATTGGGTTTTCAAGGGGCCAAAACCATTCAAAAATATCCATGCCATATCACCACGTTCTCCTTGTTCTTATATTTCTAATAGTTCAAATGGGGAGTCAATTTGAGCTATGGTACAAAAGTTTATGGCACCTGGAAGTTTCATCATCAATTGGGGTAGAACCGTCACCTGAATTGTCACCTGAATTGTAGCTCGGATCATTCTCCTTGTGGTGGCATCTCAAATTTTGGATTTTAATAATTTTTCATGCCATGATAAAATTTAACATTTTGAGAATTTTGAGAACCTTTTACCATGGGAAGTTAATTGGACATACCATTGGAGTATAAAATCTAATTTTTGTATCTGATCATAAGGAAGGCACCATTACTGATATTGAACTTAGTTGTTTTGAGCTAGAACAATATCATTTAAAGAACTAGTATCACTTTTATTGTAGATATTTGAAGGCCTAACATTGGTGACTTGTCCTTAACCTTCATAGTTACCTTGGAAAGTATGTTTATTGGCTTGATTGAACTGGTTATGTGGCTACCAAGGTCTATATTGTTAATCTTATTGCCTCTTGATGTTCACAATTTCATTACCAAAACTTCATAGAAGAGTCTTGATTTCATGCAAGTCATTATAAGGATTAGAGGCAACCTTTTATTGATTATTAGGTAAAGGAATATGAGCCAATGTGGTAAATTAAATGGGAATATAAGAAGTATAAGGCCACAATTTGAGAAAAAAGGCATAGGAAACCTTGAAGCTATCTTACCAGCTTGGATAAGACAATTTTCATCCCTTATTACTACTTTATATGCATCAAGCAATGTGTTTCCTCCCACTGATTGAATCATTACCACTATGTCATTATTCAAGGCCCTCAAATATTATAAAAAATCATAATTTTTATTAGGTTTGATAATGGTTGGGATCCTATCCCAAGTCTTTTGTAAGCTATAGTTGAAATCAACCATAAATTTTTAAGGATCTCTCTTTATGGTATTCAATTTCTCTACCAGTGACAAATTATCACTTTTATCTTCAAAATGATTGCATATTTGTTCTAATAACTCATCCTAAGTGGTAATATAATTAGGTTTCAAAATTATATACCATTGAAGAACTTTCCCTTTGAATGAAGTGAATAATAATCTAATTTCTACATTTTCTTGTATCATATGTTGCACAAAACAAATGTTAGCAATATCTCTTATGTTTTCAATAGAAGTATTAGAATATTATATAGTGATGTGTGGGATAATTTTTAGGGTAATAACATATATATCATCATATTGAGTGAGGATAGAGGGATGCCACCACTGAAAGGAACAAAATCCTAATTTATAGGCACTACCATATTGAATAATGGGGGTAAATAAAACTTATCTATAGATAGATTTACAATAATAGAAAAAGACCTTTATGGATAAGGGTGTGTATTATCAAATCCAATTTTATTAGATGAATGATAAGTTAGTTATACAAACTCAAAATGAGTATCTTTAACATAATATCTTGTAGTTACTTTTGGCATGAAAACTAGACATTAGTCTTACAATTAGGATGTTTGAAAGCTTGTTGGAGTTTCTAGATGTTGAATGTAGATAATATGATATCTATAAGTACATCAATACCAATAGTAATCTTGATAAATTTTTGGGAATTTGGGTCCCACTAGGCATGCTACAAACTTTTGTCACTTTGAGTTGCACCCTTTGAGGGGGTGTTTTATGTCTCCTCAATCAATTAACACAATGAGATATCTCTAAGGATGTGAGTGGCCTATAACTAAAGAGAACCTATATATAGGGTTATTTCCCTTGATGCTACACCTATAATATCACTACACCTATTCAAATTGTAATGATAGTGGAAAGATAAAACTAAAAATGAACACAAAAAGGGTGATGCACCAAATTTTAGGTTTCCTCCTATGATCTATGAGATGATAAAAAAGATAAATAAGTTTGAAAATAGTCACACAACTTCAAATAGTTCCATAGAATAAGTATTTCAATATGGAGCTTGTAGTTTATACATCAACTAAGAGGGGTAATCAAGGGGCCTAAAATGAAGCACTAATGAGAGTTTCCCACACTTAAAATTTACAAGCTAATTAATACATACCATATGACCTACAAAAAAATAAATTACTTATAATAGGCAAGAATTAAGAGGACACATGCAAGGACATTAAACATCAACACTTTTATTCATCAATAACTCATCATGAGTACACTAAGTATGAGATGAAAAAATCAAAATTAGTTTGCATTTAATTCGAAGCAATAATCAAGTCTCAATTTTAGTAGGGTTTTGCCATATAACTTGGAGGATCCCTTATTATGACTAAAAAAAATAACTAACTAATAACAATGAGCATTCTTTCAGAATTTGAATTAGCAGGTTTGCATGTAGGTGGGAAACTAATTGGGGAGAATTTGGCAGGAGGTATTGACCCCAGAGGAATAGTAGTGGGTGTTGGGAAGCATGTAGGGCTAGAATATTTGTACGATGCTGATAATGGAAAGTCTTCATGTGTTAATGTGCCTTCTAGTGGGGTCTATGGCCCCCCATTGAATCATGTGTTGGGGTAGGATATCGAGAAGGAGAAAGATAGTATTGATTTTAATAAGGAAAAGTCTTCAGAAGGAATGCAGGTAGGGATCTCAGAATGAAGGACTTCATCATCTCTATTTGGTAAGAAACCTACTGGAAAATCTTTTTTCCCACCGATAACTTCTAAATCCTATTGGGAGAAAGGTGAGTTTCAAGTTTTTATCCCAGATCCTTTATTTGATTATTCTATGTCTTCAATGGAATTTACCTTAGTGGGTAAATTTTTAGGAGACAGACCAGATATAGATTCTCTTAGAAAAATGGTTAAAAGAAATTGGATTATTCAAGGAGAGGTAGATATTGCACCAATGTTGAATGGGTTCTTCTCATTTATATTCAACTGTAAGGAAGATATGAATATGGTTCTTAGTGGAGGGCCACAATTTTTTGGTAAATGTTCCCTCACTATCAAAAAATGGGAGCCAAACATGGATCTATCAGATTCTTTTTTCTTAACAACTCCCATCTGGGCAAGACTTCCTGGCCTCCCTTTAGAATTTTGGCATGAGGACATTTTTGAAGGAATTGCCAGTTCTTTTGGTGAACTTGTAACATTGGATAATTCTATGGCTTCTAGAACTAAACTTCAAAGTGCTAGACTTTATGTTAAAGTGGTAGATCTAAATCATCTCCCAAAAAAGGTTGAATTAATATCCAAGCTTGGTAAGAAAACTCAAGAATTTTTTTTTGAAGATTTGCCCAATTCATGCTATGCTTATAAGAAATAGGGGCATTTGGTTAAGAATTGTCCTTTTAAGAGTAGAAATCATCCAATAAATGTTTTGGATGTGAAAGAAGCTAAGGTCCAGCAAAAGAAAATATGGAAAATCAAGGAAGATCATCGGCATGAGTGAAAGAATAATGATCCAAAATTTCTATATGCAAAAAAGGACAAAGATTCTTCTATTGAAGACTCTAATGCTTTATATACAAAGGGGGATAAAGAGATTTCTTTAAAGAAAGTAAACTCTGAGAAAGAAGGACATGAGTTGCAAACAGAGATCATAAAATTTGAACAAATAATAAAGGATCTGATAGATCTATCAAAACAAATTGTTGTCTATCAAAGTATAGAAGATCGATGCAAAGATGAAAAAGACAAAAATGTGTTAGAGGAAGGTGAATTTATGCCTAAAGATGGAAATAAATCAGAGTAGGGAGAGCTTCTTTCTTCTCAACCTAGGAAGAGATAGGTGTTATCTAAGGATGATAATGATTTTCCTTTGGATGAGCTTCCCCCTAGAGAAGATGGGAGAGAGATTGGAGAAAACTCAAAGTATAAACTAAACCAAAGGAAAAGGGTTGAAAAAAAGAACAACACTAAGGGAGTAGAAACTAGAAGTAGCAAATTAGATCAGCAAACAAAGATGAAATCTATTGCTTCTACTTCGAATAAATCTGGAAAAGGAACTGAACAGTACTCTAAGGTGAAACCGGATGTTGGCTCCCTAGACAAACTTGGAAGAAGATACATAAAGAAAACCAGAGAGTCAGAAAGTATTCAGAATATTGCTAATGGTAGGCAGGCAACTATTTTGGATTTTGTCCCTAAAAAATAGATATGAAAATCATAAGCTAGAATATTAGGGGGTTGAATAGTATTCATAAAATAGATATTGTTAGGAATTTTGTTAGAGAACAAAAGCTTGATTTTCTCTTGCTCGAAGAAACCAAAATGACTAAAGAGAAAGAAAAATAGATTAAAGATTTTAAAAATTATTCTATAAATGCCAGTAGTTCAGAAGGTGCATCAGGGGGAACTCTAATATTATGGAAGAAGAATTATTATTCTGGAACCATTATGATGGCTAGTAAATATCTCATGATTGTAAAAATTACTACTGTGGACCAGAAGGAGGGTTGGTATATTGTAAATATTTATGCTCCTAATATTAAGAACCTAAGGAAAAAGGTATGGGAGTCTGTTTCTAGTTTTAAAAGTAAGGACTATTTTGGACGATGGATTATAATGGGAGACTTCAATGTGCCTCTCTATGATCATGAGAAAATGGGAGGTAATGCTACCCAGATGGAAGGGAGATTAGACTTACTCGAGTTTATATATAAAGAGGGACTAATGGATATGGAACTCCAAGGCATTTAGTTTACTTGGAGTAATAAGAGAGTAGGTAATGAATGTATTTAGGCTAGGCTTGATCGTGCCCTTATTTCTCCTAATTGGACAAAAGAATTCATCTACAAGTTGGAAGCATGACAGAAAATTAGATCAGATCATTTTCCTCTCATCTTCACTGCTATTAAAATTAATTCAAAGAAGAATTTTCCTTTTAAATTTGAGAAGATGTGGATGCAACACCCACAGTTTGAAAGTAAATTGGAAGAATGGTGGAATATTGATATTGAGGATACAACACTCTTTAGAGTTGTGTCTAAGCTCAAAAATGTTAAAAGTGAAGTTAAAAAATGGAATAAGAATAACTTTGGAAACATCTTTGAGAATAAAAGTGTCATTAAGGAGGAAATTCTTAAAACACAAGAAAAAATTTAGAAGGAAGGATATACTCCTGATCTCCTAATTGAAGAAAATGAAAAGTTGGCTCAATATCATGATATCATCACTAAAGAAGAAATCTATTGGAGACAAAGATCTAGGTTGTTATGGTTGAGAGAAGGAGATAAAAATACAAAAAAATTCCATCTATCCACTCTAAAGCATAGAGCTAAAATTAACATATCACACCTAAAAAAGGGAGATTTGAAGATTATAGAGGAAAAGGATATAAAGGAGGAAATGGAGTCTTTTTTCTCATCATTAATGAAGGATGATCCTCATATCAATTTGGATAGTCAATCTGAAATCCTAAGAGTGATTCCTCTATTGGTTTTGAAGGAACAAAATAAAATGTTAAGCTTAATTCCTAAGGACGAGGAAATCTTCAAAGTTGTTTGCTCTCTAGGAGGAGATAAAGCTCCTAGACCGGATGGTTTCCCCATGTTTTTCTTTCAAAAACTATGGAAATTTGTTGGTAAAGATGTTAGTGATGCTGTGAAGGAATTTTATGAAGCAAAACAGATGCTTGAAGAAGTTAACTCTACCTTTCTGTGTTTGATTCCCAAGAAAATTGGTGCTGATTCTCCTGATCAGTTTAGACCAATCAGCCTCTGTAATTCTTTCTATAAAATTATTTCCAAAGTTCTTACTTCTAGACTTATTCAAGTGATTCCTTTGATAATTGTTGATTAGCAAAATGGATTTATCCCAGGTAGACAAATTCTCAACTCTATTATCACTGCTCATGAGAATATTCACTCATTATCATGTTCTAATAATCAGGGGTTCATTATGAAAGTTGACATTGCAAAAGCCTATGATAGGTTTGATTGGTTATTCCTTTCAAATAGTCTATTAGCTTTTGGATTTGACCAAAAGGTGGTTGGTATTATTTATCAATTGATTTCTACTTCCTCTATTGTTGTTTTGGTCAATGGAAGCTCATCTTAGTTCTTTTATCCATCTCGGGGATTGAGACAAGGTGACCCTTTATCCCCCATCCTTTTTGTAATTATGGTTGATAGCTTGGGGAGATATATTGGGGATTTAGTCCATAAAGGTTTATTTAAGGGTTTAAAACCTTCTTCCCATCCTCTAATTTGTTCTCATGGGCAATTTGTTGATGATACCATCTTTATGGGGAAAGCTGAAGTCAAGGAAGAAAGAAATTTGAAGCAAGCCATTAACTTATATTCTTCTACCTCTAGTCAATTGATTAACTAGAACAAAAGTGCAGTGTTCTTTATTAACACCCCTATCCAGAGGCAAAATAAAATTGCTAAAATTCTTGAATGTTCTATAAGACCTCACCCCTCTTCTTACTTGGGTCTTCCTCTTGGTCTGAAAGTCCCTGATGCCTTCTGGGAGGATCTTATTAACATGTTCAGCAAGAAAGCAAGAAACTTTCAAGATGGAAAGGAAACATTTTAAGTTAGGAAAGAAAGTTAACTCTTCTCAAAACTTGTCTTCAAAGCATACCTACTTATGCATTAAGTCTATTCAAAATTCCTATTAAATTTGCAGAGTCTATTGAAAAAATTCAAAGAAATTTCCTATGGACTAGTACTGAGGAAAAAAGGAGAATGCCTTTAATTGCTTGGGACAATGTTTGCAAACCTTTTTGGGAAGGGGGATTAGGAATTATGAAAATCATAAGTATGAATAAAGCTCTTTTAGCCAAATTAGGATGGAGAGTTTACCATGAAAACAAAGAGTGGAGTATTGTATGGAAACGTAAGTACCTCTTCACTGCTAAATCCCTTTCTGATTTCTTTTCTTATCCTGATGTAAATCATCCCTCTTCCATATGGGGGGCTGTTAAGGGGACCAAAAAAACTTTAGAAAAAGGATGTTCCTAGAAAGTTGGTAATGGACTTAAATGAAATTTTGGGATGATGTCTAGTTAAAGGATTATCCTTTGATGGAAGATTTTCAAGATAAGGATTTAGTTGATCGATGTAAGCAGAGATATGGTATACTAGTTAGTCAGTATTGGTAGAATGACTCCTAGGTGAATTTAACCAATGTTAATCAAAGCTTTAGCAATATCCAATTATCTCTGAATGATGTCTCTCTTTATCCCTATATGGAGGATAAGATTATATGGCATGATGATCCTAGTGGACAATTTAAAGTCTCTACTATCTTTACTTCAAAGGAAAAGGGTAATCAACCTTTGTGGTCTCAAGCTTGGATGAAGGGGCTCACCCTTAAAATTAATATCTTCTTCTAGACTCTGCTTCAAAATAAAATCTTGACCCTGGACAATTTGTAGAAAAGAGGAATAAATGTGGTTAATAGGTGTATTTTATGCAAAAATGGATTTGAAGATAGAGACCATATGTTTTTGAATTGCTCCTACACTCAGCAAGTTTGGACTAAGATCCTTAATTTTTGGGGTATAACATGGGTACATCAAAAAAGTGTGGATCTATCCTTTAAAAGCTGGTACTGTCCCTCTAAGAATCTTGATGTTCATTTTTTCTGGAAACTAACACTTCCTCACATATGGTGGGGTATATGGAAAGAAAGAAACAATAGAATATTCAGAAATACAGAACTTCCTAGATGGGTGCTTGGTCAGAATATTATTAGAGCTATAAAGGAGAATTTTAAATCACAGAGGGATCCTGATCAAACTTTTCAATTTTATAACCCCTTATGATCTAAAAGGCCTAATTTGAAAATTGATAATCCAAGATTGAGTGTAAAATGGAATGTCCCTCCTAATGGATGGATCAAAGGAAATTTTGATGGAGTAGCTAAAGGGAATCCAGGAAGAGTGGGATGTGGAGGAGTACTAAGAGATCATGTGGGAAATGTAATTGATGCTATTGCTATCCCAATTGGTAAGTTGAATAGTCATATTGCTGAAGCAACTGCAGCCCTCTACACCATTAAACTAGTTGTTGAATTGGGATTTTCCAAATTATGGTTGGAAGGTGATTCTTTGAATATTGTAAATATCCTAAATAATAAAAACTCAATTTCATGGTCTATTGAGGCTATGGTGATGGAAATTAAATCTTTAATTCTAAAGCTTGAAAAAGTGACCATGTCCCATACATATCAAGAAGCCAATGGGGTTTCTAACTGGATAGCTAATCATGTTGTTCAAATGGGGCATTAGGTGAGATGGCATGATGCATTAAATAAGCACATTGATCTCAAAGCACTTATTAATTATGATGCCATTCATTCTAAAGAGGGAAAGATCTACATAGATTAGTAATGTAATGATTCAGTGGAGTGGCCTTACGGTGGATAGATTACCTTCATTAAATAGGTACATTCATGAGAATGTAATGTGGATTTTGCATGTGTCAGCATATAGGCAAGTTCCATTTCATGTAAAGAACAATTGGGTCCATTTTTCTACCTTCAGTGTTTGGGTGTTGTTGGAACATTGTTTGTTTTGCAATATGAAGGGTGAACCGCGGAAGCAAGAGCCAAAAAGTTGTGAAGACTGGAAGGATAGACAAGATGTGTGGAAGATTCTTCAGAAAGGGAAAGTGGAAAGTTATCTAGAGTGACTACATGGATCTAAACCCCACATTATGATGGCATTCTTCAAAAATTGGGTTGAGGAAAGAGTAACTCTCCATGGTGTTACTGTGAAGCTTACCAAGGATTTCATTTCTAAGGTTACAGGGCTTCCCACGGGTGGTATTAAATTCTCTAAGTAGACCAGTATCTCCAATGCAGCCTACAAGACATTTTTGAAGACGGATGTAGAGGAGAAGCAGCTAGAAAAGAATGGAGATTTCTTCTATTTAGAGCAGATAAAAGGAATCTAGAGAGATGTATTATGATACATTCATGAGTATTTTATCCTAGATGGTAGGAGCAAAAGAGTTCATAAATTTCATTTTGTCTTTCTTAATCATTTTAGGCATAAAGACAGAATTTCCTTCCCTTTCTATTTGCATTTTTCACTGCTTCAAAGTTTGTTTGCCCATAGAAAGAAGGAATCTCACCCTATTTTACATGAAGGATTGATTCTTATCATAGAGGGATATTTCAAAAACAATGCCATAGCTTCAACTCCTTATTTTGACAAAAATAAGGATTCACAGTGTAAAAAGAATGGAAAAGTTAAGGGGAAAGAAAAAGTAAAACCTAAACCATCCAGTTGTAAAAAACAAAATTTTGAAGAGGAATTTGAGTGGGAAAGTACAAAAAGTTCTGAGAAGAATGTTTTGGAGGAAGAGGAAGGGACAGAAATTGGGGATTTTAGTTCAAATCTAAAAGGTTATCAGGAAAATGAAGAAAAAAGTGAGAAACAAAATGAAGGGGATAAAACTAAGGGCAATATAGAACAACATAATTCTAATCATGAAGATAATCAGAATGTGTTAGGGGGAAGTATTAAAGACACAAATATTTTACTTGATGATCCAACTTTGATAAGAGAAAAGGAACATATGGTTCTGGTTCCCAATCATGCTATGGAGATTAGGGAATAAGAAAAGGATGATCCTATCTAGCATGAAGACCCTGTAGAGACAAAAGAGGAGAAAATGGTGGAAAGGGAGAACCAAATTGAAAAGGATGAATCCTCTCCTCAAGAGAATGCAGATGATAGTTGTGATGCTTGATAGAGGGACACTAAGCTTTCATTCATGAATTCGGCCAAATTCAAAGTTGATGCTATTCTCCAAGTTGATTCGTGGATGTATAAGGAAATAATGGAGCTAAAGAAGAAAGTAGAAATAATGCAACATAACTAAGAAGCTGATAGGAACAAAATTAATAATTTGGAGATGCAAATGAGAGATATTCCAATTAAACTTAAGGATTATGAGAATAATCTAAGAAGGCTTATCAAAGAAAGTAGAATAAAAATGGAGGAGGTTACTTCTAACATATGTGTGGCTACAGCTAACCTTGGAAAAAGAGCTAATGAAGAAATAAAATCTCTGGAGGGGCCAATTAAGAGGACCAAGTAGAGCTCGAGGAAGAAAGCCTTGCAAGAAGCTGCTACTTTAGCTGTAATAACCATACAGGATATTGCAATGATTGGAAATGAGGCCATGAAGATGATCCTAGAATTAGAAGACTAGGGTCTTCTTTGTTGCTATTGTTTTTGTTTTGGTCCTTTCTATTGGATGTTATAATTGGTTCTAAAATTTGGTTCTTAGTTTAAACACTTATTTTGAGTTTCTAGGTCTCTGTAAAACTTGTGATATTTTTATGGTTTTGGTCTGTGGTTTTAGGTCCCTGTAAAACCTGATTTTGATGTTGATTTTCAGTTTGTTTTAGGATTGCTCTTCCTGTTGGGTGTTTTTGCTTCATCTTTCTTTTCTCTGTTAAAGGGTTTTGGGGTCCCTTCAAAACCTACTTTTACCTTAATCTAAAACTTGGAGGATCCCTTACAATGCCAAAATAATATGGATAAATGGTCTTATCATCTGTATTTAACATGTGTTTCTTGGTTTGATGATGTCCTCATCAAAGGTGGAATATAAATGACTATTCAAATCCTATGGCTCATCCTTATTCACTTGAAATGTTTTTTTCTTGGCTTAGGAGGAGTTACAAATTGTTACCTTCGCACATGTCACACTCAACCTCCTTAACATCTTTCCATGCCATTATTGGATCTTAAATTCCTTTCTCATATTGGTGAGGATGAAATTTAATCTTAGACATTTTATTATACTGATATATATCATTAAAAACTAAGGTTTCATATTAAAGTTGGCTTGAATCTAAGGATTATAATGAAGACAAGCCTATCTCTTGCCTAAAACCTGGTCCTTACTTGAAGACAACCATAACAACTTGTAAAATTCATATATGTCTTGTATAACACCATATTATTTTTTTAAACTTATACATCATCTTTAATGAATTATTGTCCATAGCCTACTAGCAAGGATTTTGAATAAGGATGTAAGGAGTTCATGCAATAGAAGTTCCATGTTGGCTTGAGAGCTTATATAGGGATATTGTTCATGTTTTATACCCTATGTTATAATTTTTTAGGTGTTCCATATGCATTTAATATTTTTTAATAATGTTTTCAACTTTATACACACTTGAAAACTTGAAAGAGACATAATTTATCTTGAAGAGATCTCATCACTTTTGAGCTATTTGACTGCCTGTACAACCAACCCTTAAACACTTCATGTAGTCATTAAAATGGGATTGAATATGACTTGGATAAATATTTAATATATTCATCTAATGTTCACAAGGATTCCCTAAGGTTTCATACACTCTTGATAACCTTGAGGAGGTCTACAACCCCATTCTCTCAATGAAAGTATGAGCACAGTCTTCATTTTGGCTTAGCTTAGCAACATGACAACCTATTACATCACCATGAAATATATTTAATGTATTTTATAAGGTCATAATACCTATGTCTGATATTTAAAACCATATTTAAATATTATGGAGATCAAACATAACTAAAACCATGAAAATAGACAATATTATGTAGTTTTACACCATTTTCATATACTTTATCCTTCACACGTGCCAGGATTATGTATCCAATAGATTATCATGATACTAATAGATATCATAAAGGTGTTTCATATTAATTTTATTCTATTATAAATCATTTATAGCCATCAAACTTCTTTGAGGGCAAAATAAGCAGTTTGGGGTCTCGAACTTCTTAACTATGATTCATATAGTTGAGGGCCTTAATTAATGAAAAAATGCCACAAAATCAGAGTATATAAACCTTATTGAAATACCCTAATACCATTTTACCCCATTCATATTCTCTTATAACTTCTCATGAGATGAAAGTTGACCTTAACCATGTAGGCCTATTGAGAAGGTCAAGGTGAGTATTTTGAGTAAACAAACTTTAAATATATTGGTTTTGGTTTTTAAATGTCTTCCTACATTATTATTCAAATTCCATGATATCTCCCAACACTTATATAATATTTTTATCACATCAAACATCCTAAAACTTAGTTTGACCATAACAAGTATTCATATGCATTATGATGGTTATATCCCTAATGGTCTTCTTCTTATTCTTCCTTCTCATGGAAGGGAATAAAAAGTCCTCTAAAATATACCCACATGTTATCCACACTTTAATTAAACCTCATATCTCAAACTCAACTAAAACCCTATCATTTCTCTTAATGTTTTACACATAATTTTATCTTGTTGGTGTTCTTTTTAGGTGACTAACTATGTACAACTATAGGCATTTTCCTATAAAGGATGGTCATTTATTGTTTTTATATTTTATATATGCTCTCCTAAAATAATATGGACCATATACTATAATAATAATCCAATATTTCCATTGGCTTCTTAAAGATAAAAATTTCATAATAATATGGATTTCATAGGTTTCTATATGCCTCACATACCCTCTTTCAAGTTATCTTGCCTCAAACTAATGATATCTCTTTTTTTAAGGTCTATCACACCCAAATTATCTATCAAAACTCTTTTTTATTACCAAAAAGTACTCTTTTTTTATATTCATGTAGGCAGATGTGTAGCATTGATTTCACTTCAACCTTACTTCAAATTTGCCATGGAATTGATCACTTCTACCTTGATGATCATAAATGGTTCCAAAAGTAATGAAATATTCATGTGAGTTGTTTTAAGACCCTTTTCCACTTATAAGACACATAGAACTTGTTAAGAGTCTCTCAAACCTTTTTGCAGACTTATACAGTCTAATTGCATGCATGACTAGTTATCTTCTCACCTTTTTTTACCATGAATTATTTTGCAAATATTTGAGGGAGTTGTTTGGTATTTTATGATCAATAAGACACATAAATAATTCATTAGTAGTGTTAATATTTATTTCAAATCTGTTATTTGTCCTTCATACTTAAAACCTTATTCAAGCATATTAGGCTAATGGCCTTTGACTTACCACCTATAACTTCTTATCAAGAATGGTCTTGAAGTGTTTGTACATTTTTAATATATTCCCTTGATATTTTTATATTATTTATTTAAATCAAGAAAACAATCCATTATTCATTTCTTAAATATCCAACTTCAACTATAACATTTATCTCTTAGGTATTTCATAGGTCTAATGCTTTCCCCAAGATATTTTTCACTAAAAGGTGTTTGAACACTCTTGGAAAATTTTCCAATTCCTTCCACATTTCTATTGATATTTCATATCTCATGTTTAATATAAAGTTTACATCCTTCTACTCATTATTTTATATAAAGTTGTAGCTTCACATTCAAAGCTTAAATACCTTATTCTTAGAGTGACTCTCTATGAACCTGTAGAGTGTTCTAGAGGTGTGAATATAAATAGAGGACATATCAGTGGGCTCCCAATTACATTTAACCCCTTCATAAAGATCAAACCCTTTGTGATTAAGTTTGAAGCCTATCTAATATGGAGGTTTTTTGCTTATTCTATGCATGTACATGCCAAATGGATGTTTATAAATGGTGTAACATGAATTACATGACCTTTAAATAACTCACACAATATTAATCTTTCAACAAGGAGCTCATAAGTTCCTAGAAAAATGAGAAAATAGAGCCTATATGGTTTTTAAGAGGTTTAAGAGCACTTATCTTGTTAATTATGATTCATATATCTCTACCCCCAATCTCAAAAATAATTCCATGGTTTTTAAGGGAATAGTGGTAGTCAACATCCCATAATGGTATTTACCCTGAGTCTTCTCCTCCTTTATGAAACAAGCTTTTGAAAATGGTTCTTATTGGATTACCAGGGACCTAATGGAAGACCTAAGTGGTTTTCTACCTTTTTGAGACCTAAAACTTCTTTTTCTACATGGTTTGAACTTGGGTAATATTTATTATAACTTTTAGAGGCTCATAATACCATATACAACTTGAAAACTCTTATAATGAGACCTATATAATCTTTCTTTCTTCAAGAAACTTGATTGTCTTTCTAGAATACCTATTGTAATTGTTGAACTAGATGGATATGGAGTTTTTCTTGGCCTATATGGTGGTGGTGTAACATACAAGATCATATTTAACCTTATTTTCCCTAAAATTTTTTCATATGTTATAATAATGAGAAAGGAAGTTTCAAGTATGACTTGACATTGTAAAAGGAGCTTTATGACACCTTGACCAAGGTGTATGGGCAAGATACATATAACATGATTTTATACAAGTTTTGAATGAATTAAAAGACCCATTTTTCACCTATAGGAATGACATTAAACCTTCATATTTGATTTTATCTCAAGGAGTTATATTACAACATTGTAATAAGTAATATAAGGTAAAATCATGGAAACCATAAACTCTCCAAAAGTACCTTAATTTCTTCAAAGTGCTTGAAAATGTAATGTTTCCAACTTACCAACTTGTCTCTTAGGTCTACTTATCTATCTTGGATAATCCTACCTTATTGGATGATCATCACCTCTTTATCTTCACCATGGATTGAGTCTACCTTGACTTTCACAAATAAACCTTAATCTTTCCAATGTTACCTTAAAATTTATTAAACTACATTTCAAAAGACACACACATGGACTTAAACATCCTAATATAACTCTATTTAAACCTTAAGATGACATACAACACCATCCAAAACACCAAGACATGATTCTTAATCAAACCATTTCAAGTTTAGATGACTTAGCTACATGGTTTTGAAAAATCCTTGGTCATGGGTGATTGATTAGATAATAGAAACTTTGGGTTGGATCTTTAGGTGTTTTAGACTTGGATAATACATACTCCTTGTGATTGGTAAATTGGGAAGAAAAGGGTAGTGCCTTTAAATGTGAAATTATTTGATTATTAACTACATATACTTTCTATATGGGTGATAGGATTATACATTTTTTACATTTACATCAAACTCTTTTGTTAATTTCTCATTCCATCAATGTGTTAGATAGATGGACTAACCCATAGGACTGATTTAATTTGAAATGTGACCATGGCTTAGCATAGGATGAACCATAAGATTCAATTAGTACCATTAGACAATATGTTCTGATTCTAGCATTATTATCTAAGAGATATGAATATGAATTGATGATATGAAGTTATTGAGTAAGATATATAACTAGTTTGACATAAAGTGTGTGAATTTCTATAGGTGACTAGTATAAACTTGGAAGGGTTAGACCAATATAGGTAATGTGGATGAGATAGAATGGAAATGAGATGTATGTATGTAGGCACAAGTAATTTTGGCTAAATTTAGGTTAAAAATAACATTTCTAAGTATCAATTACTAGATTTTAGTGTTTATAATCCCAATTAAAAGGTAAAATTATCATTCTTATGGAAGAAGATTTGAGGCTATCATAACCTTGAAAGGTGTTCCTAGTTGATGAACATTTCATTTCACCATAATATAAAAGAGAAGGTGATTATATTAATATTATCCCCACCTTCAACCATGGCCCTTTTGACATAATTTTTTCAAATCCACACTTGTAGATACAAGGCAAGATCTCCTGTTTTGGACATATCAGCATCAGAAGGTAACCATTTAAGATATTTTTTAAAGTACCTAGCATCCCTAAATTTTATTCTATGGGGTACATATCTATATTTATGTGGTTTATTTTAGCTTCAAGAGGTGGGATAATCCTAGATGACTTATGACCAAGACCTACGGCATTGAGAAGCACTAGGTGATGGGGAAGAGAGTTATTCAATAAATCCATGGGTGAAATGTGTCTAAATGTCTTTGTAAGATATGAAACAAGGTCATGAGCCTAGAAATTTTGGGTGTTCATCAAATTTAAAATTCTAGAGAATTCATTAGAGGGGGAGTTTTAGGTTAATACTCCCTAGTGTAAGTAGTGTGTTTGCTTCTTATTTAGTTCCTAGTTATACCAAATCTATGAGTCTAGTCTTTCCTTTAGTACCAATGTAAGGGATGATATTAAGATTTGTTGAATTACAATTTTAGGCTTATACATCATAAGTTACACCTAGCATGGTCTAGTTCACAACAATAATTTGGTATGTTTCTATTTTTTGAGGTTGGTGGTTTCGTAAATGACATTGATAAATGTGTATATTATAATTATTCATGTTACATGACCTATTTGGGAACATTTAGGGTTATCATTGGCACTTTATAATAACATATCAATGAAAAACTATATCTTATCCTTAGGGAGTCTTTTAATAAAATTGTTACAATCCCTTCAAGTATAAGTATCATGGCCAATGACTCTATGAAAAATACATTAGATGTTAGGATTATAATACCTTGGTATTAAATTTTGTTTTTTTAGATTGAAGCATTGATTATAATTTTTATGTTTACTTCTATTTTGATAATTTTGGTTTTGGTTAAAATATTAGTTATATCATAACCCCCTAAAATCTACCCATAAAAAAACTTTTGGTAATCAAGGTTATAATATCATTCCTATAATATTTAATCATCTGATGTAAACACGGTTTTACTTATTAACCAAAGAGTAATTTTTTTTTCATATATTCAATTAGTCAATTCAAATCATAATCATGTAGTCTTTTTTATGACTTTTCCCTCTACCTCAAAAGTAGAGCTATAAGGAATGCCCTTGGGCACTTCATGGCCAAATTTTAATCATTTAGATTAAAATTACCAACCAAAGAATAAGTAAAACAAAATCCATTTATTTAGGCAAAATATATTCAGCCCTAATAATAACCTTTGATGTTATATGCTTAGTTCTAGAGACAACCTCTTCATTTACTAAGGTTTTTTATTTTCATGAAAGGATTAAAAATAAGGATGCACCTACTAGTGATATGTCATCTTACCTTACCATAAAAAATCAATATTCATAAGATTCAAAATATTCCAATATCCTCAATAGGAGATAACTTAGATTATCATTATTGTTATCAACTTTATAGTAAAATATTATACTTATTAACATAGTCATAAACATGAATTACCATGTCTAAAAGGTTTCATTATTTCCAAGACTTTTTATTGTTTTGAAAATAATAACTAAAGATTACTTGATTTATTTCTAAAAAGACCCAATCACAATAGGATTCCTTTCACAATTTCACATGATCAAATAGATGGATTTAAATTTCATACCAACACACTCTCTTGAGCAATGAATCTAATTTTGTTTTTATAATATACTACTTAATCTTAGAGAAGTTACTAAAGTAGATAAAGGAATTTTAGAGATGTATTAAATTAATATAGAGTTCTTAATTAAAAAAATTATTCTTACTCAATTTCCTTTATTGAAATTTTTAGCATCCATACTTATTAATAAGAGAAACATTTTCTTAAAACATGGCAAAATATTTAATAATATTTTAGTTTAGGATAAGGTTTTCTTTAATTGTAGACAAATCCATGTCGGTGCTAGTCATAGATATCCATAGGATTCATCTCACTCGAATCAAAACATGAATTAAGTATCCTTAATAGAAAATAATATTCATGATAGAATAAAGAGATATTATTCCTCGAGTTGCTAGTTTTTTCAATATGATAATTAATAGAAATATATTTTAGTGATTTAGTTTCATAATTATAACCTTATGATTTTCTTCAATCATTCATTAGTCTTACTAATCCTAAAATCTAATGGGGTAATAACACAAAGTCAACTTTGACTATTCTAGTCAGTACAAGGTTAAAATTAACAAATACACATAGAAGAACTCAATCCAAGAAGTTCAAATGAAATCATCATACAACCACTTTATAACTCAAGCACCAAGTAATCATTACACACTCAACCTCCTTGAAATAATAATCAATTCCCAAGTTGAATGACTATTTATTTCAAGTCCTTGTATAGGTGGTTTTAATCAAATTTAATTAATTTATTACTACCCAATTATCCATACTAATAAATCAAGTGATCAATAATGAAACCTTTCACACTTCTAAAACATACAAATAGAGATGTTCATCCAAAAAATCATTAGTGGTTTTCATCTTAACATGTCCTTCACATGGTGGTACCAATTCAAGCGTATAATGAGACTATTGATAACTCATTTACCACTTCAATTATACCAAGTTAAGAGTGTCAATTAAATTCATTATATATATGTACATAATTCACATAATTATTACATTTCTACCATAATTTTAATATCTTTATATGGTAAGTACCTTTATAAATAGTAAGATTTTAAAAAGGAATTTTTTAATTTGATAAGGTAAAATCTAGGTTTTATAGGGACATGGAACCACTAGAGTGTAGTAAAATATTTTCAACAAGCCATAAATAGGGTTGAGAATCCAAAAAATAAAACTTTACATAACTAAAATGAAAACAAAAAATAGGAAACTAGAACAGAATTAAGAGGAAAGTCCTTCATGAGGGTCTTCAACATCTGCAATGTCCTTTGCTAGAATGATATATTTTTTATTTGATCTAATTTTAAAAATGAATTAACTAGTGAAGGATATAATTTATTATCACAATAAGATGAAATATAGAACAATATAATTCCACATAATGTGACATTGCATTATTCACATTATCCCACAATAATAAGACTACTACAATCAACATGAGACCCTATTCACATTTTAAGATAACATACTCTTTATATTTAAGAAGTAATGACTTCATGCAACTCAAGAATCAGGTGTAACTTTAAAACATAATTGTTCATACACTTTCAACTTAAGGTTGATAAATGGAATATGTTGACACTAAAATTTGCCTCAAAACTTTCATATCATGAAATAAAATTAAGTAGTAAAAAGGGAAGGAAAACCATTAAACATATTAAGATAGTCATAAACATTCATAATTCCAAAATAAAAGATAGCATAAAAATATAATCAATCACATCTCTAATGATTTAGTTAAATGCACTAACATGGATTACAGTCAACTCTCCTAGTTCATATTCATAATACAAGATTATGCCAAAAATAGAGATGAACTAAATTTGATACACCATAATATCCTTTACTAATCACCACAACCTATAATACAAGTTGGGATATCATACCAAGATAATTTCTAGTCAAGGGGTTTATGTTACACCCAACAATCAAGAAAGATAAAAGTGACTTTAATGCCTAATATCCTTAGCATATTTTTAACCTTTATAGTTAAGAGATCATCTATAGTGAAGAATACAAACTTAAGCATGTAAAAAAGGGTCAAAATATTGAAGATAGGTACTTCAATAGAAAATCAATATGAGCAAAAAGGTTTTCCAACACAACTCATCATTTTCATTATTATATTTCCTTAAATAAATTTAGTATAATGTTGAAAATATTTATCCCCTTCTATCTAAGCGATTGATACAATAAATCAATATACAATCAAGGTAGACTCATAAACATAATAGAGAGAGATTTCATGCAAACCTTATTGTGTATAACATATATAGATTATGGAAAATATAGGAGGGTCTACCAACAAATCAATCTAAAATATAGCTTATTCTAATGAAACTACGTCATAGTTATCAGTGACCAAGAGTATGGTAATCACTATACACAAAAATGGTTCTAATTATAACTTAGTCATTATGCAATTTGTTTATCAAAAAGGTATAACACAACTCCAAGCATTTTAAGTGCAGATAATATTCCTACCATAATAATTCATGTTATAGTGTAATATAATTTATCATTCCCAAATATGTAGGATAAGGTAATGTTTAGCATACAAATATGAAAGTCCTTTCATATTCTAATGAAATATTACAAACTAAATAATAACTTTTTCAAGCAATGCATAAGTTTAGCAATTATCTACAAGATATCATTTATATGCAATATATCTAGAGACTACCATTAGTATTCGAAATAATTTATAACTTGCATGTGTATGATTATAGTTGATCATAAATAACAAATACCAAATAAAGACTACATAATAACAATATCAAACCAAAATAGTATGCATACATAATCTAATATGAATTTATGGCTTACTCAAAAGTATATAATATTTTTCTACCCATTAATCATACAACTTAACAATTACACTACAAGCCATAACAAGTTCACCTTATTTAATAAAAGATAATCTGAGTGTATTTTCCAAATCCTATTAATATTACCATTACCCAATTGATTCACTCAATGCATGATAACAATACATAATTAAGAACCAATAATCCAAGTATGTAAAAATGAAATTCTACCATCACCTATAGCCAAGTAGGGAAAATAGTAGCATTCCAAATTTATCTAAATATGATTTACATCAATACATAATAAAACAAGACCAATCCAACTAGAGATATCAATTTAAACCAAAAATTGATCAATAATACAATGTCAACCACATAATACCCTAAATCCCAAGTTGGAGTAGTATATTTAAAATAAAAGTATGAAATGAGTATAAAAAATAACATCTAAATCCATAAATTTAGGGTTAGGGTTATAATGTGTACTAAAACAACTAAATTTATAAATCATAGCACATTTCCAAGTGAGTTTTGACTATTCTTTTGAGTTATAAATGTGAATTTGTCCCAACTAAGGTATATACTCATGAAAGTGTACTAGAGTATACTCTCATAGGTTTATATCCTAAATAGGTTGTTAAATCCTCATAGATACTTGTAATACAAGGGTATACAATTTAGACTTATAATATTATCAATAAGGGATATAAACATGCTTATAAATTCAAACATGACTTCCTTCCTCCTTGGGTATTTCACTAGCATGCCACTACTCCTCATTATCATTTTGACAACATGAAAACTCCCATAAATCCTTATGCATGTTCCTTATCAATGACAAAAATGTTAATGTCTCCTAAATAGTTGTGGATTCAAAAAATAGTGCCCATCACCATTATGGTTGTGGCTAAATCACACAAAAAAATATATCATTCCCAATGATTCATTTTTTTTAAGTCAAGGGATGGAATTATAACCATCATGCATGATAAAAACTCTAAAATTAAATATCAATTCATTTTATCAAAGTCAAATGCCAATAAAATATGGTTTCATAATGACCTTATGGATACACTAATCCCTTTTTATTTTTTAGCAATGATAACCTTGCCTTCAACAAGGTTATGCCTATAATTAAACTTA
The DNA here is from genome assembly GCA_037957365.1 of Torreya grandis. Classification (NCBI taxonomy): domain Eukaryota; kingdom Viridiplantae; phylum Streptophyta; class Pinopsida; order Cupressales; family Taxaceae; genus Torreya; species Torreya grandis. Next base: position 1,491,519 of record JARHVA010003317.1, on the reverse strand, counting down.
AATAATAATATAGTCATCATTAGGTACCATACCTCTACACTGCCCTACAAGTCCATAGCAAAGTTAACTTGACACTTAATATGCCACCATAAATTAAATGAGATAATTATTAATTTGATCAATGAGTTTTAACATAGGTAAAAGATGCTTCTTCAGATTGATTCAAACCTACAACATATGAAAAGTTATTGGGAATATATGTCAAGGAGTTTCAAAATTTAGAGTGTTTGTAGTTCTTCTCTAGATATTTTTTTTATTTTGTGATATTTACATTATTATAGAGATATATTTAGATTTTTTATATTTTTTTTATGTTTTCTTTGTCATGTTTCTCTTTTGGACTAGGAGAGTCCTCTAGTTTTTTTGTTTCTATTCTTATTTTAGGGATTGGGGACCCTAGTCAAAAGAAAACCCACCTTTAACCTTAATAAAAAAACATAGTTATCAACCCGTGGGTCCTTTTTAATATCTACACAATCCACTAAGGATACTTGCAACATATTATAGTATCACAATCATAATAAACAATTAGTGGATATAACCTTGTACTAGGTCTAGAGACCATCTATCCTCAAGTGTAATAAAAATACATATAAGTATTATTCTAACCTCTACTCATCAAGAATTATCTATCTACATAAGGTAATCAACAAAAGGAGGTGTCCACATATATGGGGAAAAATAAGACTACAAGGCACAATTAAAAAATATGTTGATGATGGCCTTTAAAATCAAAAGTTCAAAATAGGAAGTGAATCATATGAAGTGTTTTAATTACTTAATTCAATGAAGTTTATTTAATTAGACTTCATTTGTGTGTTCTTTGAGTAATTCATAATGATAAAAGACTTTTAATTATAGACACTTCATTTTAACTACTTCCATGTCTAAACTGTAATCAAAATGGCCTTTTGTAATCACATGAAAATTTAACCCAAAAAATAATTTGTTCCAATTTACTCACACAAGTACTATTTTAATCTAAAATCATAATGGCACATACCTAATTGAGGAAATGGATCATATCATAAAATTAATATTATTAAATGCATCCCAAATTAAATCAAGCCTTTTTAAGTGTTATCCTTTATCCCTAAAATTTAGATATGGGAATTAAAAGGGAAAGAGATATCCTAGGGCACAAGTATGGTAGACTATCTCTAAATTTGGATAATTACTTACAAAACTCATATAAAATATGTACTAAATTTATTGTGTAGAGATGTTAAAGATAATAATTATAACTATTATAGATATTGAAATGATAATGAAAATAATATATGTAAATTTTGTTAATGATAATACAAATTTGGATCTTAAACAAGTAGAAAGTAAACTAGTTTTGTCACATCCCAATTTATCTCTAAGCTAAAAAACCTATTTGATCTATGGATTAATATGGTTGATTAGTTTATTAAATAATATTTTATTAATATTTATGTCATATTTTGATTATGGGATAGTTATGTGTTACTTTAAATTATTAATTGGTATGAGTTAGTAGTACTTTTACATTCTGTACAATATGATTTGTTAATTATACAACATTATTTTATCTAAATAATTATGTCTCAGGATAACTAACTTCATTATTGTGAGGTGGATGTAGGATATATTCTTCCCTCAAAGTGTGATGGAGGGATAGCATCATCGGAGAGTGTGGTTTATATAGAGACGTTGAGGGATGATAGATAATGAATCTAGAAACCCATGCACACACCACATAATATATCATGTTTCATAATTAATTATTTGAGTAAATATTTGTAGTATGATTTATTTTATGTTTGAGTGCTTGTTTTTATATTTGGTGTTCTTAGATCATTTTATGCGATTATGTGATTTCACTAATTTAGTTGTTATTGATGTTAATAGTTAGTTGTTTTGATAGAGCCATACCTAACTAGATTAACTTGAATTTCTATAGTACTGAACATGATTAAATATTTGTTTATCAATGTTTGTTAGTATTCTTTGTTAGAAATAACTGATATATGTTATTACATAATTAAGTTAATTTTCTAGTTACTATTTATGTTTAAATTATTACTATTATCGATGTTTATAGTAATATAAACCAGTGAAAGACTTAAAATATTATAAGCTCTTTGTTACATATTAATGAATGATTTTGGCATGGTGAAATAATATTTGTGTTTTGAATTTATAATGTTGAGAAATAAACATAACATAAGTCAAGGTGTTATAAAATATTTCATTGTGAAACTATTATTACAATGTTATTATGTTTGCCAAATTGTATGCCAAAGCCTATGAGTTATTATTAAACCTAGAGGGTTGACCTATAATGGAGGTCAAATGCATTATGTTTGTTTTTGGATGACTTGGTAGCATTAAGCAATAGTCTTGATAATACATATTTGAATTAACCATGTTATATAGTCATTATGTTGAATAGTTGATAGTCATTACATACAAATATAGTGATTAATGACTAGTCAATATTTAACCTTGCATGGAATAAAAATTGGCTATTGTGACTTGTTATTTATTTGGTTTGGATAGTTGGTTTATGAGGTTGTTGTTTAAGTCAATGGCATGCATATTTTATAAAGGTTATAAAATGATTATTTTATTGAGTCTTTTGGAAGTCTCAATATGATTAGGTTTTCTAATCACTCATTGAATCTAATTTAACCATCATTCTATAAAAATCATGATGGAGTTTGGTTATTAGATGCATGGTGTAAGATTGTAACATAGTGGATTTATAATGAGCTATTTTTACATGCATATTATCGATCAGTTTGGTTCACCAAGAATGGAGGACAAATTAGAGGAGAGTAAGGTGATGGAAGTAAATAAAATAAAGGAGAAGAAGGCTATGAGGATGACACACACACATGAGGAGTATCATAAAGAAAGGGAAGGAAGAGAATTCAAGTTAAGGAAGGAAAGTATATAAAAATTACTTATAATAATTACTAGGTCAATTTTGTACTTAAATTTCTTATGTATAATGATTGATGGATTTTGAATTGATATAGTTACAGGATTTTCATCGTTTGAAATGTTATGGAAAATTTATAATGGGTTATATATAAGGCCCTGTGGAAAGCTCATCCTCCATAGAACCCTACATCCAAGCTAGGGTAACCTCAATGAATTAGGTAGATCCATAAAAATTTCCATGGTTGTTTTAGGCTATAAAGAAGCTTTGTCTTAAACTCTTCCAATTTGAAAACCTCTATTCAATAATGTAATGATTATTCTTGATGGGTATATTTGATTTGGATTGAACTAGTTTGTTGTTAAACTAGTTTAATATATATTCATTAAGGTATTTAATAAATTAGATTGAAATAATGGGATTGTATGAGGGCTTGACTATGTAAACTAATTTTTATTTTTGGGTTTAAAAGTATGGGTTATTTAGACAAAATGGACTGTGTAGATATATACACTGATATGTGTGTGTGTGTGTGTGTGTGTACTAAAAATTAACCTATTATATATTTTTTTATGTATGTATTTATATACATACATATATTTATACATAAATATATATATATATATACATATATATATGTATGTATGTATGTATGTATATATATATATATATATATATATATATATATACATATACATACATACATACATATATATATGTATATGTATATATATATATGTATATATATATATATATGTATGTATGTATGTATGTATGTATATACATACATACATACATATATATATATATATACACACACATATATACATATATATATATATACATATACATACATACATACATACATACATATATATACATATACATATACATATATATATATATATATATATATATATATACATACACACACACACACATACATAATATATATATATATATATATATATATGAAGCCTAGGACTTTCAAAAGAAACTGTATGAGTTAAAAAAGACTAGTTGTAGTATACCATATAGATGAATTAAAAGTGTTGGGTTCGAATGGATTTATGATGCTTCGGTTTTGAAAATGAATTTTGTTCATTTTAAACCTAGAACATATTATTCATTATAGACTCTATTATCAATCATGTAACATAGATATTTAATTATATATGGATTTGGTAATGAAATTGTTATAACCATAATACATGACCTAGGTATGGGTAGGTGGATGAGCAAATTGTTATTTGTACACTCATCTATATGCATAGATATACACATGAAGGTTAATGTGGATATGATAGAACTAAGATTTTAATTGATTTCATTATATTGAAATATGTAAATGTTTAGCTTGATTGTGTATTGTTATTTCATATTCAAATTAGTTTATAATTTGAATAGGAGCTTTTGAAAATTGTCTATATGACTAGGTATGTGTTTTTATATTTATTATGCATGAATAGGTTTATATGATCAAGTTTGTGTTCTTATATTAGAATACCTAGATCTGGCATAGTTGGTTGAGTGTGTGTTTTATCATATTCATTTAATTTAAATGTTAATTTGAATCGATGTATTTTATTAATATGATTAAATGGAATTGGTATAAATAGTTGGTTGTATGCAATGTGTGAATGATTTGAAATACTATACATTTCAATGAAATAAGTATATAGGTATTTATCTAGTTTATAAAAATATCTATGTGGCTATTTTGTTAACTAGATGTATACATTAAGTAAATAGAATACTCTAAGTCATGGGTAGTGGATGTCTTCTTATAATATATCATATACAATAAAGTATTTATACTATGTTGAATTTTTACTTTTATATTTATAAAAATATACATATACATGGTTGTTGAATATGTTATAAATCTAGTTATTATTATACCATTTGTGTGTATGCACGTGCACATGTGTGCGTGTGCGCGTGCGCACGCGATCGTGCGTGCATGTGTGTAAGTTCATAGATGTGTTATGTTTGAAAATAGTATTATCTAACAATGTGAATGTGGTGCTTGTATATATTTTAATGTTGTATGAAAACATTAAAATAATGAATTTAAGATTTTTAAATATAAAACATATTATGTTGTTTTAGATTGGCTTTTGTTACATATGTGGAATATAAAATTATATATAAGCCTGTGTTATAATGATTATTTTAGGGATGAAATAAAATTATAATTTATTGGGGATTAGATTAACTATAAGTCTAAATAAATCATTACCTGAGTGATATGTTTAGGACTACTTTTGATTATGTTTATTATTTTGTAATAAACTAGATGTTATGGATTCATTGCATTTCATTTGAGAGACTAAATAAATGTATTTGATATTTATGTACTTAGCATATTTTAATTATTTAAAGGAAAATATTTTGAATTAATCTATTATTTTTTATATTATTATATATTTTTAACTAAATCTCACATTCATGAATCTAATATAAGTAATGGATGGATTCCACTAGCTTAATTAGTGTCATCGATGCAAGATGAGGTGTAATTCAATTGAGTGGTGTGTATGAATTTGACTAATCCTAGAGATCATTATTTATTGAAAAATTTAGCCAAATTAATGTTTATAATTAAACATTGTCATTTCATATGTTGATATAGTTTTCATAATTGTGTGATATCATCTTAGAAAAAATTTCTTTATGATACACATTATATATTAAATATCTTCAACACATAGGTTTTGTTTAGTTACTCTAGATTCTTGCACCATCATTATATACCCATATGTGAAGGGAGGTCCATCCCCTTGTTTGAGAGATAGTGTATGGGATTTATGATCCATGGTTGATATGAAAAAACACTTAAATGATGCTCTCCCTCTCAGCTGGAGTATTACACTAGAGACTACACTTAAATTATAGATTGATACTTGAGTTGTGGAGACTCTTGAGTCATTGAGACTCATGTTCCATGGATATTTATATCATGTTTTATTATTTTAGATATTATGTATTTATAAAAACTATAATATTTATACATTACACTTTTATGATAGTGGCTGTAATGTTGTAACAGTCATGGCTGAATTTGTATTATTTCATTTATGATTAGATAAAGTACTTATTCTATAATCAACTTTGTTCATGATTGTTATATTTGTTCATGGTGATCCTTATCTAAGTATATTACTATAAACCTCATGGTTAACTAAATAAATGTAGTTAGTTAAATATCACTAATTAGATTTCTCATGGTGAAATCTATATGATAAATATGTGAAATTATTTTTTTTTAAAATTACTCTATTTTAATAAAACCTAGTGGGGTTGTTACATTGTGGTACTATAATTGAGGCTCAAAATATAGGACTTAATATTTCCACTAAAGCTCTTGATAAGTAGGAAAAATAATGGTTAGATCTAGACTAAGAGGTGAGGGTACTTTAAATAACGAACCTCCTTTTGATCCAAATCAATTTATCACTGAGTAAGATGCAACATTAGACCAAATATTCATGACCATGAAAGACACTAGGGACTGAATCATGGCCCTAAAAGAGGAAGTGCATGGCCATGAAGAGGATAATACCTAAAAATAACATAAAGGACATCTTGATGATCAAGAACATCTTCAAGATTAGAGGCATGAGAATGTGCCATAGGATGTAAGAGCTTGAGTAGATGTAGAGTTGGTACAAGATATAAAAAAGTAAATCCACCCAAGTTCAATGGAATTATTTTGGGAGATGGAGCTTAAGCATGGCTAATAGAAATGGAGAAATATTTCAAGATTCAAAATTATTCTAAAGTCATGAAGTGGTTTAGGGATCTTATTATCTTGTTAGGTAAACAAGAAGCTTGAGATGAACCTCAACTTAACTACCACCACTTGAGAATAGTTTATGACACTATTTAAGTCATGATGGCTTCCATAGATGTACTTCAATCAAGATCTTACAAATTTTTAGAATCTTAAACAAGGATATTTATCAATGAATAAATACATGGATAAATTCACCAAGATACTTAAGTATGTACCTCAATATTAGGTGGGTGAAAGGTTAATAATAAAGAAATTTATCATGGGATTGAAACCCCAAAATGGTTATTGTTGGTGGTCTAGATTACACTCTAGCTGAGAATGGAATTGTTCAAGTCCTCTTCTACACTTCTAGTCCGACATGGGACTGACCTTAGGCTATGGGTCATCTAAACTTGAATTAGACCTCTAGATAAGGCTGGCTTTCTTTTGGATCTGTAACCTAAACTAGATCTAAGCTAACTCTTACTTGGAAAAAGGGAAGAGATTGATAATAATTCATAAAAGAATATACAAATGAGGTGATTCACCAAATGTTTTTATCCTTGTACTTTCACAAAATACACACTATAGGACACTTTAAAGACTATAGAACATCATTTCACTTATTCTTTGATCAACTTCCATATAAGTATTTCATGGCAAGGCATGAACTAGTTATTGACCTAGTATGGGAGGGTAGTTGTCCACTTTCAAACCAATCAACAAACTATATATGCACTTATTATAACCTAAGGGAGATAATAACACTTCATGATGGTGAATTAATTAAGATAGAGGCAAAAGAAGCCATGAATTCACTTAACCACATCAATGAGCTCATAAGACACTTCAATTTAGTGTCAAAATGAATGAATTTAGTCTTTATTAGATCAAATAGGGGTAACAATGCAAATATTGGTAGAGTCTAATCATGCCAAAGAGAAAGATACATTTTAAGGATTATAAGCCTATATATATAGTAGAAAGGATTAAAGAGATGGGGACCAATGTGTAGGATGATGGAGAATGGGTAATTATGTTCAATATTTCTAATCATTTGCTATTGATTTAGTTATAAAAGATCATCATGCTAATACTAATTATAAAAATGGCCATGACAACCATATTAGTCCTTTTCAATCCATTTATGTCCTACATGATACTCTTTATGGTTATAATAGTGGATTCAAGTCATTTTCAAGCTAAATTCTAGCATCGAAGCCATTACAACTTAGCCAATCCATTTTGATCTTATTCCAACATTGATTTCTCCTTAATGGTTTATTTTGGAATGTAAAAAGGGTCATAATTAGATTTATGACCACTTTACCAATGGATTAAACCATTTAAAACTGATATATCTACCTTTGTGGCCTTTTTTTGAGATATTTTCTATGGTTTAACCTCGACTAAATTTTTTATTTATGATGTCCCTGACTTTCAACTTTTAACTTTGACCATCGATCTTGATCTACTGAAGCCATTGATATTTTCTCTAATTAATCATCAACTTTTAATATTGACCATCAATCATCTTGATTGAGCACCATTAGATCTACTTTCTTAGCTTACACACACACCATTTATCTTTCTCTATATGAATGAATGTGAGTTACATATCTTCTGCTAGCCTGATACATTTTAAACACTTGGTAGATTCCATTTTGTCTTTGAGATTTACTAACTTATTAACTTAATGCTCATTATTGATCCACCTTTATATGAGTAAATGTGCACCATAGATCTATTTGGGCCCACTGACATTATCAGTCTCCCACAGAGTATAGATCTTCTACTTGAGCTCCCAAAATCTTGACACTTTTCTAATTCATACTTATTCTAACCTTTTAAATTGATTCTCACCATTTATCATGGTTTCATGATAAAATGTGTGTCATTAGATATTCAGGACCTATTGACACTATTAGGTTGTCTCTCACTATTGGATCTTTGGTACAATTGAATACTAACCATTGATCTTGGATCATTTGAATTCAAATGGATATTTTATGAGGATTAAATTTTACATTTGTGCACACTTTTAAGGATTTTAAATACAAATGGTTAATTATTATAGCTTAAACTTGACATCCCCATGCATGTTTCAGTCTACAAGTCTAATTTTGAATGCTTTTAACTTGAGATAAGCAACTCATCAAGTCATAAAATTTATAGAGAATGTTCTAGCCATGAAGGGATTCATATCCATGTCATCCTTTAGATTTCAGAGGCCACCTAATTATACATATAAAATTCACAAGTGAACTATCTTATTCATTTTTACATAACATTTGATGATGGCCTAGTTATTTAAAGCTTTCTCAAGTCATCTTTAGATCATCTGTGAAGGCTTACATCTGCATATAGTAATTGTACTAAGGTAAAAAACTTGTACAGAATCATTAGGGAAAAAAATACATCATCTTAAGGAAATCTTGAGACCAACTTGACTCATAATGTAAACTAGAATGATATGCTAAGTTTCAAATTATAGGGTGATAATTTGACTTGTGGGGCAAAAATTGACAACATTCTGGTGACTCAACTAGGAAGCATGCCTATTATGCTTGAGAACCAAACTATTTGCATGACTTTTAGACTCATAAAATAATGACAATTTTGATTCATGGCTATATACAACACTTTTGACTTGAAAATATGATGAATCCTACCAAAATAAGCAGGAAACATAGAAAATAGGGAGGCTAACTAAACAAAGTAAAATAAAACAAACTAATATGTTAGTTTAACACCTAGAGGAAATATAAAACAACTATATACAATGGAGTTATCTTCCTTCAGCAGCAATGTTTTAAGTGTATCCCATTAACTAGGATATGAAGCTCATCACCATCCATCCTTACAAATTGGAAGGTGTTGTGAGATTTTAAGCTAGAGATAGTGTATGGACCAATCCAAAGAGAGTCGAACATTTCTTGGATTAAATCTATCCTCATCTCACTTGAGGACCAAATCTCCTTCCTTGAAATTTCGTGAAGAAGCTCTTTAATCAAAGGATCTCTTTACATTTGCTTGATGGATTTCCATGGATAGCATGGAATAATGTCTTATCTCTTCCAAATCCATAAGTGTAACATATCTTATTTCCATAGGTTCATTCTCCAATAACTCACATTGATTCATCAATTCTAGGGTAAGAAATTTAATAGAAATAGGCATTCTTGCTTCCTTACCATATACCACCTTATAAGGGGATCTAGCTATTGACTTCTTATAGGTGATCCTATCAGCCCATAGAGCTGATTTCAATTTGAGATGCATGACCTCTGATTATCTTCAATGGTCCTTCTTAGGATCTTTAATAGGTTCTTATTAGTGGACTCGATAAGGCCATTGCCTTGGGTATAATAGTTTGAGGAAGTTCTAAAAAAAACTATTTTAATCTACCCATTCATTAATCTTATACCCCAAAAAGGCCATAACATTATAAAAAATGATGGTTGAAGGGACTCCAAACCTAGTAATTATACCTTCATAGAAATCTATAATATTGGTCTCATTTGCTTCCTTTAATGCCAATGCTTGTATCCATCTAGTGAAGTAATTTTTGGTAGTTAGTATCAATTTATGACCTAAGCTTGAAGGGGGGTTAATGATACCAATAAATTATAATCCCCATTGGACAAATGGTTGATCCACTGCAACTAGTTAGAGAGGCAAGGTTACAAGTTTCATCTTCCCCACAAACATCATACATTGTCTACATTTCCTAACCCATGCATGGCAATCATCAAATAAGCTTGGCCAATAATAACCACCTCTCATGATATTTTGGGTTGTATTCCTTTCTAAGTAATACCTTCCACCATGTCTATCATGGAACTCTTTAAGCAGCCTTTCCTTTTGATGTTATTCAATGTACCTTAACAACATGCCATTGATATATTTCTTGAAAAAAACACCATCAACAAGAAGAAAAGGAATGGATTACAATCTAAAATATTTTCATCTTGAAGGAGTTATATGAGAGGGATAAATACCATCCTATAGATATCTTACCAAATAATGATACTAGCTAAAGGGTGAGGCATGATCAACTATAACTTCTTCATCAATTGACACCATAACCACCTCATTGGCTTCTTATAAGTCTTTGGATAGATTCTCACAAAGTCCTTCACCTATAATAATCTTTGTGACATTGATCTCCACATCATAATCCATTACCTTTTTTATCCAACCAACTCTTTTCTCATTTATATCCTTGTTCAATAAAAACTCCTTGACACTTGGATGTGCAACCATTAGGTGTATCTTATTATTAGATTATAAGTATCTGAACTTATTGAGAGAACTTATAATAAAAAGTGCATGCTTTTCAAAAAAAGAGTACCTTGTTTAATATTCTTCCAGGTCTTGACTGAAGAAGGCTATTGGCTACTTTAAGGCCTCATGGTTCTACTGCATAAGAATGCTTGAAATGGTGTCAATGTTAGCATAGGTGTACAAAATGAAGTCCTTTGAGAAGTTTGGATTCATGAGCATAGGAGCACTATCCATGGCTTTCTTAATTTATTCAAAACTCCTCACTCCTTCTTTGGACCAGCTTAATCTCTGATTCATTTTATCATGGTTGTAAGTTGCTTAGATAATGTAGAAAAATCTGAGATGTATCTTCTAATCAAATTGATCTCCCCTAATAAACTTTGTAAAGCTCGTTTATGATTGGGTAGGGAAAGTGAAATAATTAAATCTATTCCTTAAATATCTATGCTTAAACCATGCTTTGATACTATATGTCCTAGGAGATTACCTTCATGAACTAAGAAGACACACTTTTTGGGATTCAGGGATACCCCAAATTGCCTACACCTTTTAAACACTTGCTCAAGTTGAACCATGTGCTCACTTGCATTCTTTTAAAACACTATCATATCATCCAAATAGACCAACATAGACTTGTTAAGGAGGCCATATAATTCCATATCAATGGATCTCTAAAAATTTTCTCTAGAATAGACCAAAGCACATCTTTTTGTATGTAAATGTCCCCCACTTTATGGTGAAGGATATTTGAATTGGTCTTCTTCCTTGACCAAAATTTAGTTGTAACCATTATAGCCATCCAACAAGGAGAACCTTTATAAACTTGTAACCAACTATAAAATTTGTTCCATAGATGGTATTGGATAGTGGTCTTTCAAGGAAACCTTATTTAAGTCACAAAAGTCAACACAAAGTCTAATTTTACCATTATTTTTCTGTAATGGAACAAGGTTTGCCACCCAAGTTGAGTGATTGATTGGAAATATAATACTTGACTCAATGAGCTTAAGAATATTAAATCTCATCAAAGGCTCAAGATTAGTATTAATAGGCATTTGTATTTATCTTATTGGCTTAGTTTCATCTTCTAGCTCAATGGTGCTCAAATCCCTTGAGATCATTATATTGCCATACAAATACATTAGAAAATTTTTCACATAACTTAATGAAATATTCCTTATCTAAATAGGTACATACCTTACCCAACTTTAGGCTCTCTTACCAGGTGCAACTTCCACATTGGCATAGTGTTCTTCTTTTATTGATAAAGTTGACTTATATTTTTTCATCTCAACATCACTACTAAATAATGTTATCAAGTATGATCAATCCCTTAGGAAACTTGTTTATTTTCATTTGTACAGTTTGATCACCATATTGCTACAAGTATTTTGACTAATTTTTTGAGGAAAACTTAGCTTTTTCTTAAAAAAAGCTAACAATCTAATTATCATATTTAAACACTTTCAAATTATCACTATTATTTGGGACATAAGGCCTTATAATCACTATAATGTGTAACTGGACCTTTTCATTTCTTACATCAACTCAAATGCTAAATTATACCATAATGGTAGCCAACCTATCTACATGTTTATTCTCATCCCTTGGTATTTTTTGCATGTTGAAGGCTTGAAACTCTTCAAGTAAGTCCCATACCCTATGCATATAAGACTTAAGCAATGGGTTTTTTCACACATTAAGACCTCCCACTTGGTGAACTACAAGTTCACTATTACCAAAGACTTGTAAGGTGTTGAATTTCATCTTTCAATCCCATTGTACACCATGAACTAGTCCCTCATATTTTATAGTATTTTTTAAACAAATAAATTGAAACTTAATAGATGAGAATTACCTTTTCTTTTCTAGATAGATAAATATCATTCTAGCTTCAATACCTTGCTTATTCCTTGACCCATCAAATTATAATTGCCAAAGATCATCACTAGACTCATCATCCTTCATCAAGGTTGGAATTAGTACATCTTTCTCATGCAAACTATAAACACCAATTCCTTACTCATCAATTATCTTATAAGGATCATATTCATGTGATCTAAAGGTTGAATCATCAAGGAATAAATCTAGAATCCCATCTAAAGGTGGTTCAATTTCCTTTACATTATCTTGGTGTTCACAACACTTGGCATACATGGTTCTAAATAAAACCATGTAATACATTTAGAATGTATAGTTACTTAGTACCATACATAGTATTGAACATAAAATATGTCCAGTCAACTAATAAATATCCTCTAATCTTCTAGGTAAAGTCCCTTAACAGACACATGGAAAAATAGGAAGGTAAGTCCACCACAACTACATCTTGTTGAATGGTAACATAGGGGAAAGCATATAGTGTTTAATTTAGATCCTTGATGATGAATTCTATCCTTTTTGGTGACCCATGTAGTTGCAACACTCCTTTATTAATTGGCTCATAGACAAGACCAAGTTTATCTATAATTTGTTTAGGCATGATAGTGCTACTAGCTCCACTATCCACCATATGGTTATGATCTAAATAGTCACAAAATATTAAAGAGAGCTATAAAGGATGAGTTTTAATTGACTATACCTTATCTTTGTCCCCTTTTACCATTTTGTGTATTTTTTACACTTGATGATTTAATGGTTGTTCTAAATTAGTTATGATAGCTCCTTGTTTCTTAGCTAGTTTTGGAGACACCTTGAGAGCTGAAAACACTTAGATGCACATGTCATTTTGTCTTGAAATAGAAAGGGAATCCAAAATGTCAGTGCTAACATTGGTTTTCTTCATTTTATCCACTATGATGAGTGAATCTTCACTAACCTTTAGCTTCATCTTTTGAACCACTAGTTGTTCATGGACTAGAGGTATTTGAAGGGACTTTCCTAGCTTCTGCATTTTGGTTTTGTTTATGTTGTAAGGGTATAAAGTTGATAGTTGATACCCTTGGGAATAATATTAGGAGAAATAGAAGCATTTCTCACATTTTGAGCATCATCAATGGCTCTCCTTTTATCTCTCCATTTGAACTGCTAGTCTCACCACCATGATCGAGTGCAACATAATCATGCATTTGCCAATTTATATTAATGGCATTAAGTTACCCTTAAACTTGTTGAGCCTCTCCTTGGGGTACAAAATTTTTTCTCTTGACACTAACCTCCTTAAAGATAAAAATATTATTGTGTCATTTGTGTCATAGTAATGTTTCTATGATACCAAGGCTTGGTTTTGAATATCAATTAGATTAGAGGGCTACTAGTTTGAGTCATGCATCAAATCATTTTGAGGTGGTGTGGGGATCATAGATTTTGAACTTGTGGGTATATTAGGGTCAAGATTTTCATATGGTTTAGATGGAACTATGGCTCCTTGTGATTGGTAGGGTAGTCTATTTTATATAAATCCTTAATAAGGAGGATTTTGATCTATGAAAGAATAATAGGAGGTCTGATTCTTGTTTTTGATAAGGCTTACCCTATTATTGCTATCTTTTGACTTAAACTATTTCATTCTCAAAAGACTATAATAGAAATTTTAATTCCCAAATATCACTAGCCTGATTAGAAGGGGCTACAAGTTTGGATTTAGGAGATGGGATAAGAGTTAATGATAGAGACTAAGGGGCTTGAGGGGGTGGAAAATATTAGACATCTAGGAATATAAGCATTAGAGGCTTAGGAGAAAGCTTACCAGCCTATATCAAACTATTTTCTACTCTTATGGTAATAACATAAGCATTTGGTAAGGTATTATGCCCCATGGACTATATCATCACACTAATGTTAGAATTGAGGGATCTCAAATAATATAATAAGGCATATTCAAGGGATGGTATGATCAATGTAGGTATTCTAGTCCATATATTTTGGAATCTAAGGTTGAAATTAGTCATAAACTCATGAGGAGATCTCTTTATGTTAGTCAACTACTCAACTAAGGATAAGAGGTCAGACTTGTCCTCAAATTGTCTAACTAAGGCTTCTCCTAACTCATCCCAAGTAGAAATGGAATTTAATGGAATATTTATATACCACTCTAATTTTTTTCCTTTGAAAGAAGTAGCAAGCAATATGATAGCCACATTATCTTCAATAATATTGTGAACAGAGCAAAGGTTGGCAACATCCTAGATGTGCTCAATAGTAGTTGTTTGATGTTCTCCAAAAAATAACAAGGTGTTTTTAAAAGAATACATAGACATGTCATCATACTAGGCTAATTTTAATAGACTACCTCTATTGAATGGAATTGATACTTCATTTTTAATGGATATTTAGGTAGTGGGGATTGCACTATTTAAGGTAATAGGATGACCAGGGGTTGAATATTGCCTTTGAGGATAAGGTTGTATCCTATTAAATATTTCCCTATTATATGAAATAGTAGGTAGATCAATGAATTTAAGGGGAATACATTTACTAGCTGACCTTGTAGTGACCTTTGGCATGAGAATGTCATCTAAATTATGTTATGAACTCTAAAACTTTAAAGATCTTGAGCTCTTAATGATGATGGATATCCCTTGCTATTGTAGATGTTTCTCCTTAGCTCCAAATTTTAGTTATTCAAATAAAATTGGTCCCAATGGGTATACCATAATTGTTGGTGGTCTAGATTACACCCTAACTAAGAAGGGGATTGTTTAGGTCCTCTTTCTCAAACCTAGTCCAACATGGGACTGACCCTAGGTTGTGGGTCACCTAAACTTGGGTCATACCTTTGGATAAGGCTGACTTCCTCTTAGATATATCACCTAAACTAGACATAAACTAACTCTTACTTAGAAAAGGGAAAGAGATTGATAATAATTCATAAAATCATGTACAAATGAGGTGATATACCAAACATTTTGATCCTTGTACTCTCATAAGACACACTATAAGATAGTTTCAAGACTATAAAACATCACTTCACTTAATATTTGATCAAATTACACATAAGTATTTCATGACAAGGCATGAACTAGCTATTAACCTAGTATGGGAGGGAAGTTGTCCACTTCCAAACCAATCAACAAATTATATGTGCACTTATTCTGATGTATAGGAGCTACCAATACTTCATGAAGGTGAGGGAATTCAGACAGAGGCAAAAGAAGAAATGAATTCACTTAACCACATCAATGAATTCATAAGACACACTTCAATTCAACTTCAAAATGAAGGAATTTAGTATTTATTGCATCAAATAGGTGTTAAAATGCAAATCTTGGTAGAGTTTAGTCATGCCAAAGAGAGGGATCCATTTTAAGGCTTAGAAGCATGTATATATAGCAAAAGGGATGAAAGAGATAGAGGACCAATACATAGAATGATGGAGAAGGGGTCATTATGATCAATATTTCCAATCATTAAGCATTGACTCAATTAGAAAGGATCATCATGATAATACTACTATAAAATGGCCATGATAAATGTATCAGTCATTTTCAATCCATTTTTGTCCTGCATGATACTCTTTATAGTTACAACGATGGAATCAAGTCATTTTTAAGTTTAATCCTAACATCGAAGCCATTATAGAAGCTTAGCCATTACATTTTGATCTTGTTCCAACATGGATTACTCCTCACTAGTTTATTTTAGTGTGTAAGAAGGGTCACAATCAGCTCTAGGACCACTTTGCCAACAACTTGAACCCTTTAAAAATGGCATGTCTACCTCTGTGGCCTTTATTTGAGACATTTTCTCTAGTTTGACCTTGACCACAATTTTTATTTATGAAGTCCCTATATTTTGAATTTTAACCTTGATTATTGATCTTGATCTGCTCATGCCATTAATCTTTACTCTACTTAATCACTAACTTTTAATCTTGACCATCAATTAGATTGTTTATGCACCATTAGATCTAATTTCTCAGCTTATACATACATGTTGATCTTTTTCTATATGAATGAATATGAGTAGTAGATCTTCTACTAGCCTAACATAATTGAAACACTTGGTATATTCCCATTTGTCTTTTAGATTCACTAACTTTTTGACTCAATGCTCACCATTGATCCACCTATGCACAAGTGAATGCACACCATAGATCTATTTGGGCCCACTAATACTATCAGTCACCCACAAATTTTAGATCTTCTACTCAAGCTCCCAAGATCTTGACACTTATCTAATTTTTTCTTATGCTAACCTTTTTGCTTGATTCTCACCATTTATCTTTAATTCATGCTCAAATGTGCACCGTTGGATATTTGAGACCCACTAACATTGTCAGGTTACCACTCATTATTGGATCTTTGGTAAGATTAAATGTTGACTATTTATCTTGAATTATTTGAATTAAAAGGGATATTTTATGAGGCTCAAATTTGATGTCTACATTCATGTTTAAGGATTTTAAATCCAAATGCTTAATTTTTATAGCTTAAACTTGACATCCCCATGCATGTTTTGCTTTGCAAGTCTAATTTTAAATGCTTATAACTTGAGATAGGAAACTATTCAAGTCACAAAATTTATAGATAATGTTCAAGGCATAAATGTCTTCATGTCCATATTATCCTTTGTCTTTGAGAGGCCCCTTAAGAATACCTATAAAATGCATAAGTGAACTAGCTTATTCATTTATGCATGATGTTTTATGATGGCCTAGTTCTTCAAATCTTGCTCAAGTCATATTTTTATCATCTTTGAAACTTGTATCTATAGATATTAATTACAATAAAGAACAAAACTTGCAAAGAATAATTAGGGAATAAAATACATCATATTAATGAAATCTTAAGACCAATCTAACTCACAAGTCAAAATGGCATGATATGCTAAGTTTCAAATGATAGGGTGATAATTTGACATGTGGGGGAAAAATTGACAACAATTGTGAAGTAGATGTGCATGGTCCATCTACCGTGGATTAGGTGTTTGAAAAGGTAGTTAAGAAGGAATAAAAACTAAAATATCTTTCTTAAGTTAGAGATAAGTTTAAAAATAAGTTTAGAAGTTCTAAACCAGATTTCAAAAATAAGAATTGGAAGTAGAGGAGTGGAGACTCCAAGGGTTAGTTCAAGAATCAGAATGCCCAGTTTCATAGTGGCTTAAAAAAAAATAAAACTAGTAATGGTTTTAAAGGTGGTTTCAAGTGAAACCAATGTTTGACAAAGAAGGACTAGTTGAAGGTTGTTTCATATTTGGAGGTGACCATTTTGCTTTAGAATGTCCTCAGGACAAGTCAAAGATCAAGGGTTCTACTTCTCAGCAAGGTAATTTTGAAAATCATATTCATGTAGTTGTTGATAATCATCAGGATGAGTATCAAGCTTCACCTATATTGCTATTAGGTATTTTTTTTATCATCTAGTTTCTATTTTGATTAACATGGGAGATATAAAATGTTTCATTGCTCCTATAATGCTTAGTAAATTATCTATAAAAGCTATATTTATGGTAAATTCATGGTAAATATAGTATGGGAATGAGTCAAAGGTCAAATTTAATAAGTGTCTGATCAAAGCTAAGATTAAGTTGCTTGAGTTTAGTATAGTAGTGTATCTTTTTGTAGCACCATTGAGATCATATGATGTGATCCTAGGAGCCAATTGGATTTTAAAGCATAAATCCAAGGTTGAATATTTTTTGAAGAAGTTTGAGTGTAAAGATGATTTAGAAATTAGATACAACTTCAGGGTGAGAAAAGGGAGTTAAATCTAAGGAATTTTTTTGAAACTCAACTCAAAAAAACTCAGAGGAAGGTATGTTAGGCATTCATCATTAAGATAAATGAGATGGAGTCTAAGGAACCATCTATTTAAGATTATCTTTTTTTTTTAAAACTTTCATAATGTGTTTATAGAAGAATCACCAAGATTTCCACCTAAAAATGATTTTGATTTCTTGATTGATATCATACCAAGATTAGAACTAAAGTTTGAGGCACCATATAAAATGAAAACCATTGAATTAATTGAGTTAAATGCATAAATCTAGGATTTGTTGTTGAAAGGGCTGATTCGACTAAGTGTGTCACTTTGGTGTGCACTAGTTATCTTCATCAATAAGAAAGATGACACTCTTTATAAATGTATAGATTATAGGGTATTAAATAAAATAGCAATCAAGAATAGATATATGTTACCATGAATTGATGATCTATTTGATCAAATACAAGGGGAAATAGTATTTTCAAAGATTGATCTTAGATTAGGGTATCATTAGTTGAGGATATTATGAAAATAACATTTATGACTTGATATGCACACTATGAGTTCATAGTGTTACCATTTGGATTGATAAATTCTCCTACAACATTTAAGAATCTTATGGATAGTGTGTTTAGATATTACCTAAATCATTTTGTTTTGGTATTTTTAGATGACATCCTCATTTATTCCAAGGATGAGGAAGAGCACCTACACATTTGGAACTAATTTTTCAACATTTATAAAAGCACATGTTGTATGGTAAGTTTTATAATTGTGCATTTTTGAAAGTGTAGTATTTGAGACATATTATCTCTACAGATGGTATTTTTGTGGATCTAGCAAAGATAAGAGCCATAATGGAGTGGTCAAAATAAAAGAATGTGCATGAAGTAATAAGTTTCATGGGATTAGTGAGCTATTATAAAAATTCATTCCAAATTTCTCTAAGATAGATAGTTTAATTACCTCTCTTTAGTGGAATAATTATAGTTTTTTATGGTTAGATAACTGTGAGGTAGCCTTTCAAGAACTAAAAAGGAGGCTTTTTTCAACACTAGTGCTAAGAGTTTCTGATCCTAATGGTCAATTTTTAGTGATTATGGATGCATATGTGGATGGAATTGGAGTATTTATTATGCAGGATGGCTCAGTGATAGCCTATGGGGATAGAAACTTGAAGTTGTATGAGGTGAATTATGCCCCTCATGACCTAGAAATTATAGAAATAATGCATGTTTCACAAGTTTAGAGGCATTATCTATTAGGGAAACCATTTGAGCTCAAGAATGATAACTTGGGACTTAAGTACATCTTCATCCAACTGAACCTAAATGCTCATCAAAGACCATTATTGGGGTTTTTATCTGATTATGATTTGATATTAATTATATCAAAGGTAAGGAGAATAGAGTAGTTGATGATCGAAGATGTAGGAGGTACATAATAGTTATGGCTACTATCAGGATTACTTTCCAAGATCAAGTAATCAAATTATCACTAAGAGATGAATTTCATGATCAGGTCAAAGAAGCATTATCTGAGAATGCTCAAAATCCTAAGTATAAAGGATTCAAAATAGAGAGTGTTGATCTTTCATGGTATAATGGTAGGATATATGTAACTAATAGAGAGAATTTTAGGAGTACATTTATAAAAGAATTACATAATGTACCATATTTATGACATCCATGAGTAATAAATATCATGGCTAAGATCATATCACTCTATTTATTGAAAGGAATCAAGAAAGATGTAGTGGATTTTATGTCTCATTGTCTAGAATGCCATCATGTGAAAGTTGAACATGTGCATCTAGATGGATTGTTTTATCTACATGATATGCCAAAATGAAATTGGTAGGTGATTAGTATGGACTTCATCCAAGGGTTGTCATTATCATAGAACTAAAATGATATGACATGGGTTGTAGTTGACAAACTAACCAAGGTAGCTAAGTCCATACTAGACAATTTGACAAATGATGCACATATGCTTGTAAAGAGATTAATAAAAGAATAAAGTAAATTGCATGGTTTTCTAGAGAACATCATTTTAGATTGAGATTTGAGGATTACCTCTAGATTTTAGTTGACTTTAAACTTAACTCTGGGTACACAGTTGAACTTTAGCACTACTTATCACCTATAAAATGATGGTTAGATAAAGTAAGTTAACTAAGTTTTAAAAGATCGCATTCATATGTATTTCATGGGTTAAGAATACATGTGGGAGGAGTACCTTCCATTGGTTGAGTTTTATTACATCAACTCATACCAATCAATGTTGAATATGGATCCATTTGATACATTGTACAAAAGGAGATTAAAACACCAATCACTTAGCACAAGTTTGAATATAGGGTAGTATTTAGACCTAAGATGATTTTATAAATGGAAGAGAAAGTCAGGACTATAAATTAAAGGTTATCCAAGGCCACTAAAAGCTATAAAATTTATGTTGATCTGAAAAGAATATCTAGGAAATTTTCTGTAGGTGATAAAGTGTTTATGCAAGTTAAGCCTCAAAAAATATAAATCAAATTTATAAAGTTAGTAAAAATTTCATCAAGATATGTGGGACCCTTATAGTTTTTATAAGTGTTCAATCCTATAGTGTATAGGCTTGAATTTCCACTATCTCTAGTTATTTTTCAAAATATCTTCCATGTGTCTTATCTTTAAAAGTAAGTTGTTGATCTTTCACATGTGTTGGATTGGAATGATTTGAATGCTATATAACCTAGGGTGGTCATGGTATAACCAATTAGGATAATTAACACTCATAAACTCTTTTTTCATAATAGAGAAGTGTCATAGTGCAGGGTCCATTAGGACCAATGTTTTGAAGATAGTGCCATTTGGGAGGACTATGATGAATTTTACAAACTATTTCCACATTTTTTTGTTTCATTTTCTCTTGCATATTATATTATATTTTTTAAATAATGTTTTAAATTCAAAACTTATGTTTGAATAAATGTCATCTAGATGATGACCAACTTTAGGGGGAAAGATGTCACATCCCGATTTATCTCTAAGCTAAAAAACTATTTGATCTATGGATTGTTATGGTTGATTATTTGATTAAATAATATTTAATTAATATTTATGTCATATTATTATGAGATATTTATGTATTTATTAATTTAAATTATTAGTTGTTATGAGTTATAATTACTTTTATATTCTATATATTATGATGATGCTTGTTAAATACAACATTATTTTATGGAAATAATTATGTCTCAAGCTAACTACCTTCATTATTGTGAGGTGGATGTAGGACAAATTCTTCCCTCAGAGTGTGATAGAGGCAGAGCATCATCAGAGAGGGTGGTTTAGATGGAGATGTTGAGGGATGATAGAGAATGAATCTAGAAACCCATACACACACCACATAGTATATCATGTTTTGTAATTAATTATTTGAGTAGATAGTTGAAGTATGTTTTGTTTTCTATTTGAATGTTTGTTGTGATATTTTGTGTTCTTAGATAATTTTATTTGATTACATGATTTCACTTATTTAGTTTCTATTGATGTTATTAGTTAGTTGCTTTGACAAACATATACCTAACTAGTTTAACTTGAATTATTGCAATATTGAACATGGTCAAATATTTGTTTATCAATGCTTATCAAGATTATTTGTTAAAAATAATTTATATATGTTATTATATAATTTAAGTCAAATTTTTAGTGTCTATTTACATTTAAATGATTACTTTTATCAATGTTAATAGTAATATAAAATAGTAAAAGACTTAATGGATAATAAGCTCTTTGTTATGTATTAATGAATGCTTTTGGCATGATGAAATGATTTTTGTGTTTTAACTTTATAATCTTGGGAATTAAACATAACATAATTTAAGGTGTTATAAAATATATAAGTGTGAAATTATTGCCTAAACATTATTGTGTTTTCCAAATTGTATGCTAAAGCTTATGAGTTACTGTTAAACCTAGAGGGTTAACTTATAATGGAGGTCAAATGCATTATGTTTATTTTTGAATGACTTGATAACATCAAACATTGGTATTTATAATACATATTTGTATTAACCATGTTAGATAGTCATTATTTTGAATATTCAATAGTCATTGCATAGAAATATAATAATTATTGTCTAGTCAATATTGGACCTTACATGGAATAGACTTTGGATATTGTGACTTGTTGTTTATTTGGTTTTGATAGTCAATTTGTGAGGTCATTATTTAATTCAATGGCATGAATATTTTATAAAGGATATAAAATGATTATTTTATTGAGTCTTTTGGAAATCTCAAGATGATTAGGGTTTCTAATCACTCATTGACTCTAAGTTAACTATCATTATATGAAAATCATGATGGAGTTTGGTTGTTAGCTACATGGTTTAGACTGTTGCATCGTGGAATTTTGTTCAAATATATTTACATGCATATTCAATTTTGTCTACTAATAATGGAAGATAAAGTGGAGGAGAGTAAGGTGATGAAAGGAAATAAAATAAAGGAGAAGAAGGCTATGAGGATGGCACATGCACATGGGGAGTAGCAGATAGAAAGAGGAGGAGAATTCAAGTTAAGGAAGAAAAGTGTATATGAATTCCTATGCATAATTAGTAATTTGTTTTGTATTTAAATTTCTTGTGTGTAATTATTGATGGATTTAAAATTCATATGGTTACTATTTTTCATTGTTATAAATGTTATGGAAAATTATAACAGGCTATATATAGGACCCTATGGAAGTCTCAACCTCTCCATAACCCTACATCCAACCCAGGGTAACCTAGGGGAATCGGGTAGAGCCATAAAAATTACCATGGTTGTTTTAGGATATAATGAAGCTCTATCCAAAATCCTCTTCCAATTTGAAAACCTGTACTCAATCATGGAATGATTATTCTTGATGGGTATAATTGATTTGTCTTAAACTAGTTTGTTGTCAAACCAGTTTGATATATATTCATTAAGGTATTTAATAAATTATATTGAAATTGTGGTATTTTATGAGGGATCGATTGTGTAAACCAATTTGTATTTTTGGGTTTAAAACTATGGGTTCTTTATACAAAATGGACTATGTAGATACATACAGACATATATATATGAGAAACCTAAGTATTCTAAGGAAACTATTTTAGTTAAAAATGACCATTTTTAGGATACCGTATAGATGAATTCAAAGTGTTGGATTCAAATGGATTTTTCATGCTTCAGTTTTGAAAATTAATTTTGTTTATTTTAAACCTATAACATATTATTAATTATAAACTCTATTGTGAATCCCATAACCTGTTTATTTAATTATATATGGTTTTGGTAAAAAATGGTTATATCCATAATATATAGCTTGGGTACGGATAGGTGGAGGAGCGAATTGTTGTTTGTGCATTTGGCTATATGCATAAATATATTCTTGAATGTTAATGTGGATATGATAGAATTAAGATTTCAATTTATTTCATTATATTGAATTATGCACTGTGTATTGTTATTTAATATTTAGATTAGTTTATAATTTAAATAAGAGCTTTGCATAATTGGTAACATGACTAGGTATGTTTTTTTATATTTATTGTGCATGAAGTCACTTATATGGTCAAGTTTGTGTTGTTATATTAGAAAACCCATATTGGACATAGTTATTTGAGTGTCTATTTTATCATATGCATTTAATTTAAATGTTAATTTGAATTGATAGATTTTAGTAATATGATTAAATAGAATTGGTATAAATGGTTGATTGTATGCAATGTGTGAATCATATGAAAATATGTATGTTTTAATGAAACAATTATATGGGGATTTATCTTGCTTATAAAAGGAGCTATGTGGCTATTTTTATAACTAGATGTATACATTATGTAAATGGAATAATCTAAATCATGGATAATGGATGTATTCTTATAATATACCATATACAATAAAGTATTTATACTATGTTTAATTCATACTTCGAGAGTTATAAAAATATACATAAACATGGTATAAAATACATGGTTGTTGACTATGTTATAAATATGGTTATTATTATACCGTGTGTGTGTGTGTGTGTAAGTTCATAGTTGTGTTATGTTTAAAAACAATATTATCATACCAAAGTTAATGTGGTGCTTGTATATATTTTAATGTTGTATGAATGCATTAAAATAATGTATTTAATATTTTTAAATATAAAGCATATTATGATGTTTTGTATAGGATTTTATTTTATCTATGGAATATATACAAATATATAATCTTGTGTTATAATGCTTATTTCAAATATGAAATAATATTATAAGTTACTTGGGATTCGAGTAATTGCCAGTCTAGATAAATCATTACCTGGATTATATGTTTAGGACTATTTTTGATTATATAACTTATTATTTTATAGTAAAATAGATGATATGGATTCATTAATTTTCATTTAATGGACTAATTACTGTATTAGATATTCTTTAAATAGCATATTTTTATCAAATAAAGAGAAATATTTTGATTGAATCTATTAGTGTTTATATTATTATATAGTTTTAACCAAAACTCACATTAATGACTCTAACATAAGTATTAGATGGATTACACTAGATTAGCTAAATCTATCAATACAAGATGGGGTTTAATCTAATTGAATGGTGTTTATTAATTTGACTGATCCTATAGATCATTATTTATTGAAAACTTTGGCCAAAGTAATGTTTATAAGTAAACATTGTCATTTCATATGCTGATATAGTTTTCATAATTGTGTGATATCATGTAAGAATAGATTTCTTTATGATACACATTATGTATTAGATATATTCAACATACATGTTCTACTTTGTTACTCTAGATTCATGCACCATCATTATCTACCCATCCATGAAGGGAGGGTCATCCCCTTATTTAAGAGATAGTGTGGGGGATCTATGGTCCGTGGTTGATATGGAAAAATGCTTTGATGATGATCTCCCTCTTATATAGAGTATTATACGAAATATTACACTTGAGATTATAGTTTGATAATTGAGTTTTGGATACACTTGAGTCATGGAGACTCATGCTTCATGGATATTTGTATCATGTTTTATTATTTGAGATATTATGTATTTTTAAAAACTATAATTTTTATACATTACACTTCTACAAAAATATTTGTACTATTGTAACAATCATGGCTAAATTTGTATTATTTTATTTATGATTACATGTAATATTTATTTTATAATCAACTTTGTTCATGATTTTTATATCTATTCATGGTTATCCTTAGTTAAGTGGATTAACGATAAACCTCATGGTTAACTAAATAAATGTAGTTAGTTAAAGATAACTAATTAGATTTCTTGTGGTAAAATATATATGATGAATATATGTAATTAATTATAAAAAAATTACTATATTTTGATAAAAACTTGTGGGGTTGTTACAAGTTATATATTTTAAAATAATCACCAGATTTTATAAACTATGCCTTTATAGTTGTGGACACTTGCATCAACCTAAGATGGTTGTATTGACACTAATATTTGACTCAGATATAGGTGTTTAGTATAAAATACCTATTAAAACTATATGTTACCACTTGGATGATTATGAGTTATATGTTACCTTCACTTTGGTGAATTTAGATTTAGGTCATGGACTTTCACTCTTTGTCAAATATAATAAACCTAGTTCTTCATCTTGATAGTGGTTGTGAGAAAAATGGGTTAGTGGGGACATGGTGTCAGTCTATCCTAAATACCCCTATATCAATGAAAACTAGATACATAATTGATACTTTGAAGAGGGATAAAAACTTATGTACTTATCCCCTATGTGTTGGCTTGTGTGTGATTCATGAAATGTGTGATAATCAAGTACAAGAGTGACCTAGCTTGTAACTTAGAAAATGTGACTCATAGAGTGCTCATTTAGTAATTTATACTTGTAGATATGTTATCCCTATGAATAATATGGAAATAGGATAAAATAGGGAAGATTTTCTCACTTGAGCACTTTTGGTAAGTTTCCTTGCTCTTTTCTAGGTTTTCCTGATTATGAATGAATGAGGGTTGATATTATATCTAAACCAATACCTTTAGAGAATATACCACATTAAATCACTTAGTATGACTTTTAGGATATGTTTTATTTGTGAGTCAGATGACTTTAGGGCACTAGACATTTGTGTTGGGATAGGACACTTACGTTGATGCATGTGTTTGAATGGGATGCAAGTATTTGGGTAGTTATAGAATAGGTGCAAGTCCAAAACTTTTAGATATGGAAAATAAACAATTTTATAACATTTTAGGCAAGATATAAAATTTGAGTCATTATAATAACATTGGTTGGACTAAGAAATAAGTAATTAAGCATAAAGAGATAGTGTATGCAAGATTTTTGGTAGTGGGAAAGGTCTAAAAGATGAAGTTACATTCATGATATATATTTTATAAGTGTATAAAACTAAGGTGTTATATAGTTCATAAATAGTGTCTATAATTCCCACTTTAATCTAGTAATGAAATTTATAGTTTAAAGTAAATAAATGTGTACTTGAGTGTGTATAACACACCTTGTCTTTACTTGAGTCCAACTTGAATGATTTGAAAGTGATTAACCTATAACTAAGATCATGCTATAGTATACAATTAGTGCATATAATCTAAAATTAAAATCATTGAAATGATTGAATTTGAAAGAAATTAAGGTTTAGGAGTACTCTTATGTATCAATGTAACTCTCCCACCTTTTGGTAATTTGATTTTAAAGATGCATCATTAAAAATAATTAGATATAAGATTACAACGAATATAAATATTTCAATTTCATATATATAAAGATATAGAGATATTTTAGATGACACATTCCCCCAACCTTAGATAAATTATGAGTTGTCACCTAGTAATTAAGATTATTTCAATCACGTAACTAATCATACTTATAACTTAGTGAGTGTGAGTAAACCAAGTCAACTCAAACTATAAATCTAAAGAAGTTTGATGATGCAATTAATTCCAACCTATAAACTTATAAATATTAAGTGATTTAATCACCTTAACTATACTAAAAAGTGAACCAACTACTATAGTATATTATGTCAACATAATCTGTAAAAGTCTAACCTAGTGGGTGATTATGGTCCCTTAAAGTGTTTGAAATATAAAACTAATTTTATTTTATAATATTAGGAATATATTTCATATAATATGCACCTTAAATGTGTCTCATGCTAAAATTATATATAACAATGGTACCAATGTATAAAATTCTACCAAAAATGTGTATCTAAATCATATAAATATGAATTTTGGCCAATTTTAAACTATACAAGTATGGAGAAAATGTTTCAAAAACATGTCCCCACTATAATATGAAATTAAAAATAATGTAAGTGTGGAGAACATGTTTCCAAAAAAATCCTCTATTATAATTTGAATATGAGAATTGGTGTCAGTGATAATGTGGAGAAATGTGAAAACTAATATAAATTCCAATGTGTAGAACATGTTTCCAAAATATGACCCTATTTTAATCTAGGTATATTTCATACTAAATAAGTATGGATAACATGTTTCCAAAACATGCCCCAACTAAATATGAATTTTTGAAGTAATGTGGAAGTCATGCCTCCATGGCATGCCCCCACTAATATGCCATTATTTTGAGGTGAGGAAAGTAAAAATTGGTAGTTAACTTACCTAAAATGGATAATATAACCATGTAAATTATGAATGTACCATTTATCATAGATGATTAACATGTATAGGAAGATATATTATTGAATCACAAAGAATGTGATCACACCAAACCCTAAGATGTATGATGTAAATCATGGAAACATTTGGATATAAAGGTAATCAAGCACATACACAAGATCACCTAAAAATAAAATCAAAATAAAAATTTCTAATAAGACCTCAAATAAGGGGCATATTTAAATTCCACATAACCAAAGGGACATGACTTATTCAAATGTTGAGAAAAGTAAAAATGACACATTCAAATGTTGACATATCACAAATAGTGATATATTCAAATTTCAAAGAGGAAAATAAAGGCATAGGGGATAAAAATAATATATCATATTAAAATTCTCAAAAAATCAAGAAAGTATCAAGGTAATATACTCAAGTAAGTGCATAAATCAAATCATAAAAAACTAGTATAAACATATCATACTAGTCCCTAGATATATGCGTTATCACAAAATATTAAGTACATAGCATATAAAGTACACTATGATTGATATAATAATAGTTAAAGGCATGTGTAATTACATATATGAGCTCAAACATGATAATTCAAAGTGACCATATAATGATACAACTTGGATGTATCATGATCATAGAGGTGGATGCCCCCAATGTCATGGTGATGTGAGTAGAAGGAGAACCCAACATTTAAAAGTGCATATATCATGTATCTATGTATGCCTGAATCACACTCAAAATAAGTGTGAAACACATTTGTATATATAAAATACCAATATTCCATCTACCAACATGGAGCCAATAACATAAATTCCAAGGATATAATAATACATGTAAATGTTGAACGTATTTTTGGATTTTTTAAGTTTTTTGATTGATTTTTCTGTTATTTTTGAAATATATGAAATTTAAATACTATCTTATAATTTCATCCAAATCATGGTCATATGTATCTCCCCATTATGAACCTAGTTTAATACATTGGTGATGTTATTGAGGAGTGTGCACATGCTTAATATTTGGTATTAAAGGATATGTTAGGCTATGTGTATGTAAAATAGGACTTTGTGTCTATGAAGAAATAATATGAGTATGGTTTCATGGAACACATCATTTAATGGTATGTGGTTTATTTGGAACAAAAATAACATTGACATGTGTAAGAGATTTAGATTTTTGAATATGGTGTGTAGTAGATAAGGATTCTATAGAACCCATTATGGATATCTAATGCAATGGTCTATCAAGTACTAGCCATTTAGTAAAGGGGATTTACTAATGCTTACCCTTTTATTAAATAATAATCATAGGAATTTTGATAATTAATTTCTTGGGTATAAATTTCTCTTGTTCAAGAGGATGTTCATATGGAATTTTAGAAACTATAATTGTTGAATTGGCATGAATTTATTTAACATACACATGCATTGTATAAGGTACTACTCAAATTGTATGTATCTAAATTCATCCCAATAACATATCAAATACAATCATTTAAGGTATAACTAAGAAGCTAGTAACCATATGTATGGGACCCATCTGTAAAGGTAAGTCAATCTCACCAAAAACCTATTATGATGTCCCATAAAATGCTCTATTGATTTGCTTAAAGGATATAAATCATGATTTTTATAACCTAAATGCATAAATAATTTAATGGTATAAATATTCTCACTTTCACTATTATTAATCATAACATTATGTATGTGCTAGTGGTTAAGGTATGCTATAATGAGTAAGGAATGAAGATCTAAGTCATCATCCCTAATCTCATTGTTATCAAAAGGAATGGAGGATCTATGAACCATAGGAGGTGTATGCCACATATAGGTACCAATAATATTATCCAATATGTGCTCATAATGAGATGGATGAGGGTGCTCATTATATGTCTTTTTCACTTTTGGATCCTTATTAGAATGATCTCGCAAAGGATTATTAAATATTTTATTCTTGGGTGGTCACCAGGTTGTGGACTTGGTTTCTTTAGAAGATAATCAAATGTAATATTTTGGTCATCATTGAGGTCTTGGATCTTATGATTCAATGTAAAACATTTTTTTGTAGAATTCTTAAGGCCTTGGTGATAGTCACAATAAGCATTCTCATCATATCCTTTGGGTATAGGTCTATTCATATCAATCTATATAAGATGCATTATCTAATCAAACTTGCACCCTTGTGAAGATTATTAAAGTCTTCATAGTTTGGAGTAACATGGAGATAATCCTAGGATATGGGTGGCCTAATAAGTAGATTTAATCTCTAAATTTTAAGGGCTAGCTCCCCTTTATGTATTAGTTAGGCTCTCTACACTAGACTACCATCTTGAAAGGAAAAATTAAGGACAATAAACTGAAAGAAAACCTATCTAAGGTGATACACCAAAATGTTTCCTTTACTTGCCTAACATGCACTAAGAAAACTAAATTAAAACATGAACCTGATTTAACTTCTCAAATGAAGAGTCTCTAAACATTAATATTTTTCATAGAGATCACTATCTTGATGCATGGTCTAAGTTTGTTAATCATGAGGTCTCTAAATGACATTGATGAAGGATTACACTTACTATACATATAAGGATGTCCAAACACACTATGTAACCTAAAAGGATAAAATACCACCTGAAAATAAGTATATAAGAGAGGATGAATGTGAGGAAGCTTTTATTATCACTGACATTCATCTACAAACCATAATCATACACTAGTCACAAGCATTAAAGAGGTATGAATTCAATATTATTCACTTCAAAGAGCCAAGTACAAGTGTTTTTATGATTAGGACTCTACCACAACTCAGGTTAAGGATGATTAAAAATGCTAAAATATAATAAAGTGAGAAAGGAGAGAGAGAGAGAGAGAGAGAGAGAGAGAGAGAGAGAGAGAGAGAGAGAGAGAGACTAAAGCCTAAAAAATAGGGATGACTCATCCACCTAATTCTCCCTCATGTTCAACATAGTACATGCTTGATTATCTCTTTCTTATCTTGTAAAATGGTGTAGGAGATAGAGAGGAGTTTGTTTGAAATACTTGAATAAGTTTTAGAATTGATTACTAGAGTTTGACTAATACATGTGCCTATATTATTAATTGTATGCACCTATATTATTGATGAATAAGTATTATTACATTAAAATAAGTCTTCAAGTCTTCATTAACTCTTCAATTTAATTATTCTCATTATCCATTTATGAGGTCTTTCTACCTTACTTGGGTTGTTATAAGACTCCTTGAAGCATCTTTGACCTTTTTAACTTACTTGGTGTAGGAGAGAGGAAAGGTCTCCTAGGGTAGTTGATGACTCTTTCCACCATTTGAATGTTTCTTTAAACCAACATTTGAGTTTTTATTATCCTCTAAATTTCATGGAGGTGAGAATAAACCTTGAAAATCTCATTGAATAACTTCTATGTATTGATTTGGTTGTTAAACCACTTGAACTCCTCTTGTATAATGGTGTAGAAAGGAGAAAACATTGTTTTGACTTGAATAAAGCAATTATCCTCCATGGAGGACCTCTAAAAATCATATAATACCTGAACAAAATACACTTGTATCCATAAAATAGTTCAAAAGATGTGGTTTTACTCCAAAATGCTCATTTGGCATCATTCCTTATAGCCCTCAAAATAGGTAAAACTCCTTGTGTAGAAGAATTTATAGAGTCCAATAGATAAATAAGTGAATATTTTATGGCCTAGTATCCCCTTACAAATCCATGCTAATTTTTAGGTCTTAAATCTGAGTGGAAGTGTCCTTTTTAAGCCTATTTTCTCTCTCTAATTAGGGATAATTAGGCCTCTTTGCCTAGAAATTAAAATTTAGATCAAAAACACTCCCACACATGTGAAAATAATAAGAAGTGATTTATTCAATATAAAAATTCCAATACCATGTTACATGTCAAATTTTAGCTCCTGAGACCCTATACAGATGGGTGAACCATAAAATGGCCAAAAACTGTAGTCTAGGCACTTGCAGGCTTGAGAGGCATTTAAAGCATTTTTTAGAAAATTTTTAGGTTTTTAGACTTTAAATAGTTCTATTGAGGTCTTAAACACCATTTCAAAATTTAATATCATGGGGGTAGGCCTTTTGAATAACTTTATAGACCTATAATTTCTCCTTTGGGCTTGCAAAATTGAGCTTTCTTCATATTTTAGATAAGTTTCCAATGTGTAGAGTTGGGATAACTCATTATGAGGCATAAATATGTGTTTATAAGGTTTAATAACCTTCATTCAGTCTCAATGTATCTTTTTACCTATTTTTTAAGCCAACTCATATCTTGTTTCTTCACATAGACACCTAGAGCCGTACATTTTTGTGCAATTCTTTATATATGTACCTTCTCATGTGCCAACTAATACTTGAGAAGATGAATAAGAGACCTTAAAAGGTCACTATAATTATTTAAACTTAAATTCAATTAATTATAATACATTTAAGGAATAAACCCATCCATCAAGTTACTATGAAGGGTTTAAGAGGGTTCAAGAGAAATCTTATTCTTAGCAATGGTTCATAGATGTGAATCCATCTTTCTCTATTATAATGAAATATGGTGATCATAGAGAGACATATCCAACATCCTAAAAACCTTTTATCTCCATACAAAACCTCCTATATGATCCAAGTAAAATTTTGACCTTCTCAAGCTCTTTGCAAGATGAAAAGAGGTTTTTTGAGGTGGTTGCTCATTTAATGATGATTAATAATATATATGACCTCAAGCCATGACATAATGACATTTAATTACATTATTAAACATTATTTAATAAATACCATATCCACATTCTACCATTCATGTTCTCCAAGGATCTCTAAGCTCTTCAAGTCAACTTCTCAGGTAGAGTTGACTATTTATGAAGGTCGAGAAAGGTCTTTTTGGATCCTAAGACCTAAAAACATATTATAAAAAAAAAGTTTTAATTTATCAAGTACATGATTCACCATGATCTTCCATAATCATTGACCTTTCAAAAGGTTTGAAAACTTAGCTCTTTACCACTTAAGGGTTTATAGTCAACCTAAGTTTGTTGACACTAGAGGTTAATTTCTTGAGACTTTCTTATCTTACACAAGATCAAAACTTAATGGAAGTATTTTTTAAGGTCATATAAAACCATTTTTTATCATTATACATTCAATTTTATTGAGAAATATTTTTCTATTCTCTTTTCTTTAGAGTAGACCTGTAGGTTTTTAATAGATTATGTCAGCTTGGGCTGAGCATCGTTTCACTAAGTAAGAACTTATTATCACATATAATGGACATAAATACCTTAAATAGTTTCTATCATATCTCCCAAAACTCTATTACACTCACTATACCATCATAAATGTGACTTTTCTCCAATTGTCCTTGGCACTTTGTAGGTGTATGTGCATATATTAGGCCTCTTGACAAGAGTCTACTTATAGACCTTAATAACTATACCAAAACATTTAGGTGAATATGATAAGTGATATAATTTCCATCATACTTATCATAGTATTTCACCATCCCTTTTAGTTACTCTATTATCACTATAAGTACACCCTTCTTCAAATTTATTTTAGACGGGGTTTAGGTGGTGGTTTTGGGCTCATTGTATGGTGAGTTCTTAGAATAGGGTATTTTGAGTTAGTCATAACCCCTATAGTTTCTTAATAATGGTTTAAATTAGTACCAAATCTCTATATCTTTATAGGACCTCTATCCAAGACTAACACCCTAGTCTCTTTCATATAACATTAGCACTGTCATATGCTTATTAACTCATGTTCTTACATAGGCTTGACTGTGTGGCTATGCATGAGTGACTATAGGATTAGGAAATGCCATATTTATAAAATTTTACAATTTATTTAAGATCTTATTTGGTTTCATGACCTCATAAACTTATTCATCCATCCATACTCCAAGTTATAATGCATGATATTGTATCCAATTCATATGGTAAACTTTTCAAATAAGTTTGTAGGTCTACATTAAGGTGTCTTCACATTGAAATTTGAAGACGCACCTTTCCTTCCTTGATGTTAGAACATTCCAAGTTTTGAGATAATTTATTTACCTCACTTTAGGTTATCAAAACTAAACTTCATGCATTTATGTTAAAATTCTTATGCAATGTAGGCCTACACTTATGTAGACCTATAGGTCTGCATTCTTATGTATTAAGAATTCATTTTGATGAAATTTTTGTTTTATTGAACCCTAATACAATATATCCATTCCTCCTTAAATTTATCATGAGGTCATAACCTCCCAAATTAACATACACCTTCATGGAAATATGGGTCCTACTTTATAATGACTTCAACATAGGTTATGTTACTATCTGTAACTTTGTTATAATTTGCACTCTTAGTATAAATCTAGTGTATTCACTTTATTGGTATATTTTATGATCATATAGAGTTCAATAATCATGATTATGTTGATAATTGACTTCATCTAGTCTCTCACCATCCCATTCCACTATCCATTTTTCTCTTTTACTTGTAATAGGCTTGTGGATGCATATATGGCAGATAACCTTAACAAAATTGAAAATGAATTATTTATACTATGAGGAGTTCTAAAAGAGGTATTAACAATCATGTTTTGATACTTTAATCACTTTTATAACCATTTATATTATTCTCATAACTTATTTACAAGCTCATAATTATACCCCTTCATTTCATTTATACATCTATAACTTATGAAGAATACATGTACAAATTGATCAAACTAAATATTTATTATCTTTAAATGGCTCACGCATGCCAAATGGGGTTTGGATAAACATGTGAATTTATTTCATATACCCTACACATATACATCAATTGACTTTATGTATTCAACTGGTTTTTAAAAAAACTAAGAAGAAAAGTGAGCATGTGGGGTTTATAGGTAGTTTTAGAGTACCTTAGAATATTAAAAAAAATTAATAAAAGATAGGGGATGAATATTATTACCAATACCAAAAATATAAATATTAATGACCCCCTCCTCTAGAAAATTTTTTATGACACAACTCTCTCTCCTTTATCTGTATCATCTACTTGAAAATTGCCTTTACAAGCTTTCCAATGGAGTGATGGAGGAGAAGAAGAATGTTTGGAAAATTTAAGACCTTTTATAGATTAAAAATAATTTATATGACCTATATAATACCAAAATACACTCTGAAATAATTTTCACTTGCAAGTGAATACCCCAAGTTTGTACAAACTCCTAAAACTATATTTTTGCCATTGAAATTATCATACCAACCATCTTATGACTTGAACTAACATAACTAACCAATATTAATGTTATACACTTCATTTATTTACTTTTAAAAAATATTTTTATGTACCTCTCTTCATATTTTCTTTTTAAAATAGCTTTGGAGCCTTATAAAATGCAAAAAATATCACATATACAAAAATGAGCTCATAGAGATGGAGTACACCTTATTAAGACTTAATCAAGTTTTAAATTACCTATTTACCACTTAATTAAATTTTCCATGTAATAATTACACCTTAATAAGGCTTAGTTTGGATATAATGGAAACTTAAGTTTCTCTAAGAAACTTAAAAATGCTAAAATACCTTAATTTCACCAAATAAGATTACAAGCTTTAAACTAAGGGATCAAGTGAAAGAAATTGGCTTGATATACTATGTACCCTCTTGACATATAATTACATACCCCTATGACCCACTAGATTTAATTTTAATTCATTGGAAATCTTGGCAAATATATTACCTTAAACAATGCTAACAAGACCTTACAAATACTATTTAAAGATCACATAAGCATGATAAAGCTATGAACAAGGTTGTATAAGCATGAAAAGTAAAGGTTCAAATAATAGGGGGAAATTTTGACCTATGAGTTCAAACTTGTCAACAGGATGAGGGAGAGATATAATATGACAATCTACAATCCACAAGAATAATGAAGTGGGAGACTCATGTAAGCATGCAAATTATCTCAATAGTGCATTGGATAAGACATGCCAATTAGGTTATTGTGACACCAAATTAACCATGGTGGTTTTTTATTTTTTAGGCTTATGAGGTTTGACCTTATAAATTTATTTTATAATAAACTTGGTATTAGATTTAGATGTAGTTGGTGTGTTTACAACATACTTAAGTTTGTTCAATGATATAAGTTTCATTTCACAATCATGAACAACATGGAATAAGTAATCAAAATATTTGAAATTTTTTAATACAATAGACCTATGTAAAGGATCAAGCAAACTTTATTTAAAAATATCTTGAATCTCTTTATTTATCATAAGATTGGTCACTTTATCTAACATTGTCTTGTACCTCAAGACATACTCCTTAATATGTTCATTAGTTCCTTGTTTGATGTTTGTAATTTACACATAAGGACCCTTTTTCGGTAATGTTAATAGATAAGTGTGTCAAAAAATAATCCAAATGGGTTTGAAGGTGTTTACTAATTGAGTTGGTAAATCATAGTCTTTTAATCACCTTGTAAATAAAGTGGCCGAAATTTTATCATTATAGGCATAATCAAGGCATGCCACATAAAAAGATCAAATATGTTGTTTAGGATCACAATTTCCATCATAAAATGTGAACATAGGTGCAAAAAAACTAGTTGATAAGGGGTGAAAATATATCTCTAGTGCAAGAGGATTATGCAACACCTCTTGTGAATCTATAGCATAAGGAAATTTCTTAGAAGTTTGTTCAATATTTGTAACCTTAATTCATAAAAGGTTAATAGTTTGCACAAGAGCTTTCACATTTTGGTCTTTTAGGTTGGACATTTGGGAAGTCACCAAAGGAGGCATACCCATAGGCTGGGTAGATATAGATATTAAAATTGGTATTTGAGTTTAAGGATTTAGGTTTCCCATGGTAGATGTAGAAATAGTATTCTTAGGAATGCAGGTAATGTGCTCAAGGGAAGGATTTTTGGTATATAGGGATGACCCATAGCTTGAATAACATGATCAATAGATGGACCTACTTGTCCATATATATTTTTTTAGTTTCTAATATTATTCTTATGATTTAATAAATATCTTTAGGGTTTGATTAATACACTCATAAAATTATGCAATTACTTGCACTTGCTCATGATCTATTTTCTCATGTTCATCAATTTCATTAGACTCATGATTTACATTATCAAAGTCATCTTATATGACAACCTAATCATTATGTTTTTCATTCTCAGCATTGGTATTTGTTATCACTTATATTTTACACCCATATTTGTGTGGTAGTGTGGTGTATAGTATTAGTTACAAATTATGGGAAATCTAATGACACAATGGGATCACCTCCAAGATATGGGACCTTGGTGAATTGAGGTGAACCTCTAGAGAAGGCTAGATTATATTACTAAGTTTGGTGCAACTGATATATTACCAATTTTTGTTAAAATATTGCTTCTTAGTAATGTTGATCTTAACTAGGGTTTGACTTATGAGGAAAAGAGTTTTAGAATGAATTTGTAAAATTGGAAAATTGTGATTGCACCAAATAATTATAATGTAAATTAATGCTTGCTTTGTATGAATATAGTAATATAATAAATATACTAAAGTATATTGGAGTAAAAACTTATACAAATATGAAACTAAAGGTAATATTAGGCACTTATCATATAAAGAATAAGATTATTTGTTTTAATCAAATAATTTTTCAAAATGGCACAATAGTACCACAAATGAATTTATGTGACTAAAAAAAGAATCAAAGTAGTCAAAAACTTGACAAATATCTATGTATACATGAAGTTAACATAGATAAAGAAAGTAACACTTCAATCTATTATCAATATCTAGGTTATAACATGTAGATCAACCATTCAAAATGCAAAATAATTTCTCCAACAACAAAAAGATAAGATGGGATACACCATGGTACCCATATTTATACAAAAATACTCACTTGAAAGAAAGGAAGTTATCAAAACCCTATGCCTTGTTAAAGAGCAATAAAATATAGAAAACCTCATGCAAATGGTGTGATCTTTAGTCTGGAATGGCATCATTTGTGAGGTAGATGGATGGAATAAAAACATGAAACTATTGGGTGATTTAACAAGTGAGGAAGGCATGGATAAATTTGTTGAATCTTCTTGCAAACATCCTCTTTGTCTTCATTTTAGCTATTGTTATCTTTTCCAAGGAAAGAGGTGCTAAAATGAACTAACACTTAGCAAATTTGAATGCTTTTAGTTATTTTTAGATTTTAACTTGCAAAACCTAATTTATATTTTTTAGTTGAGACTTTTACAACTTTTTAAGTCATACAACTTGAAGAAACTAATAATGTAAATTATAACATGAATTTTTGAAAGTTAATCAACTCAAAATTTATCAAAAAGAAAAGTGAAGTTTACAAGTTTCACTTTTGAAAATTAAAACCTATCAAAAAGATACTTCAAAATTACAAGTGGCTCTTTCTCAAAAAGAGCTACTAAAATAGTAGTTACAATTTACAACCTAAAAATTTACAATGTTTCTTATAATAAATAAATGTATTTTGTAGAATTTATTTTATTGAAAGAATTAATCTATAACCATAACCTCTTAATATTTATTCTCCTTATTTTCTTATATCTTCTCAATATAATTATCAAAGATTTTAAAGATCTCTAAGAGATGATCTTCATTAGGACCAAGTGAATATAGGTTCCTTATCTCACATTCTAACATTATTTTAGA
The DNA here is from genome assembly GCA_037957365.1 of Torreya grandis. NCBI lineage: Eukaryota > Viridiplantae > Streptophyta > Pinopsida > Cupressales > Taxaceae > Torreya > Torreya grandis. Next base: position 1,452,552 of record JARHVA010003317.1, on the reverse strand, counting down.
GAGTTATCTAGATGTAGCGCTATATACTTGAGTGGCTTCCCCATCTGATCCATTGTATTATGATACCTAATGAATTAGTGGATGGAACTCAAGTTGAACATTATATCCCACATCAACTCTCTCTTGACCACTCCTTTGACCTTGACTTGAACCTCTTGAACTAAAAGGATTTGACTTTGATGATCCATTATTTTGCATGAAAAACTAATAAGCAAATCCTTAATGTCATAGATTGTATATGTGGCCTTATCACATGTAGCCTTGGCCTTATTAATACTCTCAATAAGTATTCTTATTTTGAAATGGGTTTCTCTATTTAGTTCCTCATGCTCTGCATCACTTTTCAATATCTTCTCTACAATGAGGATTTCAATCTCAATCAGGTTAATAGCTTTTAATTTTGGGAAAAATAGGTTCAAAATTTCAACCTCTTCCTTGTATTTACTTATTTCTTCTTTCAAAGATGCCTGATCATATTTTAGAGTCTTTTAATATTACATTGCTAGATCAATTACTATATTTCCTTTCATGATAATCTCCTCAACATAGTCTTTTGTGGCACTTATCATACTACTAATCTCTATCACTACTTCTAGTGTTTATTTATTGGGGAACTGAGCAAGAGACTAAGTAGGTTGGGCTATTGGATCTATAAATTTATTTAGATCAGTTGTCAATTATTCAAATTTATTATTCAATTCATCCTTTTTGACCTTTTCACTATCTATCTTCTCAAAAATAGAGCTAATGCTTGACTAAACATCATTTTTTAATCCCTCTCTTATAAGACAAAGTAGGTTCACTTTGGATATTTGATAATCCCCCATCACTAGATCTACTTTTTTATTTATCTAGTGGGGGAACTGTAATTTCCACATACATCTCCCCTACTAAATAATATGTTATCTTGGATATGGTTTTGGGTCTTAACCTTTGATCTTTTGGATCCTTCAATAGACCAAAATCTAGTGTGTTAGGTGACACCATTTGTTTCCACTTCTTACCTACTGATTATACTAGTTATATTGGAGTGGCATCCTATGAACCTGACACTATCATCTATAAGTCTGTAGTTAAAGTTATTGCAATGTTGTTTATTATGATAAGCATTGTATCTATCATTTATGTTACCATTTAATCCCTAGTTGATGATTTTTTAATCTCTTTCCCAACTATGGGTTGAGAAGCCATAGTTGTATTAGTAGGTCCATCTATCTCCACCTCCTATGTGGGGGATTAGTTTTCTGATGTAATAGAAGAGGTGGGTATTTTAATGGTTAAAATGGGTATTGATGTGCTTACTAGGGGTGTGGGAGTTGGCAAGATAATGAGTGGAGGAGTATGCATAGGTAGTTGAAATAGGGGAACCTATGTAAGTGTGGAGTCTAGGGTAGTGAATGAATCAATCAAGGTGGTGGGAACACTCAGAGTTGATGAAATGGGGAATGTGATGGGAGATTAAAATGAAGTATTAACCACCCTAATGGTTGGGATAGCTAGTGGGATTATAGTCAAGATGACTAAATCCATAACCATGTATTTTTGGGTCATAATAGTGACTAACAAAGTGGTGGTGAATTTTGGGGATGAGATGGAAGTAATTATAGAAGAGGGAAGTTAAAGTGGATCTTGAGTGTATAATTATGTTGATTGACCTATTGATAATGGATCCACTTGCATAGGTGAGCTAGTGGAAATGGAAGGGGCAATTGTTTGAGGTGATTATGGAGTGGAGTTAGTAGGAGGAGGTATCCTAGTTGGTTGAATAATGAAGGTAGGAGGGGAAAATATTTTTGCATTGAGTAGTAGTTGTATCTTCAGTGGAAGTTGGCATTAGATGATCTATTTATTGTGTTGTCACTTCTTGAATAATGTATTGACCTCTTTTAAACTTTTGTTTCTAATTTTTCTTATACAATACCACTGGCTTGTATTCTTGATCTATTGGGTTTCTACTTTTGAAACCCTCTGTTATTATCAACTTACCCTTTTCTTTCACTTCTCTCAATTTATCACTAATACTCAGGGTATCCTTGGTAACCTTGACACCTTTTCTCCTTTTCTAGTTAATTATTTTGTTTATTATATGGGTGGTCCTATCCATTAATAAGAAGAATTCAAGTATGAACCACATGACTAATGGAAAAGGTTGGGAATAGATCTTGTTATCATAATAAACCCTATCAACTAAATATTCATCATCTATTAATTCCTTAGGGATTGTTACCATTTTGTAATTTTTTATTTTCTCCATGGTCATCTTGGAATAATCTCTTAGTCTCACTTACTCTTCATATTTCATGTCTTCCCAATAATCTTCATAATAGGGAACATCAGAATATTTTTTAATCCCCAATACACCGGTAATGTGGCTAGTCACATCATAAAATGGCCTTGTATTTAGATCTCTTATGTTCATTTGAGTCATCTCAGCATTTGCACATTTAGATTTTGATGTGGAAGGGCATGTATACCTCCTTATTTTGATGGGGAAGTGGATTCCTAACTTATGTTTGCTTGATAACAGTTTTTGAGTTTATACAAGATGCCTCACAAGTTCTATTAGAGCCCATATGTCACTTACATACCTTAGAATGGTATAAATAAAACCACTAAATCCTCCCACTCTAATGTATATATATGTTGGGAATTGAATTAAATATAATCCCCAATTTGTGATCTCATAGATTTTAGCATTAGAGAATCTTCTCTTTTCTATCTCCTTGCCAAACATAATTATGATGTAATATATGAATGCATCATTTACCCTTATAAAATGTTTTTTACTTTCTTTAAGGGTGAAGTGAAGGTAATAGTTAAAGATGTTGTTGACCTGATCATGCACTATGTTTAACCCTAGAAACTCCCTCCCCTTTTTTAATATGTATAATAAATATGAAGTCATATAAAATTTCTTTGTGGTTTGGGCTTCCATTAATTATTTGTGGATGGAGTTAGAAATCAACTAGGCTAGTGGATATATTGTTTATTTTGGTAGATTACCCAAATGTATTGGTACATCTAATCCTGATAGTTATTAGAATTTGGTTTCCCTATAAATTTATTCAAGAGTATGATTATGTCACCCACTTCATCTTTGAAGTCTATTATTTCTAGGGCTTTAGGAAGTCTTGTATATGTGGGTCTAGATACTTTTAGCAATTATTTGTTCAGGACCCTTAGACATGCAGTGTTATTATCTTGATATAAATTCTTATATGATTCATGGATTATATCAAGATAACTCTCATACTCTAAAATTAGGAACATGATGTCGATGAAGTCAAGGTCTAGGCTCAAAATTTATTCCCCCTTGTCATTCATCATATCCCTCTTCTCAACATCACAATGCTTTTTCAATGTGACAACAAACGTAGGTATTTATAATAATAGTGGGAAAGCCACTACATAGGGTATTCCATAGTCATAAATGCTTTGAATCTAATAATTCTTGAATTTAGGTTTACTCTTGTCCAAAAATCAACTAGGTCTGTGTAGCCTAGATCCATATCCATGATCTCATTTGTGTTAGAGTCAAAATTGAGTGGGAGATCAGGTCCCTTAGACTTAAACTTAATTTCCTTTCTAGACATAAGTTCTAGGAAAAATGATGTGGGAAAACCAACTATAGAGTTGCCAGGTTATGGAATTATAATTATAGGTAAAAAGTCTAGTGGGGTTTATACTATGTATTTATAGCTAAAAATTCTAGCAGCTAAAAGGCAATAAATGGAGGAATAAAAGGAGAAAAAGACTAAACTAGGTAGGAATAATAATAACAAGCTTAGGTTTAATGGTTTTAGGAGAAAAATGTGTAGATGGAAAGTGGCAAAAGGGAAAACAATCTTATGATGCATCGATGGTCTACCCAAATCTTTCTTGGTGTACCCCATAAGGCATGCGCTTAGAGAGATTGAGACTCAATAAGTTCCTACAAGATACAAAGTGTCAGTAATTAATAAAATTTTGAAAATATTATATGTATACATTCCACCTCTATTCAATATATAGATTCATGGCATGGCCATTTTATTGTAGACTGGCGAGTACTCATATGATTTATAGCAGTTAAAGAAAAGGTATTTCAAACTCCAATCTATCCTTATATTCTTATTGATGGAATATTTTTTAGGAAAGATATGAATGGATTCATTTTGGGGTATATAAATCATGATCAAATTCCCAAGGTGATTGAGGAGTTTAATTATGGTCCATCAAGTGGAGATTTCTCTACAAGAACCACTACCATCAAAATAATGAGAGGAGGTTATTATTGGTCTAACATTTTCAAGGATTCCCATTAATGGGTAAGTAACCATGAGAAGTGTGTTTACTTTATAAGAAAGCAAAGATTACCAACTCTCCCTCTCAAAGTAATCCAAGCAAACCAACCATTTGCCCAATGGGGATTGGATTCCATTGGCATGATCAATCCACCATCAAGTGTAGGCCATAAATGGGTCCTTACAAAAATTGATTATTTCACTAGATGGACTAAAGCAATTGTACTGAAAGATTCTATGAAGGCATCTATCCTATAATTAATAGATGGAATTATTAGGATATTTGGCCTTACACTATTAACTCAAATAATGTCAAATCTTTTATGAGCACTCAAATGAGTGAATGGGCTATAAGGCATAATGTATACCTGAATACTTCATCTAATCATTAATTTCAAGGTAATGGCTTGGCCGAGTCTACCAATAAAAATCACATAAGGATTATCAAAAGGACAATGGAGGACAACCAAAGGACATGGCACACAAAGTTAAAATATGCACTCTGGGATGATAGGATCACCACCAAGAGAGACAATAGTAATTCTCCATTTGTGTTGGTATATGCAAGGAAAGCTAGAGTTACACTATCAATTGAGTTACCATCTCTAGAACTCAATCATCAGTTGGAATTGATTAAAAATGATGAAATGATAGTATGATTGGCATAAATCATGGAGCTAAGAGAAGTTAGAGGGCAATAAATGAAACTCTTAGAATAAAATTAGGCCCAAAAAAAGAGATATTTTGACAAAAAATCATCTAAAAGGATCTTTGATGAAGCAGATATGGTTCTGAAATGGGATGCTGAAAGGGAAAAACTAGGCAAGCATAAAAAATTTGATGTAATATGGAGTGGTCCATATATCATAACTTAGTGTAAAGGAGAAAATGTATTCCAACTATCTAAGCTCCATTTATAAAAACTACCTATCCCAATTAATGGGATATACCTCAAAGCTTGCTTCTAAAGTTGGAATTATTTCCAAAAAACATTGCATATATTAGGTTTTAGTTGGTTTCCCTAAATAAGTGCTTTCACACAAGTTAATTCTTTAGGAGTTTTTTTTTTCCTTAATTTGTTTTCTTTTCCCTAATTCATTCTTATTTAAGAAAAATCTTAGTTTTATTCTTCTCTAATTAAGCTTAAAATGATTCCATGCCTAATGAACTAGAAGGCTACTAAAAATAAATTGATTAGAAAGAAATCATCATATAGAGGTCTCCAAAAATGTTGATATTTTTGAGCCAAAAATGTCAAAACATCTAGTACCCTAAGAGAGACCCATTAATTTTTTGGTAAAAAAGCCTTAAAATGACCAAGGATATCCTTTTCACATACCTGGTAGAAACTAGAGATTTGGATGTAGTTTGTAACTTTAAAAGTTACAAAATACACCCAAACCTCTAATTCCTACTCACCTAATGTCTAGTGGAAACTAGAACTCCACTTACAATTTGTAACTTTTGGAAGTTGAAAATTATAAGAAGAACCCCACTTTCCACCAATCACTACATCAATGAAAACTAGATCTTTGGTTGTGATATTTAACTTTAAAATTTGTAAATTACAACTCAAGTCCTATTTCCTATTGTTTACCCTAGCTCAGGGAAATCAGAGATATGGTTGCATTTTGCAACTTGCAATGTTTTAATGTGTAATCAGAGTTATACTTCTCACCATCTACTCTACCCATGGAAATCAAAACTCTAATTGCATTTTGAAACTTATAAAGTTATAATGTGCAATTAAATTTTTGCTTCCTAACGTCTACCCTACTTGTAGAAATTAAAATTTTGATTGCACACTGCAACTTGCAAAGTTTCAAATTGCACTTAAAGTTCCACTTTCTCAATTCCATTGTACCAATCACATGGCATAAAGTGGAGGTCAAAATGTAAAATGTAATTTTTTAAACTTGAAAAATTACACCCTAACTCTAAAACTCTACTTCTCTTGCCATTTCTCCCAACCATCAACCTAATTGGAATTTATTACAGGGTTATATTAAACAAATTAGGTGTTTTCGAGATCATTGTTAAAATTTCAACTTGGAAAATGGAGCTCTATAATAAGTGACCCTTGTCAAGCCACAACCTATCAATGCCTAGCAACACCATGACCACCATTGCCATATTTGTGAAGCTTGGTATTCCTTTGTCCTTCTCACATGTTCCTAAATCATTGACATCTTTCTACAAAAAAGGCTCAAATTTCCATTTTTATGTAAGAAACTAAATTTTTTCCATTTTGCTCCCATTCTTTCTAGTTTTCATTTTGTTTCCTTACATTTTCCTAAAAGTTTATCTACATTTTTGAGTTATTTCCAATCATTTACCTATCTTGTAATAAATCTAGGGTTTTTAAAAATTGGTTAAAATATAGAATATTCTCTCAAGATCCTCTACACAAACCCCATAGAGATTTGGCCTACAAAAACAACTTCGAGACCCCAAAGAGATCTGTCATGTAAAAAACAACTCCAAATCCCCATTAGAGATTTTACCTATAATAACAATCCATAAATCCCACCATAAATTTTGTCAAACCTTACCAGTGCATTTTACAATCGAAAACCCATCAAATTTTTTAGCTATAAATACATATTATAGACCCCACTGGATGTTTTACCTAAAATTATAACTCCAAAACCTACAAAATTTGTAAATGCATTTCCCACATCAATTTTCCTAGAGCCTATGTCTATAAAGGAAATGAAGTTTAAGTCTAAAGGACCTAGTGTCCCACTCAACCTAAACTCTAACACAAATGAGATCACAAACATGGATCTAGGTCACACATACCTAGCTAATTTCTAAATAAGATTAAATGTTAAATTTAAGAATGATTAGATTCAAATAATTTATGACTATGGATTGTCTCAGGAAGCATCCTTCCCACTATCAGTGTAGAGCCCTAAGCTTATGCTCACATTGGCAAATGATTATGATGCTAAGGGAGGTGGTGAGTGACTAAGGAGAAAATATTTTGAACCTAGACTCTGACTTCATCAAAACCGTGCTCCTAATTATAGATTATGAGAGTTATCTTGATATAACCCCTAACTCATCTAATAAGTTCTATCAAGATAATAACACTACATGTCTAAGGGTCCTAAATAGGTAACAGATAATATTATATAAACACAAACCTATAATATTGACTAAAACCCTAGCAAGAATAGACTTAAAAAATGAAGTGGGTAATATAATCATACTCTTTCATAGAGTTACTGGGAACCCAGACACCAATAACTATTAGGTTTGGATGTAACAATACATCTAGGTAATCCACCAAAATAAATAGTATAGCCATTAGGCCTAGTTGATTTTTAAATCCATCCACAAACAATTAATGGAATTCCAAAACAAATGGAAGTTTTATATGACTTCATATTTGGTCTACACATTATCAAAGGAAAGGACATTTCTAGGGTTGAAAATAGTGCCTGATTAGTTTAACAAGGTCTTTAACTATTACCCTGACCTCACCCTTGAGTCAAGTAAACAACATTTCAAAAGGGTAAATGATGTATTCATATAATACATCATAATTAAGTTTGACAAGGAACTATAAAAGATAATATTTTCTAATGCTACAACTTCTGAGATCACAAATTGGGGATTGTATTTCTTTCAATTCCCAACATATTCATACATCAAAGTAAGAGGATTTGGTAGTTGTCCTTACACCCTTCCAAGTTATATAAGTGATAGATGGTCTCTAATATAACTTGTGAGGTAGCTTGTAGAAATTCACAAACTGTTTTCAAGTAAACATACGTCAGGAATCCACTTCCTCATCAATATAAGGAGGTATACATACCCTTCCCTATTAAAATCTAAATGTGAATATGTCAAGATGACTCAAATGACCTTAATATCTATTGATGCAAGGTGATTTTATGATGTGACTAGCCATATTACTAGTTTATTTGGGATCACCACATATTCCCATGTTCCCTATTATGAAGATTACTAATAAGTCATGTAAGATGAAGAGGAAGTGAGACTAAGAGATTATTCTAGGATGACCCTATAGCAAATCAAAAATTACAACATGGCACCAGTCCCTAAGGACTTAATATATTATGAATTTATAGTTGACTAGGGAATACTATGATAACAAGATCTATTCCCAACCTCTTCCATTAGTTAGGTGGTTCATAAATGAATCCTTCTCATTGATGGATAAAACCACCCATGTAATAAATATAATAATTATCTAGATAAGGAGAAAATGGGTCAAGGTTACCAAGGAAACCATAAGTATCAATGATAAATTGATAGAAATGAAATATAAGGGTATGCTAACAATGGCAAAGGGTTCTAGCAATGAAAACCTAGCAGATTAGGTAGATAGGCTAGTGGTACCACATAAGAAGAAGAAAAAACAAGAGGGTAAAATAGGTCAATCTAGCATAAAAAAATAATAGCATATAAAATGATTCATCCAATGCCAACTTAAACCAAAGATACAATTACTACTCAAATGGCATAAATAGTTTCTTCTCTTGTCTCTATTATTCAACCAGCTATTGTACCTCCTCCTCTTGTCTCCACTCTACAATCACCTCAAAAGATTACCCCTTCCATTTTCAATAGCTCACTTATGTAAGTGACTCCATTATCAATAGACCAATAAACATAATTGGACACTTAGACTCCACTTTCACTTCCCTCTTCTACAATTCCTTCCATCTCATTCCTAACATCCACCACCACTCTATTAATCATGAATACCACCCAACAGTACATGGATGTGGATTCAGTCATCTTGACTATAATCCCACTAGCTATCCCACCCACTAGGGTGGTTACTACTACATTTTAATCTCCCATCACATTCCCCATTTCATCAACTCTGAGTATTCCCACCATCTTAATTGATTCATTCACTACCCTAGATTCCACACTTCCATAGGTTCCCTTATTTTAACTAACCATGCCTACCCCTCCACTCATGTCACTCCCAGCTTCCATACCCCTGGTAAGCACATTAATACCCATTTACCCATTAAAATACCCACCTATTCCATTTCATTATTAACCCAATCCCCCAACTAGGAGTTGGAGACAAAAGGACCCACTAATGTAACTATGGCTTCTCAGCCCACAAATAGGAAAGAGACAGTAAAATCATTAATCAGGGATTCAATGGCAACATCTATGATAAATATAGCCCTTGTCATAATAACCACCAATATGGAAACTTAAACTACATATTTATAGATGATAGTGTCAAGTTCATAGGATTCCACTCCAAGCTAGCTATTATAATCAATAGGGAAGAAGCATAAATAAATTGTGTCACCCAACACACTAGACTTTGGCCTATTAGAGGCATTCAAAAGATCAAAGATAGGCCCTAAAACCATATCCAATATATCATATGATTTATTAGGGAAAGGTATGTGGAAATTATAGTTCTTACACTGGACAAACAAAAAATAAGATCTAGTGGTAGGGGATTATCAAATATCCACAGTGCACCTAGGTCATCCTATAAGAGAGGGATTGAAACATGATGTACAGTAAAGCATTAGATATCTTTTATAGAATATGGATAGTGCCAAGGTATAAAGGATTAATTGAATAATAAATTTAAATAATTGACAACTACTCTAAAGAAGTTTATAGAGCCAGTAGCCTAACCTACTCAGTTTCTTGCTCAGTTCCTCAATAAATAAACATTTAAAGTAATGATAGAGATTAGTATTATGGTAAGGGCCATAAAATACTGGGCTGAGGAGCTTATCACAAAATTAAATAGAGTAATTGATCTAGAAATGGGCTATCATAAGACTAAAATATGATCAAGCATTTTTGAAAGTAGAAACAAACAAATATGAGGAAGAGATTAAAAGGTTGAACCTATTATTCCCAAAATTGTAATATATTGACCTTATTGAGACTAATACCCTCATTACAAATAAGAAATTGAAAAGTGATGTAGAGAATTAGGAATTAGATAAGTCAACCTATTTTAGAATAAGAATACTCATTGAGAATATTAATAAGGCCAAGTCTACATGCGATAAGGCCATGGATAAAATCTATGACATTGAATATTTTTCTTAGTAGATTGGAATGCAAAGTAATGGATCATCAAGATCAAATCCTTTTAGTTTAAGAGGTTCAAAGGAGTGTTCAAGATATATTCAATATGGGATACAATGTTTAACTTGAGTTCCATCCTTTGATTCATCAGGTATCATAATAAACTAGATCATATGGGGAAACACACTCAAGTATATAGGGCTACATCTAGAGAAATGTCTAAAATAATGGGAAAGTGTGAGATAAGCAACCTATATTCACTTGGTTTTGATGAAGATCATCTCCTAGAAATCTTCAAAACCTTTTATGCTTATATTAAAAAGATACAAACAAAGAAGTACAAGGAATGTTAATAGGTTATGGTTGTAGACTAATTATTTCAATAAAATACATTTTTTAAATTACATTTCTCTATTGTAAAAAACATTGTAAAGTTATAGGTTGCATATTTCAACTACCATTTTGGTAGATATTTTAAAGAAAGAGCCACTTGTGATTTTCAATTATCTATTGTAGCAAATAATTGCATCCTCATGAGAGAGTTCTTAAATTTATCTCACTCTTGGATATAAAATGGGAACAACCCTAGGTTGTGGGTATCTTGTGATGGGGTTGAACTCTAGAGAAGTTTGGTTCCTCTTGGTAGCTCACCTAAATTATTGATTATACTTGGAAAAGGGATAGAAGGGTTATAAGGTTTGACTAAAAACACAAATAAGGCGATGTAAAAAACTTAAATACACTCCAAATTTCAATAAAATAACACTAAGGTAGTTCAAAGATAACCCTCACACAATCTCTTAAACTAGTCATTTTGCATCAATATTTCTAAAACTAGGCTCACCAGGCAAAAGATGAAGTATGGAGGAGTATAAAACTCACACTATACCTTTACTAATGACCAAAAAATAACAATTTTAGACCTAAAACAATGATGGAATACCTGTAAAAAGGTAATAAACAAGGACAATTACTAAGGAAGAACACCTCTCCATAAAGCAATCATATACATACTAACTAGAGCATTGGATGCAAGCAAGAGATAGGAAAAATAAGTTATATTATTAATTAAAAAGGCTATTTTAAAAACTTTTGATAGTGTTTTGCCTTTTCAAATGAGATTATCTCTTATAAATGGGGAAGAAAAGGGAGATATAAGAGAAAAGGGAAGAGAGAGGAGAAGAAAGCTATCAAAATTTAATAAATATCACTCAACCACCTTCCATGGAGTCTTAATAACATTCATATTAATTAAGAATTCATCTTATTTTATCAAATTAACTTTTAAAGTTCAAAAGGGTCTTAAAGCCTTTGCATTGGCCTAAAAATGCACTAGAAGACAAAAAGTTTTAAGGAAGATGATATCACACTCCACTATCTTTGAGAAAAGTCTTCAAATAATAGAAACCTCATTGAATGCTCCAAATTAATCCACAACTCCCCAAACTCTTCCACTTTCACTTTTAAACCCCATTCCACTTATATTCTAGAAGCCATTTTACATCATGGTTAGTGATCCTAGCATTTGATGCTTGTAACTAACCCTAAAGTTTAGGTTTAAGGCTTTAATTTTTGATGATTTATTTTTTTATCAACTAAAAATTGCACCTCTAACCTATAAAATACTCCATGAAACCTATAAATCTCTTAGACTCCATTGATAGGTGTCTTTAAGTTGATGCCACCTTTAACTAGTTATGTAAGAACCTATTCTCAAGGCCACTTGTCACCATGAGGGCCACTTTTGGACCTATATAAGGATTATAGACATCCATATAATTAATATGAGGAATAAAATGAATATTTAATCCACATTTAATACCTATAATAATGGTGGAAAACTCTATTAAATTGGCAACCATTCATAAATTATCAGAAAACTTGAGTTTTTAACCTTTTAGCTCAACAAGGTGCCCTAAAAACCCATAATAATGGCTCTAGGTTCCATATAATGGTGATTAAAGTCCCATTAGGCCTCTTCCATGCATTTATACCATTTATCTCTTTGAAGACTTGCAAAAATAGGCATTTTAGGCTATTTTGGGCCTTTTAGGCACTCACACATGCCAAATTATTCTGAAAAATATATTAGACATGAGATTGAGAGATTATTATACATTTTCCAAGTTTTTTCAAAGCTATTATAAGTACTTTCATGGGCTTATGGGTTCAAAAACCCAAAACTGGTCAAAAAGGCTCTTTTGGTATCTCAAACAAGCCTACCTTCTTGATGATTTTTCATAAAATATATACCTTCGTCTTAGAACTTATTTCCATGAATATTTATCCTATATACCCCTTCAAATTTCTTGAAATACTTGGGTTCCCATACGAAAGGTGTACAAATATATGTATGTAAAACATTTGCTTATGGGGTTCTACATGCATTTTGGGCCTGCTTATAGTCTTAACAATTGTTCATAAACCTCAACCTCTCAACCAAACTCAATCCATAATTTATTTCAATTACATATCTGGATTTAAAACATACTAATAACATTTGGCCCAACTCCTCATGTGGTGAAATATATGAGCATCTAAAGAGGGGGCTCAAACTGAATGTCTTAGATTGCATAGTTTGAATTTCTCCTTGAGAGTTAAATTGCCTTTTTCATTATTCCTATATGATTTAAATCATATTTTTTTTACTTTACCATCTTATTACACCATTTTAAGAGGTTATATTTCATTGGAAGGTCTGAGAGTGCCTTCATGTGGTGTAGGCCTTATAAGCCTTAAGACTAGCTTTAGGCCTAATACTAAGTTTTAGGGCTTACGGAACCTATAATAGGGTATGATGGATTCAAAAAATCATTTCACATCCATTTACATCCCTTTTTACCTCTTGTTTATTCTCAAGTTTCACTTTTCTTTCATGCTTTTTAGGATTATCTATGTTTTTTGACTACCTGCTTGCTTGTTTTAGCCCTCAAGGGCATGGTTTTCATTTAATATTGAATATGGTCACATATAAATAGGTGTATATAAAATTAAAATCACCTCCTTACATTAAAAAACCCTAGATTGTGTTAAAATCACCTTGTATACTGATAGATCTTCTAGAAATCTACCTGAGCTCCAATGGTGATTGCCATAGACATGTGGGTGTCTGTTTTAAAATAATGGATACTTTCACTCCTAAATTTAACTATACAATATTATATATTGTTATAATAACTCATTAACATCATCTCCACCAAGTTTCATACTTGGATCTTGCATATAAAGGTTTGTAGATGGATTTTCCTCTAAATTAGCTTAAGTTATATGTTTTCTTTGACTGTCAACAAAGAGGGGGTTAAATGTGACAAAATATTGAATATTACCCTATTATATTGGCCTCACCAAGATTAGTTATAGGTATATAAAATCATGATGATCATCTATACCAAGTTTCATGCTTGGATCATGCATATTGTAGCATGTAGATGTATTTTCCAAAAATTTACCAATAGGTTTCACCAATGGTATGAACCTTAAGATTATATGGGAGGATTTAACAGGTTTTTATGATTATTTTTACCAAATTTCGAGTCTTGATTCCACTTTTAAGGGCTTAAAAATTCAAATTCCCTCAAAACTGCCTTCTAATGTTGACTATGTTTGCACTTTCCATTAGATATCAATGGACTCAAACCATTGTATGATCATTTAACACTTATAAAAAAGGTGTATGGATGTTATATAGGTACTAATACCTTAAGGGATCATCTTCATACTCCTTTACATATCACAATACTAGGAAACTACAATTTGTATTGGTGAAGTTGATTATGTTTACACTTTAGTTGTGGGTGGACATCCCATGTTGTCCACACCTTGACCCATTCCACACTTCCATTATATATGGAACATTCATTTGACTATGAAAATCTAACATAGACCACTTTGATCTCATTCTTTTCTTTGTAATATTAGAAATAGGCTTGGTTAACAAGGCTATATGTGGGAATTTCATGAGGTGAAAGAGATCGAGTCATTATTTTGAAACCTTATCCATGATCTCTTGATGATTTCATATCTCAAATATCCTTGAATCATTATATTTCATTTGAAATAAAACTCCTTAATTAGGCTATGCTTTCATTCTCTTCATAATAGGAGGTATGTTTGTGTCAACCCATGGCTATAGGTGGATGTTCTCATGGAAATGCATCTTAAACATTTATGGTATGATCTTGATCCAAAACTTATAGCCACTTCCTTGTAACACTAAATCCTTCATACCACCATTCCATCACCTCTATCTTCATATAGTGCATCTCTAAATGGTGTAGAGTGTACCTTTAGATAGTTCCTCTAGCTAGAAAACCAATTCCTTTATTGGTTTTCCATATAGTCTCTCGTATCCACTTTTATCACAACCCCATCAAATTTTTCCTTTAGTCCATTCCTTTGACTTTCTTCATTCACTGACCACTCTACATAAGCTCTTTTCTTAGTTTAACATACCAAAACTCATTATAAGTTTCATGAGGATAATATAATAACTTAGATGATATTTCATGATCATATTATATTTTTTATAACTCCTTTAATCCTTTAAATCTCATTTCACCATGCATTTTCAATCTTCACCCTTCTTAGAGCTACCAAGACCTTATAACTTATTTTTGAGATTTTTCTTCTTGTTTGAAGAGTTTATCCACCTTCTTTAGTAACTAAGACCATTTTACACCACCCGCTATCTCCTTACAACCTTTCATAAAGTTTCAAGGTATGATCCAAGTCTAGAAGGTAATTCCTTTGTTAGCATCCTTCTAATTAGGCCTCTTAAGCCCTATCACATACCCATAGTACTGGTACCATACTATACAAACATGTCATCAATATATAACCTTTATAATATTTTATAGGGTATTTAATAACACTATAATATTGGGTTTCATGAAATTTTACTGGTTATAATGAAAGTTATGGGTTATTTGGTTTTGAAACCCTAGTTAGGTTTAGCACCTAGACTATGCAGGTCAAGATCACTCTAAAATTCATATATTTATTTTTAAAGTGTTGAAAACCATCCTAATACCTTCCGTAGGTCTATATGCATCATATAGACCTTATCCAAAAGGTTAGAACATTCAGCTAATCACCTTAAAATTTGTAGACAATAAAACATAGAGTATTGTGTGTTTTTACTTGACTATATAGAGGTTTATAGAACTATATACCTTCTAAGTTAGTAAACACTCCACCAAGATAGTCTCAATTTTTGTTTCCAATTTCAATAATTCTACACCACAACTAACACCATGATCTCTCACTTGTTTGAACACCCACATTTCTTTCTTGAATACTAATTAGATGAATATAGGGGTTTCACTATAATGACAAGGTTTCTAACAGTTTGCATAGGTTTTTTATAGATATAAAACCAATTCGTTTATTGTTTTTCTATATATTTATTTATATTTTCCTTGATCACACCCCCTCCAATCAATAGGATATCTCCATAACTCCTCTGCAATTGATTTTCATTAACTTCTTTGCTTGGTTGTATAGGATTACTAACCTCTATTACATTAATGAGTTATAGGTGGAGTTTTTAAGGGGTCATTGATGTGATTAAGGGGTTGGTACTTAATTTAATATTATTAAATGATCTCAGTGTTGTGTCTTTTCACCCCTTCCACCATCTCAACACATCTCTAACTCTATTTTTGAAGACTGCCTATTGAAGGCCTAATAGGTCTTGGTTGTATTTGACCTTTGTACAGATTATCACCTTTAGGTTAGACCTAATTTTATAATGACCCATAATCCTTGGAAATTTTGTGTTCATTATATCTTCTCATGAATTACTCTAGGTCTCTCAATATTATATATCCATTACTTTCCCATATTAGCCACCTTATAAATTCTAGCTCTCTCTAAGCATAAGATATCACTATAGGTGCAATTTTGAGTTTAGGAGTCCTAGAGGTTGCATTATGCCAAAATGTATAAATTAAATTAATTGATAATTTTTAATGTTATGAATACTTAATTAAATTTAAAAAAGGTCACTTTCTCATTCATAAGACATAAGACTAGTTCTGACTTCCCCAAGACACTCCTTAAAGTGTCAATGTTAGTTGTAGGTCACTATTGTTTGACAATCCTATATGTTTCCATCAATGGGAAAAATGTGACCAACTTCTTCAACTCACTTTAAAATTATGATATAAATTATATGAATCTATTCATGCATTGAGGCCATGTTTCATCCTCAATCACCATAACACTAATGTTAGCAACCAATTTGCATCATCTAGGCTTCTTTTAGACCGAGCACTCCTATACACACTATAGATTTTCATTCACCCTTGATTAAACTTAAACATCATTAAATATCCTTACCTACTCAACCAAACACTCTCTCATTTCCTTAAAATATTACTACTAAGTCCAAATTATAGTGGAAAGATGCTTTGGTTAGCCTAGTCTCTCATAAGCATCCTCATGGCATGAAATTGTGTAAGATTAAGATCAACTTTGGAGAAATTAAGATAAAGTTGACTTAAAGAAAATTTTATGATTTTCATGAGGTGTATGATTTTCCTTAAGAGGTTTATGGTCCACCACTAAAAGAGATACTTTATTCACTCTCCTAAACCAAATATAAACTCTTCACATGGATTTCCATCTAAGGTGTCCTTAACCCTATCTCAAAAATATGTCCATGAGGAAACCTGCAACCATCTTATTCAACACTCAAACCATTAATTTCAATGAACTGCATAGGGTCATATACCTCAAAAATGGCTTTAAAACACTAAAAAAAATGTATTTAGAGTGAATCAAAATGTTTTATACATTATGGATCTTTTCAAAGCATGCATACCCTATAATCAATACTTAAAAACTCTAAGACAACTTCAATAAAATAATGAACATGTTAAGGCAAGCCTTAGAGGCTTAACCTCTCTCTATCATGAAGGAATTATACCATAATGTTGAGTTCCTTATATCAGTATCATAACTCTCATTACCTTTAATCTCACTACTTGATTAAGCTATATATTTATACCATTATATTCACTCCTCAAGACTCCAAATAATAGAATTCATCAAAGCAACCTATACATTAAGACATTCTCCTTTAAAGTAAAACTTATTCATGGGGATAAATTAGTCAATGAAATCACCATTAAATAGATATCCAAGACTTTTAGTAAACCTCCTGAAAATCATTCTTATCCATGATATCTTGAAGCCAAGAAATAGAAGAAAACCTGAACCTTGTCTAGATGAATAGGCCATATAGACACTCTTACACTATTAGTGATTGTTAATAAAGATGGGGAGATAAAAAAAACAATTTCCATAAAACGGAAGGAAACTAGGGTTCCTATCACTTACCAAAATGTTTTGACCTAAATCTCTCTCATGACCATACCAAGTGAAAACTTGAGGCTCTCTCAGAGATGTCCAAGACTACCCAAAATGGTTTTTCCTTAACATGAAGAACCAAAATCCTATCTATGAAACAAAACACTCAAGAAAGATTTTTTTATGAATTAAATGATCTTTCATTCCTTATAAAATCCTTCTTAATTATTTGGACCTCCATTAATGGTAGAAAACCTATTTCATGCCTAATTTGTAGCTAATAGGTTTTCCTTACCTCTATTGGTTATCATGCTTGGATATGATGTCAAAGGCCTAAGAAAGGATATTAGGGACACAATGGATTAATTCATATAATATTTGAGCTCTTTTATTAAGCAAAACCTTTAAAAGCCTATTCAACTAAAACTCTAAAAGGCTAAAAATATATCTTTTTACTCCCAAACACCTATCCTCCACTCCAAATGACTTGAAATGACCTTGATCATGTATAAATATGTAAAACATACCATAAATATGTGTAAGGAATTCAAAACCAATTTTACTTTTCCTAAATTAACTTTTTCACTTAAGAATTTCTATTTAGAAGCCCCTCAAGTCATCTAATGCACTTTTGGGGGTCTTTTGGGCATATTAGCTTCTATGGACATCATTTTTGACACATTAGAAACTCTAAAAAAAATTAAAACGTCCTTTTTACCCCTAAATACTCAAACACCCTGGAGACTAGCTATATTCTTCACTTATAGTTTAAGACCCATTTCTAAGCATTTTCCTTAAAATCTCCAAATTCACCTTAAAACATGCTTAAAGTGTTTCAAAAAATTGAAAGGAACATGAGGTATGGTCATGAGGTTTTTTTTACCTTTCCACCATTAGATCATCCACAACATAATGACCCTGCACAACTCTTCATACCACACTAAGATCTTCTAGGATACTACACTACATCATCAAGTTAGGAAGAGAAAGAGACTATTAATAGAGGAAAAATGTCATTAAATGGTCTAGGAGAGTGGCCTAAACTATATAGGAAAAGGTTTTATATGTAGACCAACTTTGGCCAATAGTATTTTTTTAATAGGTTTTAAGTTGCAAGCGTGAGACTTATAAATTGCACTTTTCTTTTTGACAAAGTTTGAGTTGCATAACTTGTAAAAACACATGTTGTAATTTGTATTTTTAGTTTCTTAAATTTGGATGACTTAGAGAATCAAATAAAAAATACAAATTAGGTTTTACAAGTTATAATCTAAAAATACCTAAAATCATTCAACTTTGTTAAGTGTTAGTTTATTTTGGCACCTCTTTCCTTGGAAAAGATAGTAGAAGTTAAACTAAAGACAAAGAGGATGTTTACATGAATATTAAATAGATTTATCAATGCCTCCAACACTTGTTAAAGCACCTAGTAGTTGTATGTTTTTGTTCTAATCATCTACCTCACTAAGGATTCCATTCCAGATTAAATATCATACCATTTGCATGAGGTTTTCTATATTTTATTTCTCTTTAACTAGGCATGGGGTTTTGATAACTACCTCTCTTTTAAGAGAGTATTTTCATATAAATATGGGTACCATGGTGTATCCCATCTTATATTTTTGTTGTTGGATAAATTATTCTACATTTTGAACAATTGATCTACAAGCTGTAACCTAGAGAATGTTAATAGATTAAATTTTTTCCTTCCTTGTCTATGTTGTATTTGTGTATGAATGGCTATTTTTCAAGTTTTTTAATGCTTTGATTATTATTTCAATCACATAAATTCATTTTTGATACTATTTTTTCCCTTTTGAAAAATGGTTTGATTAAAATAAATAATCTTGTTCCTTATATGATAAGTGCCTAATATTACCTTTAGTTTTATATTTGTATAAGTTTGTGTTCCAATATACTTCAGTATATTTATTATTCTATTATGTTCATAAAAATCAAGAAATAATTTCCACTATAACTATTTTTTGTAATCACCCTTTTATAGTTTTACAAATTCATTCTAAAACTCTTTTCCTCACAATTCAAACCCTAGTTAGGAGCAAGATCACTAAGAAGTAGTATTTTAACATAAATTGGTAATATATCAGTTACACCAAACTTAGTGAAAGGAATCTAGCCTTCTCCATAGGTTCACCTCAATTCACCAAGGTCCCACAGCTTAGAGGTGATCCCATTATTTCATTAGATTTCCCACAATTTGTAACTCATGATTATATATCACACTACCACACAAAGATGGGTGTAAAATCTAAGTGGTAATAGTTTTTGGCATACCGAGTGGGACCTAAAAATCATAACTAAGAGATTGGTATTATTATCAATAATAATTATATGATCCTTATACACATTTAAAAATCACCTGGTGACTCCACTGGCTTACATATATAGGAAATCCAAGTTTAGTTATGCCAAAGATACAAACAAGATCATATATTAAAGGTAAGAAAACTGACTTACAAGAATTGTCATTTTCATATAAAAATAATTCAAGATCATTTTTACCTTACACTATATTATATCCTAAAAATATATTTGCATCTCCTAAAAATACCCATAATTGTTTCATACCTACCATTATGGCCCTGATAAATCAAAATTTCATAGCCGTCAATGGAGGTAGCCCACTTCAATTAAACCAATATGTTTATATAACCACCTCAGCTCCAAAAAGCTTTCTATATTTTACTAGTGAAACTTTTACCAATCCCATAGAACATATATAAGACATTTCTAACATTTGTTTAGTTCATAATATAGTACAAGAAAATATTGCAATCAAACTTCTTATCTCCTCATTTAAGGGTAAAGCCTTACAATGGTACAAACATTTTCTTCCCAATTCCACCCATGTTTGGGATGATTTAGGGACTACCCTATGTATGCAATTTTAAGATAAGAGTGACCACCTATTCCTGGTTGAACAGATAACCGCTATTCAATGGACTCCTCATGAGTTCATGAGTGATTTTAATTTTTGCTTTCAAAAGACATGGAATAGAATTTCAGTGTTGGTCAAGCCAAACTCAAATAATTCTTTCCTATATTACTTAAGATCTTTAAATAGTGACACAACTATCATGAATCAGTCAATGGGTGGTACAACACTCCCTAATGCCTATGAAATTAGAATAAGAACAAATATTGCCTAATCCAAGATGGAAAAATTGCCCCATGGCCTCTAATGCTTGTATTTATAGAAGTGCCTCCTATGTAGCCTATTATTTCCCAAATTCCCATCATTATCAAGTCACTAGCTTTAACTCTAGCTCGTATTGATGATTTATATAAGGTTAAGTCACTGCTTAAAAGCTTTGGCAATGAGTTGGTAGAAATGAAAAGGCAACAATCCCAAAACTATAGGCCTTATCATTAATCTAACCAAACATGCCAACCCAATAGGTAGCCATACCAAGGTAATTCATAACCATAAAACCAAAACATGAAATCAAAACATTTGAACATTCATGCTCTACCTACACTAGGTACTTCTAAAAATATTGTACCTATTCACAATAACCTAGCTCAAGAATACAAGTGGTGTTACCCTTTTGATCAACCACATAATCATAATGGTTTCATTAGTCAAGCTTTGATGGTGAAAATCATATCAAACAATCAAGGATAATAATAAAAAGCTACTTCCTAGTAGGAATATACACAAAACCCTACTAATAATGAAGCTACTCTTTTGAATTAACAAGAGGAGGACTTTTGTGGTGTAAATCAAGAGGAATAACTAATCAATGGTGGTAGTAAATACATCCTCTAATAATAGGGAAATATAAAGTGATCAATCACCCAAGGTTGAATAGGCTATAACTAATAAATTTGTATGAGAGTCTACAAAAGGTAACATAGTTCAAAGACCACCCAATGTGCCAATAGGCTAGCGAAAGTCAAAGTTACTGACCCCAAATTTCATGAAAGAAGATATAACTCCCATAAAGGTACTAATAATGGTTGGTAAAATTCCTCTCAATATTTTATAACAAATGAAGAAGACTAATTTTAATGTCATCATGTGGGAAGCACTATCTATTCTAACACAAAGGGACTTGCTATAAGAAGATTTGAAAAACTTCCAAATAATAGATAAGGTCCTAGCTAAGGGACCCACTATTATGGTTAATTTATGTCAACCACAAATGGAAACCAAATCAAGTAAAAATGATAATCCTCCCTCTTTTTACATTTCACTCATAGTTGGGAAAAATCTCATACATAACTACATGGTAGACTCAAGGGATAGTAGTTTTATTATGCCCAAGAAAATAGTTGTTGCCCTTGGTATTAAATATAAACTTGACACAAGAGGTGTGGTTTAATTGGATGGGATTATTTTTTAAATAGTCAAGACTATAAAAGGTTTAAAACCTTACCATCAATTCATGTCCAATCTTGTCAATTTCCTAAGATATCTTAGTTATTGACCTATCCACCTATTTTACTATCTGTCTTTCCCAAGACTTCACTACAAAAATGAGAGGATATCTATCCATTAATTAGTCCCACATTTTTCTCAAGACAAGATAAGGAACTAGAGTGACAATAAGATTTGATCTAATTATAAAAGACCACATAGAGCCATACACTCATATCCCTATGGGTATGAATTTCACATTACAAGATTAGGAATAAGAACTTGACCATTGGGTTGCAACACATGTGGAATAAATTTTGGATACTCATCTAGACAAATGAAGATCAACTCTCCAATTTGATCCTTATGATTATGTAAAATAAATTGGGTTGGGTATGTATTGCATCCATGAAAAGGATGTAATCATTTTTAATCTTATAAAACTATGTGAGGGTTTCCATGGAATGTGGAAACTATTCATTGATGGCTAAATAATTAGTAATAGTGTAGGTGTTGGTATTGTTTTAATCTCTCCCCAAAAGGAGAGTTATTTATTTTATTTTAGACTTTAATTTAGTTTCACTAATAGTGTAGTTGAATATGAAGCTTTGATTTGAGGTCTACAATTGGCCAAAGAAAGGTGAACATAGTCACTACAAGTGTTTAGTGATAGTGAATTAATTCTTCACCAATTAAGATCCAAAATCATAACCAATAATAACTTGTTAAGATATTACAAATATAGTTTTGGGACATGTTAGAAGACCTTGCCACTTTAAATAGTCAAGTAGTACTAAGATAACAAAATAAAGATGATGATCATATGGCCTCAATAGGTTCCCAATATAACCTAATTGAAGAGATAAAGAAAAATAACATCCTACATGTAAATTTGATACTGAGACCATATATTCCTAACAATGTAACTAAATAGAATGTTTTCAATAGTGATCAACAAATTGTGAATTTTCTACAAGAGGATGAATTATCAGACAAAAATCAATCAAGACTCTAAGATAAATACGGGGATCATATAGTTTAGTTAAAGATAAATAAATTGCCCATGGGTCTTATTACTTTGATTTTTTTTAGTTCTGATGATCAACTGAAAGGTGAAAATAAGAATATCATGGTAAATGAAGAAGATTATGATCTACTAGCCATTTTAGAGATAAAAACATTAAATATTGGAAGGTATGGAATACTTTTGAAAAGTAAGATTTTATTTAGTTGTGTCAAGATTTTGATGATAACTTCACTTAGAGCTATAAATATCTAAGGGGGTTTGAACCTAGCTTATCCCAACACATAATATAGATTGAACCAAATACAAAGCCTATTCAACAAAAACAAAGACTAATAAATCCAAAAATAGAACCCTTAATGAAGAGTGAGTTGTCCAAACTGATAGAAGTTAACATCATTTTTCCTATCAAACACTCATCCTGGGTTACTAACTTAGTCCCTATAAGGAAAATGAATGGTGAAATCAAGATTTGTGTATATTTTAGGGAAATAAACAAAGCATACTTAAAGGATCATTATCCCCTTCCACCCATGGATAAATTCTTCAAAATGTATCAAGATCTGAAAGGTTTTCTCTTTTAGATGGTTGATCTGGATATAACCAAATCTTAGTATAGGAATTAGACTAGTTCAAGACTCATTTCACTATAAAATGGGGCACATATGCCTATAAAAATATTTATTTTGGTTTAACTAATTCTAGTGCTACATTCCAAATATCCATGGTTATGGCTTTCATAGGTTTGATAAATGATATGATTTTGGTATACCTAGATGACATCACTATTTATTCAAAACATATTGATGCACACCTAGATCACCTTAGGAAATTTTTTTAAAGGTGTAAAGAATTTTAAGTTTTCCTCAATTCAAAAAAGGGCATTTTCAAAATTCATGAAGAGAAACTATTAGGACACATTGTTTGAAAATAAGGCCTTGCAATAAACCTAGAGAGAGTAAGTGTTATGTCTTCACTAGTACTTTCAATCCATAAAAACGGATTAGAAAGTTTCCTAGGAAATATCAACTTCATAAGAAGGTTTTCTCAAAAAAATTCCTCCATGACCAAGACCTTTACTATCATGCTTAAGAATGGTGTTAGTTTCAACTAGACATAGGAAGGAAAAGATAATTTTAAAGCCATCAATTAGGCTATTTTTGAAGCTCTTACCCTTATCAACCCTAACTATGAGAATTATTTCATTCTCTATTATTTTAGAGGGGAAGGTAGCATATCAGTTATTCTAACCTAATAGAATAAATAAATGTTGGAGCAAACAATATCTTTCTTCAGTCAATCCTTGAAATATTATGAGGAAAAGTAAAATTTCATGGAAAATCAAGTATATTTTATAATAAAAACTCTCAAAATGTTCGAGTATATGCTATCCAATAATAAAATTCACTTGATTATTAGTCACCAAAGCAACAAGGAGATACTATTGAGCTAGGAAAGAAATGAAAAAAAGAGCAAGATGGATGAAATATGATGTGAACATCAAAATTATAAAGCTCATAATATGAAAGGGATTATGTGAATAATTGTCTTCTGATATAAAGATAGTTGAGGTAGCATCTGATGTAGTATATACTCAACATACATTCCAACCAAATACTCCATATATGTAATAAAAAATTCATTATGTCTATGAATTAATCCTAGATCAGATAAGATAGATCACACCTACTCTTCTGATTGGGGGATACACTTGTTAAATGATAGCATGACCAATATGGGGATCTGCTAGACCTAATTAGGAGATCACTTGTTACAACACATCATGATAAGAAGGTTCCAAAGCCTAAAATCTAACACAATCACACAACAACCCTAATGGATTCCTAAGGTTTTAAATGTTCACTCTATTCTAATAGAAAGAAAGTAAATCTAATCTAGTGTACACCAAAGGTTGTGCCACAAAGTAGGGGTTAAAAACAATTAAAAAAACTAAACTAAACATGTATTAGAAGACATATACTCATAAATCTATTCAAAATCCTAAATACATGGAGAGAAGAATACAAATGCATTATCTATCTACTCTTACAAAGGAGAAATAAAGTTAGGAATACTTACCTTTGAAGATGAATCCATCAAGCCTCAATCTCTCCCTTGGCCAAGGTGCTTTGCAATATATTGTTGTGGAATGTAAGGATAACCAAGATAAATCATCTCTAGGATCCACAAACTATTTAAACATCTAAAATACTTCTCCATAAGACAAGATCCATATCTCTAAAGAAAGTATGGAGCCCTATGCTTTATTCTTCAAGTATAATGGTCAATAAGTAGATTTTCACTTACACTTATTTGCTAATAATTATTCTCTTATGAAATGATGGGAAATGACCTTGTATATATATTTATATATTTCCATAAATCCTTCCATGAACATCAGTTATACGTGGTTGATCCAGTGTGTTTTTAGGGATAATTTACCAGGTTTTTACTAGGTCAGCCAAAAGGCTAACAAACCAAGAAAGTAAAGAATGACCCTAAACTATACTGGGTCAACCTAGTACAATTGATAGTCAAAAAGGATGTTAATGTAAGAAAATTAATAATGAAAGGAAAAAAAATACTATAATAGGTAGTACTGATAAAAAAATTTATAAGGTTAATGGTTTTACGAGACAAGTATGTAGATGGCAAGTGGCAAAAGGGACAACAATCTTATAAAGCATTGATGGTCTACCCAAATCTTTCCTAGTGTACCCCTTAAGGCATGCACTCAGATATATTGAGACTCAATAGGTTCTTGTAAGACAAAAAGTGTCAGTAATCAATAAAATTTTGAAAATATTATGTATATACACTCTACCTCTACTAAATAGCTAGATCCATGACATGGCCATTTTCTTGTAGACTAGTGAGTACCCATATGATTTATAGTAGTTCAAGAAAAGGTATTTCAAACACCAATATATCCTTATCTTATTGTTGATGGAGTATTGTTTAGGAAAGAAATGAATGGATTCATGTTGGGGTATATCAAGCATGATCAAATTCCCAATGTACTTGAGGAGTTTCATTATGGGCCATCAGGTGGACATTTCTCTACAAGAACCACTACCATAAAAATAATGAGAGGAGGTTATTATTGGCCTGACATATTCAAGGATGCCCATTAATAGGTAAGGAAATGTGAGAAGTGTGTTTACTTTGTAGGAAATCAAGATTAATAGCTCTCCCTCTCAAAGTAATCTAAGCTGACCAACCATTTGCCCAATGGGGATTGGATTTCATCGGAATGATCAATCCACCATCAAGTGTATGCCACAAATTTGTCCTTACAAAAATTGATTATTTCACTAGATGGACTAAATAAGTTATACTGAAAGATGCCATGAAGGCATCTATCTTATAATTAATAGATGGCATTATCAGGAGATTTGGCCTTACACTACTAACTCAAATAATGCCAAAGTATTTATGGGCACTCAAATTATTGAATGGGATATAAGGCACAATGTATACCTAAATACTTCATCTAATTTTTACTTGTAAGGTAATGGCTTAGCCGAGTCTACTAACAAAAATATCATAAGGATTATCAAAAGGATAATGGAGGACAACTAAAGGACATGGCACACAAAGTTAAAATACACACTTTGGGATGATAGGATCACTCCCAAGAGAGACATTAATAATTATCCATTCATGTTGGTATATGGAAGGGAAGCTAGAGTTATATTATCAATTGAGTTACCATCTCTATAACTCAATCATCAGTTGGAATTGATTGAAAATGATGAAATGATAGTAGGATTGACATAACTCATGGAGCTAGAATAAGTTAGAAACCAATAAATGAAAGTTATAGAAGAAAATCAAGCCCAAACAAAGAGAACTTTTAACAAAAAATCATCTAACAAAAGCTTTAACTAAGGAGATATGGTTCTAAAATGGGATGTTTAAAGGGACAAAATAGGCAAGCATAAAAAGTTTTATGTAATATGGAGTGGTCCATACATCATTACTCAGTGCATGGGAGCAAATGTATTCCAACTATCTAGGCTCGATAGATCGAAACTACCTATCCTAGTCAATGGGATATACCTCAAATCTTGCTTTTAAAGTTGGAATTATTTCTAAAAAATATTGTATATATTAGGTTTTAGTTGGTTTCCCCAGATAAGTGTTTTCACACAAGTCAATTATTTAGGAGTTTTTGTTTCCTTAATTTGTTTTTGATTATTTTTTCCTTGTTTCATTCTTGTTTAGGAAAAAACTCAATTTTATTCTTCTCTAGTTAAGCTTAAAATGATTCCATGCCCAATGAGTAGAAGGCTACTAAAAATAAATTGATTAGAAAGTAATCATCCCATAGATATCTCTAAAAATGTTGATATTCTTTAGCCAAAAATGTAAAAACGTCTAGTACCCTAAGAGATACCCATTAATTTTTTGTGAAAAAGCCTTAAAATGACCTAAGATACCCTTTTCACATACCTGATAGAAACTAGAGATTTGGATGCAATTTGTAACTTTAAAAGTTATAAAATACACCCAAACCTCTGCTTCCCACTCACCTAATGCCCAGTGGAAACTAGAACTCCACTTACAATTTGTAACTTTTCAATTTTAAAAATTACAAGCAAAACCCCACTTTCCACAAATCACTACATCAATGAAAACTAGAACTCTGGTTGCAATTTACAACTTTTAAAGTTGTAAATTACAACTCAAGTCCTAATTCTTGTCATCTACCCTAGCTCATGGAAATTGTAACTTTGGTTGCATTTTTTAACTTGCAAAGTTGTAATGTGTAATTAACGTTCTACTTCCCACCATCTACTTTACCCATGGAAATTAGAACTCTAGTTGCAATTTGTAACTTATAAAGTTATAATATGCAATCGAAGTTATAATTTCTAACGTCTAACCTACCTATAGAAATCAAAACTTTGATTACAACTTGTAACTTGAAAATTTTAAAATTGCACCTCAAGTTCTATTTTCTGACTTCCATTATACCAATCACATGACATAAAGTGGAGGTCAAAATGAAAATGTAATTTTGTAAACTTGAAAAATTACACCCTAACTCTAAAACTCCACTTATCTTGTCATTTATCCCAAACATCAACCTAGTTGGAATTTATTATAGGCTTAATTAAACAAATTAGGTATTTTTGAGATCATTGTTAAAATTATAACTTGGAGAATCGAGCTCTACAATAAGTGACCCTTGTCGAGCCATGACCTGTCGATGCTAAGAAAAACCATGACCACCATTTACATCCTTTTTAATGTTGGTATTCCTTTGTCCTCCCCACATTTTTTTAAATCATTGTTGTCTTTATACAAAAAAGGCTTAGATTTACATTTTCATGCAAGAAACCGTATTTTTTCTATTTTGATCCCATTCTTTCCCGTTTTCATTTCTTTTGCTTGCATTTTCCCAAAACATTTATCTACATTATTGAGTTATTTCCAATAATTTACCTATCTTGTAATAAATTTAGGGTTTTTAAAAATTAATTAAAATCTAGAATATTCTATTAAGATCCTCTACACAAACCCCATAGAGATTTGACTTGCAAAATCAAATTCAAAACCCCATAGAGATCTAACCTATAAAAAACAAATCCAAATCCTCATAAGTGATTTTAAATAAAATAACAACACTTAAATCCCACCATAAATTTTATTAGACCTTACAATTGCATTTTACAATTGAAAACCCATCAGACTTTTTAGCTACAAATACATAGTATAAATCCCACTGGATGTTTTACCTATAATTGTAGCTACAAAACCTACCAACTCTATAGTTAGTTTTCGCACATAAATATTCTTAGAACCTATATTTTCAAATTAAATGAACTTCAAGTCTAAAGGACCGAATGTCCCATTCATCCTAGACTCTAACATAAATGAGATCACAAACATGGATCTAGGTCACACATACCTAGTCAATTTATAAATAAGAGTAAGTGTTGAATTCAAGAATGATTTGATTTAAAGAATTTATGAATATAGATTGTTTTAGGAAATGGTGTTTCCACTATCAGTGTAGAGCCCTAAGCTTGTCCTCACAATGGTAAAGGACTATGATGTTAAGAAAATGGAGGTGGTGATTGATAAGGGAGAAAATATTTTGAACCTAGAATTTGGCTTCATCAACACTATGTTTCTAATTCTAGAGTATGAGATTTATCTTGATATAACCCCTAACTCATCTAATAATTTATATCAAGATAATAACACTACACATCTAAGGGTCCTAAACAAGTAATGTCTAAATGTCTCTAAAACCACATCTACAAGACTATATAAAACCTTGGCAAGAATAGACTACAAAGATGAAGTGGGTAATATAATCATACTCTTGTATAGAGTTAATAGGAACCCAGATGCCAAGAACTATCATGATTGGATGTAACAACACATCTAGGTAATCCACCAAAATAAATAGTATATCCACTGGGCCTAGTTGATGTTTGAATCCATATACAAATAATTAATGGAATACCAAACCACATGGAAGTTTTATATGACTTCATATTTGGTCTACATATTCGCAAAGGAGAGGAAATTTCTAGGGTTGAACATAGTGCCTTATTAGGTCAATGAGGTCTTTAAATATTGCCCTAACCTCACCCTTGAGTCAAGTAAACAACATTTCAAAAGGGTAGATGATGTATTCATATACTGCATCATACTTATGTTTGACAAGGATCTATAAAAGAGAATATTTTATGATGTTGTAACTTCTGTGATCACAAATTGGGGATCGTATTTCATTCAATTCCCAAAATATTCATACATCAAAGTAGGAGGATTCAGTGGTTATCTTTACACCATTCCAAGGTATATAAGTGACAAATGGGCTCTAATATTACTTGTGAGGTAGCTTGTAGAAATGTAAACAAAAAATCAAGTAAACATAAGTCAAGAATCCACTTCCCCATCAACATAGGGAGGTATACATGCCCTTCGCTATTAAAATCTAAATGTTCATATGTCAAGATGACTCAAATGACCTTAAGATATATTGATGAAAGGTGATTTTATGATGTGACTAGCCATAATACTAGTGTATTGGGGATCACCACATATTCCCATGTTCCTTATTATGAAGATTATTGGTAAGTCATGTAAGATGAAGAGGAAGTGAGACTAAGAGATTATTCTAGGTTGACCCTATAGCAAATAAAAAATTACAACATGGAACTAGTCCCTGAGGACTTAATAGATTATGAATCTATAGTTAATATGTAATGATATGATAACAAGATATATTCCTAACCTCTTTCATTAGTCAAGTGGTTCATACATGAATCCTTCTCATATATGGATAAGACCACCCATGTAATAAATAGAATAATTAATTAGATAAGGAATAAAAGGGTCAAGTTTACCAAGGAGACCATAAGTATCAATGATAAATTGAGATAAATGAAATATAACAGTGTTCTAACAATGGTAAAGGGTTCTAGCAGTGAAAACCTAGTAGATTAGGTAGATAGGCTAGTGGTACCACATAAGAAGAAGAAGAAGAAGAAACAAGAGGCTAAAAGAGGTCAATCTAGTAGAAAAAAAGTAATAGCATAGCAAATGGATCATCTAATTCCAACTTACACCAAAGATACAACTACTTCTCAAATTACATAAATAGTTTCTTCTCCTATCTCTATTATTCAACCAACTATGATACCTCCTCCTCTTATCTCCACTCTACAATCACCTTAAACAATTACCCCTTCCATTTTCACTAGCTCACCTATGTGACTCTATTGTTAATAGACCAATAAACATAATTGGACACTTAGACTCTATTTTCACTTCCCTATTTTACAATTACTTCCATCTCATTCCTAACATCTACTTCCACTCTATTAATCACTAATACCACCTAACAATACATGGATATGGATTTAGTCATCTTGACTAAAATCCCACTAGCTATCCTAACCACTGGGGTGGTTATGCTACATTTTCATCTTCCATCACATTCCCCATTTCATCAACTCTGAGTGTTCCCACCACCTTAATTGATTCATTCACTACCTTGGATTCCACAATTCCATAGGCTCCCCTATTTCAACTACCCAGGCCTACCCCTCAACTCATGTCACTCCCATCTCCCACACCCTTGGTAAGAACATCAATTCCCATTCAAATACCCACCTATTCCATTCCATAAATAACCCAATCCCCCACCTAGGAGGTGGAGACAAAAGGACCCACTGATGAAACTATGGCTTCTCAACCCATAAATAAAAAAGAGAGCAAAATCATATATATATATATATATATATATATATATATATATATACACACACACACACACACACACACACACACACACACACACACACACACACACACACACACACACACACACACACACACACACACACACACACACACACACACACACACACACACACACACACACACACACACACACACACACACATATATATATATACCACTTGTCACAATAACCTTTAGTGAAATAGATTTAGTTGTAGATTTATAGATGATAATGTTAGGTTCACAAGATGCCACTCCAAGCTAGCTAGTAGAACTAGTAGGGAAGAAGTGAAAACATATGGTGTCACCCAAAACACTAGACTTTGGTCTATTAGAGGCATCTAAAAGATCAAACACTAGCCCCTAAACCATATCCAAGATATCATATGATGTAGTAGGTGAGAGGTATGTGAAAATTACATTTCCCAACTAGACAAATAAAAATAAGATCTAGTGGTGGGGGATTATCAAATATCTAAAGTACACCTAGGTCATCCTATAAGAGAGGGATTGAAACATGATGTTCAATCAAGAATTATCTCTCTTTTAAGAAGATGCATACTGAAAATGTCATAGAGGACAAATTGAATAATAAATTTAAACAATTCAAAAATGATCTAAAGAAGTTTATAGAGCTAGTAGCCTAACTTACTCGGTCTCTTACTTAGTTCCTTGATAAATAAAAACTTGGAGTGACAAAGATTAGCAGTATGGGAAGCATGATAAAATAATAGGTTGAGGAGATTATCATGAAATGAAATAGATTAATTGAGATAACAATGGAGTATTATAATACTCTAAAAGATGATCAGGAATCTTTGAAAGCATAAATAAGTAAATACAAGGAAGAGATTAAAAGGTTGAACCTATTATTCCCAAACTTATAAGTTGGTTACTTGATTGAGACTGATACCCTCATTGTAGATAAGATATTGAAAAGTGACGTAGAGCATGAGGAACTAGATAGGGTAGACCATTTTAGAAGAACAATACTCATTGATATTATTTATAAGGCTAAGGATATATGTGATAAGGCCATGGATATAATCTATGAAATTGAGGATTTACTTAGTATATTATCATGTGAGGTAATGAATCATCAAGATCAAATCTTTTTAGTTCAAGAGTTTTAGGACAAGTTCAAAGGAGTGGTCAAGAGAGAGTCAACATAAAAAACAATGTTAAACTTGAGTTCTATCCATTGGTTCATCAAGTATCATAATACACTTGATTATATGGGGAAGACACTCAAGTATACAGGGCTACAACTAGAGAACTCTCTAAAATAATGGTAAAATCTGAGTTAAGTAACCTATATTCACTTGGTCCTGATGAATATCATCTCCTAGAGATCTTTAAAAGCTTTGATGCTTATATTGAGAAGATCTAGGTAAAGAAGGACAAGGAATATTTAGATATTATGGTTGTAGATTAATTCTTTCTATAAAATACATTCTATAAATTACATTTCTTTATTGTAAGAAACATTATAAATTTATAGGTAGTAAATTGTAACTAATATTTTGGTAGCTCTTTTTGAGAAAGAGCCACTTGTAATTTGTTAGTATTTTTTGACAAGTTTTAAGTTGTAAAAGTAAAACTTTTAAATTCCGCTTCTCTTTTTGACAAAATTTTAGTTGCTTAACTTGCAAAAACTCATGTTGTAATTTTCATTTTCAATTTCTTTAAGTTGGATGACTTAAAAAGTTGTAAAAGTCTCAACTAAAAATACAAATTAGTTTTTTCAAGTTATAATTTAAAATACCTAAAAGCATTAAAATTTATTACGTGTTAGTTCATTTTGTCACCTCTTTCATTGAAAAAGATAACATCATCTCAACTAAATATAAAGAGGATGTTTGCATGAAGATTCAATAGATTTCTCCATGCCTCTAACACCTTTTAAAGTGCCCAGTAGTTACATGTTTTTTGTTCCAGCTATCTTCCTCACTAAGCATGCCATTTTAGACTGAAGATCATGCCATTTGCATGAGGTTTTATATATTTTATTTCTCTTTAAATAGGCATAAGGTTTTGATAACTATCACTATTTCAAGAGAATATTTTTGTATAAATATGGGTACCATGATGTGGCCCATCTTATCTTTTTGTTATTAGAGAAATTATTCTACATTTTGAATGATTGATCTACATGTTTTAACCTAGATAATTATAATAGATTTAATCTTTACCTTCCTTTTATGTGTTATCTTTGTGTATACATGACTATTTGTCAAGTTTATAAATGATTTGATTATTGTTTCAGTCACATAAATTCATTTGTGGTATTATTTGTGACCTTTTGAAATATTGTTTAATTAAAATAAAGAATCTTGTTCCTTATATGATAATTGCCTAATATTACCTTCAGTTTCATATTTTTATAAGTTTGTATTCCAATATACTTTAGTATATTTATTATTTTACTATGTTCATAAAAATAAAGCCTTAATTTCAACTATAATTATTTGGTGCAATCACCATTTTCTAGTTTTAAAAAAGCATTCAAAAACTCTTTTCTTCACAAGTTAAACCCTAGTTAGGAGCAAGATCAATAAGAAGCAATATTTTTACATAACTTGGTAATATAAAAATTACACTAAACTTAGTGAAAGGAAGTCAACTTTATTCAGAGGTTAACCTCAATTCACCAAGGTCCCATAGCTTGGAGGTGATCCCATTGTGTCATTAGATTTCCCATAGTTTGTAACTCATACTATATAGCACACAACCACACAAAGATGGATGAAAAATCTAAGTGATAATAATATCATTGTGATATATAATATTAAGTTCATCATTTATTTTATTCATCTTAGTGTTAGAGGTATAATCACTAAGGGGAGGATAAATCAGTGAGCCTAGATATTTTACTTTCAATTTCAATCCTTTCAAACTATTAAATAAATAACATATATCAACTTGATCAATAAATATTAACAATAGAGCTCATTCATTCGATGCATACACAAAATCAAACATTTAACACATAGTTCCTATGGGAAACCCTCATAGGGAATAAAACCCACTCTCAAGCTTGAAACACATGGAATACTTATCCTATAAGAAATTACAAACAAGAGACTAGTCAGTTCCTTTGGACTAGAAAACCTTGATCATATCCCCTTGACTAAAGGCCTTTAGTGAAACCCCTATTTCACAATAATAAACTACCCCTAATTAATATCAAGTCCTTTATACCCTCCTTTAAACACCTCAACCTTAAAATTGATGTCTTCAATACCTGATGATGGATCTCTATTTTCTAACCCCTATACAAATTCCCTTTCTATCTCATACAAGTCCTTCACATAAGCATGCCACAATCTTTCTCCTTCACTCAAACTATCCTCATATTCAAACTCATACCTCTTCACATTTTCTCAAACTATAAGATCACTATTTTTACATCATAAATATTAACTACAGGTCATACACATAGTCCTCAATATTCTCTACTCATTAACTCATCAACTAGGCACTTTACCTCTCCTCATACAAAATCAAACCTATAAAATCACTATTATGACATCAAAAATATGACCTAAAAGTCATACAAACCATAATAAACCTGGTCTACCCTTCAACCCATTCACTGAGCACACATATCCTTCACCTTGCCTTTGTTCACCATACACACTCTCTCAAAATAGCCTCTTGAGCATACTCACTCATTATGCCTCTTCTTTGCTTATTAGGTCCAATGACCTATGTGATCACCTTCATCAACTTGATTAGATAATTTTTTCTAATCCTCTTGCCTCTCTACTATCCCTCACTGACCTAAACCTTCTCTTTTAAAGGTTTTCTCCTTTACTTGGCTCCACATTTTCACAAGCCTTCATGTTGAGCATCTACACACAAGTCTAAAACCCATCATATTTGGTTTCATTATATATAGATAATTCATACATTATTAAGTCCAAAATATTTCCATATTATCCATAATACATTAATTCACACTTCACACATCTAACATGGGTCACACTTAAGCATAACTTTCTTTCAAATAGGCCTAAGCCACCTTTTAGGTCTAATGATGACCCATTCAGCTCTTTGACAATTCTCCAAGAAAATTAAGAAATATAGGAACATTTTCCAAATGCATGGACCCATTCCACATTATCCCTTTAACATCTTAAAATAATCACATCCACCAAACACTCTTCTACTTAAGCATAATTCACTCAAACAACATTTTGTGCACATAGTCACCATGAATGAATACATAGTTGACTTGTAAACCTTTGTTCATACTACATATGATTTATAAAACCTTTATAATGCACATAGATCATCCTCATGGAGTCTAAAACACTCCCAAATAGATAATTCATCATGAGACATTGAATTATCATTAGAACACACTCAATTACCCTTCTTGGGTCACTTGCAGAACATAGTTAAACACACAATCAAATTTGGACCTTCATAACTTTGATTGTACATATTTCCAAATCTTAAAATCTATATTTATAGATGAATTTTGGATTCCTATACCACTTTTATTTTTGCACCATGAGAAAATTCATCTTAGATCAAAATATATGGTCCAAAAATCATAGACTAGTTTTTCACTTTGTTAAATTTAAATATTTCAATTCAAAAGGTCACAGATAAACCTTGAACACTCTTCTTCTTAACTATAATTCACTCAAACAACATTCTGTGCATACAGTCACCATGGATGAATACATAGTCAACTTATAAACCTTTGTTCATACTACATAAGATTGGTCAAATATTCATAATGCATATAGATCATCCTTATGGATTCCAAAACACTCCCAAATATATAATTCATCATGAGACATTGAAATAACATTAGAATGAGCTCAATTACCCTTTTTAAGTCACTTGTAGAACACAATCAAACACACAATTAACTTTGGACCTTAATAAATTTGATTGTACATATTTGCAAATCTTAAAATCTATATTTTTAGATTTTCCTTGGAGTCCTCTACCACTTTGATTTTTACACCATGAGAAAATTCATCTCAGATCAAAAGATATGTTCCAAAAACCACAAACTAGTTTTTCCCTTTATTAAATTCAAATATTTGAATTCAAATGGTCATAGTTAAACCTCAAACACCATACTATCATATTGAGTCCTCAATGCTTATATTAAACATGAACCATTAATATTATTATATGAATATTGACCTTTAACATATAGTGTGTGAATGTTAGATGTTAAACCTTGAACATGTTGATCTCATCTCATGCACTCTTGTAATATTGACTCAATGTGCATTATTTATCTTTGTGGATCAATCAAGGATTTATCTTATAGTTTCACCATTATATCCTTCTTAGAACCCCAATTATCATTACACTTGGTACCCTTACATGTCTTATAATCACTTATACTATTAAACAATATGCACTTCTTACCATCTCACTCAACACACACTGTTAGATCAATCTTATACAATCATTTACACACTGTTGGATCTTCATTTGGTCCTTGTCTTTAAATATATTAACCAACAAGCAGTTTAACCTCTTTGACTTAATGTGCATCATGTATGTATATATATATATATATATATATATATATATATATATGTATGTATGTATGTATGTATGTATGTATGTATGTATGTATGTATGTATGTATGTATGTATGTATGTATGTATGTATGTATGTATGTATGTATGAAATCTTGAATATTATTAGATCTCTATCTAGATCTGATCTTTGACATTGTGCAAAAATTACAAAGTATGGGGACCATTTCTTATCTCCCTAGAAGGCCAACTTTGCACCTCCATATCTTTTGCTTCACTCAAGTGGATGTTCTAAAATTTAGACCATATGATCTCCTCAAATAGCAAAATCCAACCATGTGTTAATACTATCCTATAATCCTTACGCATGTGAGATATAATGACATGAAAATTCCTCCTCAAATTTATCTATTTATAGAGCTAACTATGTTAAGAACTATCTGGAAAGACCAACTTTGTACATACATAGCTTTTGTTACACTTTAGTGATAGACCTAAAATTTTTCACATATCAACTAGGAAAAAATATGAAAAAACTCATATGATTATCTTATCTTTAAATTTCCATATGTTTGAGATATTCCATCACCAAACTTCTTACCTAGTTATTTCTTACCTTATGCAAATTTGGCAAAGTATGGGAAAATACTATCAAAATACCTAAGAGCCCAAATTTGCACTTAAATATATCTTGTCACACTTCATCACTATATTTTAAACTTTTTTCATAAAAACTAGGGAATAATTTTATCATAACCATATGACCAAATCCCCCTGACTCATCCACACGTGGTAATGGTAATGTCAACAAACTGCTTACTTAGATTTTCTACCATTGGACCTAAAATGTCTAGATCAGAACAATGATGAACTAGGTGAATTCTACTCATGCACATAATCAATAAAACCATTATTAAATTTATATGACAATTTTCACATGCTCAAATCACCATACTCATCCCTAAACATCTCTAACCAATCCAAAACTAAAGATCAATCAAGCATACTAGGACAAGTACACTGCACAATTTATCATTATCACTGAGACTATCAAAGCACTTCATATAATCACTTGGACACTTATATGACATCACTAAAAACTCTCCAAAACTTAGGTGGTATTATGAGAAGTTATATGTGTTCAATAGGCACACGTCCCAATCTAGGGCTATGCATAGGTTGCATGTAAAATAATATAAGCAAGAAATGAAAAAGTGTATTAATCTAAAACCTTAGATAACTAAAAACATAAGGAGTAAAAAAAATTACATTCATATAAATTGGGTTCACCAAATATTTAACCCTAAAATTTACATATGAGAATCTAGGGTTAAATGTAGAAGAGATATCCTAGGGTACAATGATAGTAGACTATCTCTAAATTAGGCCAATTGTTTGTGAAACTTAGATAGAATATATACAAAGTTTATTCTACTAAGACGATAAAGATATAAAGCATATATATGTTATATATTTCAATGATAATGAAAACATGATATTTAGCTAGTTTTGATTCTATTATAGATCTAGATCTTGAATATGTAGAAAGTAGACTAGATCTAGATTCTAAAATAGTCACATGATTCTAAAAATTGTACCTTTGTAATCGTGAACACTTACTTTGACCTAGGATGGTTACATCAACACTAATATCTAACTTATAATTACATGTCTAGTATGTACTACTTACTAAAACTAGATGTAACCACTTAGATGCATTTGGGTTTTATGTCATCTTTATTTTGGTGCATTCATATCTCAGTCATGGACTACTACTTATCAAATAGAAAAACCCTGATTATTTATATTTATAATGGTTATAGGAAAATGGATTAGTGGAAACATGGTGTTGATATAACCCAAATAACCCTATAGTAATGAGTGTTTCTGAAATTTCCAATACTCTGAAGAGGGCCTTAGACATATATAGTTATTCCCTTCATGTTGGCTTGTGTGTGAATCATTCAATGTGTGATAAATAATTATAATAATGACCTAGCTTGTAAATTGGAAAATGTGGATCATGGAGTGATCCTTCAAGAATTTAGACATATATATATATATGTTTTTATTATGATTTATTTTTAAATAAGATAAAATAGGAAAGTTTTTCTCACTTGAGTTCTTGATTGAGTGTTTTTGACAAGTTATCTTGGTCTTTTCTAGGTTTTTCCAGGTGAGGAATGAATGAGGGGTGATCTTATAATTATACCAATCCCTTTGGAGAATATCCTACATTAAATTACTTAGGAAAACCTTTAGGATATGCTTAATTTTAAAATTCTATGAATTTAGGGCATTAGATACTTATGTTGGGATAAGACTTTTGCATTGACATATGCATCTGACTAGAAGTCAAGTGTTCAAGTAGTTATAAAATAGATATAGGTATAGAACTTGTATATGTGAAAGATAGACATGTTTATAGTATTATGGGAAAGATATAAGGTTTAAGTCATCAAAATAACATTGCTTAGATTAATATATAAGTAGTTAGGCATAGAAAGATAGTGCATATGAGTTTTTTGGTAGTGGGAAAGTTTTAAAAGCTGAAGGTACATCTATGATATGTATTTTCTAAGTGCAAAATACAAAGTAATATAATATTTTTCAATAATATAATTAGAAATAACATTGAAAAAAATTAATGTAACAATATTACCTTGAAAATTAGATAAACCATCAAGTTGAATCAAATGTGACAAGTGGGGAAATCATCAAATGATGAAAACCCCACAATTTATTAAGAATACTTAAAACAAGAATCACTCTAAGTAAAATAGCATAAAGAGGCTAAGAATGAAAGAGATAATGGATTTAGGTAAAAATATCATCACAAAGATGCAATATCAAGATCAAGATTTAACTACATGAATAATGATGAAGAGAAGAACTCAATAAATAAAGCTAGAGAGAAAAAAGAGTTACATGTGCAACCTCTATAATTTTTGTCATATGTCTATAATTCTATTACAAGTAGGGAGAATGTGTGTGCTATGTGGGGGGAAATGAGTTACATGAAAGTAACTCCAAATACAACAAGTAGACTAGAGAGCTGAGTGACACCTCAAAAGGGCTAGGACAAAGTGTATTTATAAATATAATAGATACACACACACACAAAACTTAGGATAAGCCTAGAAACCTATAGTAAGGACACAAATTAAGGTTAATCCTCTAACACTCCCCCTTAAGTTTAAATTTAGGGTTACAAAATTTAAAAAAACCTTTTACAGATAAATAAGGGAGTTGACATTACATAATAATCCCTCTTAATAAAAACTTCCTTCAAGAGTAATAACAAAAGTTTATAGAGAAGAAAGAATATAAAGTGTCACCAAAAATTTCAAGTTTGAAAGTGTGATCACAAAGAATCTCTAATAATCCTCTTTAGATAATGTGGTTGATTAACAATGGAACAAAGGCCAATAATAAGGAGAACTGATCTATAAACCTGAAAAACAAGCAAGCTAATACTAATCTTCAAACTAAGTAGCCAATATTATAAAAAATGTAATCTACACATATAATTTAATAAAATTAGATGTATAATAAAGGCATTTGGAGAAAAGACAAATTCCATCATAAATTGAAAAAACCCACATGAAAATAATTTAGTCAACATAATCAAGGCATTTATCCTATGTAATAAAAACAAGGAATGCAAAAAGAGAGTTTGATAATCAAAATTGAGACAAATAATATGTGTCATTAGCAAAATATATGCGTCAAGAAGTAATTGAAGATGCATCACAAGAAAACACATCAAAATCTCTAGAAGATTCATCATTTTTAGGAATCCAAATAGTTTTAACCTTAGAGGTAGGAGATTTAGTCATTTTATAACACTACAAAGTGTCATGCATCAATTTACCATAAGAATTTCATGGGTAAAATTTATAACATGTAGATATATGATGCCCATGTTTTCCACAATGCATATAAATTTTAGCACTTTTAACCAAAACATGAGCATTAGAAGTAGTATAATCACAACAAATTGTATTATAAGTCATTCGATGTAGCAGACAATAAGATGTCAAATTTGCATGAGAAGTATTTGATTCATCAAAATCAAGACCTTTATTATTTGTACTAGTAGGCAAAATAGGTTCAATAATATTGTCTTCACACTTACCAAGTGCACCCCATATTTTGCATGATTTTTAAGTTGGGGTTGGTAAAAGAAGTGTTCAAAAAAGTTTTAGGTGTTTTAGAAGCACAAGAATTTTCATCAATAGACTTGGTATCATGTGCAAAAGATTTAAATTTGTCATTTAAATAATCAATAGAAAATTTCATAGTGTGCATTTATGAAATAAGAGATGATTTTAATGAATTTAATGTTTAATTTGATATATAATTTGTTCCTTAAGATCAACTATTTTAACATTTTGAATATAATGAGAGGAAATGAGATAAATACCACTAACATTAAAAAAATAAATGACAAGAAAAACTAATTTATCTATAAAGAATTTTAAAATATTAATCCTAAAAAACACTTAAATAAATTAACTTGCAAATATAAGTCCACACCAAAACACCAAATAATATAAAGGACTTTAACTTGTAAACAAAAATCTTTAACGACAATAAAAGTCTTAATTGGTTGAAAAATAATAACCATAATGTTTCCTTTAAAAAAAATTGATTGAGAATATAACAATGATGCCAAATTTTATATCATGAGTCACTTTTTTTTTCAAAAAAAAATTAATAAAAGTCTTTTAATTAAAAAGGACAACATACATTTTTAAAAAGGATTTTTTTTTTCTCTTTACTTTCCACGTGAGAAAAAGCTAGAGACAATTATTTATTAATTTTCCTTTTTTTTGTGGGGGAGGGGGGGTGGGTAGTGGGGGAGGTAGGGTGAGGAAGGAAATTAGAAATTGAGCCACATGTTTAATTTATTAAATATTGAAAAAAAAAATTGGTTTTGAAAAACATTGAGGCAAATTTAAACAAAAAAACCCTTGTTTTTTTAATTTTAGGAAGAAAAGATTATTACAAAATTAAAATACTCACCAAAAAATGTATGACAACAAAATGTCAAAAAAAAAACATAACACATTACATTTGGTATAAAATAGTTGAAATTTAAATGTCTAAAAAGACATATTACACCACATATTGTAAACAATACTCAGATTGAGATTTTAATTTAAAAGACTTTAACAAATATACAATTGAGGAATATTTCAAAATTCTATTATCTAAAAGGAATGATATACAATTATATGCATGAATAAAACCTTAAAAAGTTAAAAAAATATGTTATGATGCTCATAATGGTGTTAAAATTCTTAAAGTAGTATGCAAAATATCTACACTATGAATTTCACTTTAAAAGGAATGTGAATATAACATTGAAAGAGAAATGGATATGCTGAAAAATCATGTAATACATGAAATTATAATTCAAAAATAAAGAGTTATAATTTTATATAAATCACAATCAATGGTTGTGAATAACACATGTAATGGTTAACACACATGCAAAACTGTTAATAATGAGAAGACTTATCATAAACTAATAAGAAAGAAAATAAAGTGGAAAAGTCAAAGTGAAAGATAAGGGTAAAGCCAAGAGAGAGAAATACATATTCTTGAAATGGTGAGGCAAGTAAATATAGAATTTTATATAGACTGGTAGGAAGAAACTCTATGTGATATTAAGAGGAGGTTACAAATCTTCTCATAGATTTTTTCACAAACTAGCTGTCAAAAATTAGAAGGTGAATTACCAAGTTTCAAGATAGAGGAGAGCACCCAGGTTCATATTATAGTAAAGTGCCTTTAACATGATTTATAAAAACCTATCGGAAATAATAATATTGATAGTAAAGTGTTAAAACTAAAATGTAGAACACTTTTTTTCTTTTAAAAGAAGACGAGTCTAACACTTACCAAATCACCATGAATTTAGGGGAAATAAGAGGCAAAAAATGTATAATATAATAAAAGAATTCAACTTACTTGAAATAAATGAATAATAACATAAATCTAATAATGAAAGCATAAATAATAAATCATCAATGATAGGTTGAAATATTGTGCAAAGCTTTACTCTCTAAAATATTGTAGAACTATTAATATAAAAAATAATTATATACTATATTATACCAAAAAATATAGAAATAAAGGTTTTTAAAAAAATTATTTTTTTACTCCCATAGATCTACAAAAAACTTAAATTTAATATTAGAAACCATAGGGCTCTAATACCATAATAAAATATTTTCCAAGAATCAGATTATAAAAAATTTAAAAATAAGAAATGGATCAATGTTACATTGTAAAGTAGACAAACCACAAATTTGAGTAAAATGTGACAAGTAGGGAAAGTTTCGGATGGTGAAGACCCATAAAATCTATTAAAAATCCTTGCAACAAGAATCACTCCAAGTAAAATAGCATAAAGAGGCTAAGAGAGAGATAAAGATAATGGATTTAGGTAAAATGAGAATCACAAGGATGCAATAGCATGATCAATATTGAAACACATGAAAAATGAGGAAGAGAAGAACTCAATAAATATAACTAAAGGAAAAAAGGAGATACATGTGCAAGCTCCAACATGTGTGACATGTATCTCTAATTCTCTTACAAGAAGGAAGGATGTGTGTGCCATGTGGGGGAGAGGAGTTACATGAAGGTAACTCCAAATCCAATAAGTGTACTAGAGAGGTGAGTGACACTTAAAAGGGATAGTATAAATAC
The DNA here is from genome assembly GCA_037957365.1 of Torreya grandis. NCBI lineage: Eukaryota > Viridiplantae > Streptophyta > Pinopsida > Cupressales > Taxaceae > Torreya > Torreya grandis. Next base: position 1,408,988 of record JARHVA010003317.1, on the reverse strand, counting down.
AATAAATACACACACATATAAGACTTAGGATAAGCCTAGAAACCTATAGGAAGAACCCAAATTAAGGTTAATTTTATAACACTAAAGTTTTATATAATTTATATATAGTGTTTAAAATTATTATAAGGTAATTAAATTAAAATTTGATTGATAAAATAACATTAAAAAATAAGCAGTTGATGGGGTGCCACAAGGTAGATGGGTATGTGAAATGCCAATGGGTTCACAAAATATGACAAAGAATAATAGTCAAGATTATGCAAAGACTAAAGGTGCCAATGTTGATTAAAAAAGGTTAAGTTTTAAGATAAATACAAGGTAACCAATCCCTAACATTGGTCATAGTTGATAGTGTTAGTCTTATCAAGGTTCCTAGATAGGGTTAGTGTTGACTCAGTTATCTAAGGTAGGAAGTGCTCTTGAGAAAAAAAAATGGTCTAGTTTTACATGAGGTGGTGCAAACATTTAAAAGTTAAGCATGGCAAGGTTGGTCATTATAGGAAAAAAATATTACAAAATTCACCAATGTTCTGGTTCAAAAATAACTAACGTCAAAGGTGGATGTGGTGAAAGCATGGGTGGATTGGGTATGAGTTGGAAGGGCATGGCTAAGTTAACTCTAAATGGACATAACAAGTGGATTTTTCCTATATAGTTCCATAGATAGGGATCCAAAAAGAACATCAAGCTAAATTTAGTTATTTTAATGAAAAGGGTGTTGGTTAACTTGGTTGTCCCAATTGGATATCATATAGGTAGGTCCAAGTGAATGACATTGGAGAAAGGGAAGCACCAAAGGGTGGAAAAGATGGCTATCAAATAGTTTTTGATGGGTGTGGTATAAATGGTGGATGAGGTGAGAAAGGATGCAATTGAGATGATCACATTAACTATGTAAAAATAACTTGTAGCCATGGATAGGAATGTTTAAGCATGAAGTTTCTACCACCATTGTAAAGAAAAGGAAAAGTATAAATATGTGGTACTAGGATTTAAAAAATTTGGAACTACTCAAATTGTCATGATGATCCAATGGGTTCTATCATCACCATCCAAATAAGTTGATATTATTCACATTCCACAACAATTTCATTAATAGGATATGAAATGTTATTATTGAATGGTTTAGGTAAGTAAAGTAGTAGAGTGGGTAAACAAAAAGTGGTGATGTTTTGAACCCTTGACCCTTGAGTTTGTGGGACCCCAAAATAAGTAAGCATTGAGTTTTTGATAGAATTCAGAGAAAGATTTTGAGGGGTTTTAGAATATTGAGTGAGGTGAATAATAATAACATTAATTAATTGAGGGATCAAGTTGTGGATTTCATGCATTAAATAAAGGTCTATTTCAAGGTGTAAGAAGACATAATCCAAAAGGGAGAATCAAGGGAAATTATTAGTTAGAAGGTTAGGGTATGTGAGAAGGTGGAGCTATCATCTCCATGTGGATATCCTAAATATTCTATTTTAAGTTCATTTTAGTTTTGATTCAAACATATTCAAAGGTTTGAATAAAAGGGGTTTAAAATAGGCATGATGAGAAGAGGTGGGGATTTTCATCTTGATGGTTGAATGATGTTTAGGTTTGCTAGTTGGTCATATGAGCTCGTGGTCCTAGATAATTGTGTTATAGAGGTGTAGGATTGGTATATATCTCATAGTAAATCAAAATTAAGTGGAAGACTTTAGAGGCCACATCATGCTAAAAATGGGTAGAGGGTTGAAAAGGAAAAAGGTGATATGGAGGGTGAAGGGAGTAGTTGGAGACAGATAAAAAAGAGAGTTCAAGTACAACATATAAAGGCATTAAAAGAAGAAAGGGATGATTCTAAAGTAAGGAACCTAATCAAATTTTGTGTATTAAGGTAAGGGCATGGAGGATAAAAGGAAGCAAAGAAGGAGATGTATGCAGAAGTAGTATAACTAGTGACCACACTCTAAAGAGGTGGAGGTGAAATTGGAGAACATAAGGGAGATCGAACAAGGGATGAGGTAAAGGTAGAGTAGGATATAGATGAAGAGGAAACAATGAGGTCATAGATAAAGACAGAGTTAGAGAAGGATGGGAGAAGCTAGGCATGGTCATATAGGTCAGGAAGAATAAGGAAGGGCATTAAAAGAGATGAAAAAAATGAAATGAAATAGAAAAAAGAGAAGAAAATAAAAGGTAAAATATTGGGGGTGAGAGATGCACTAAATAATGATAGATTGAATAATTTAAAAGGATGGGGAGAGAAGCGTAACAATCATGGAAACCATGAAAGGTTTGAAAACAAGTCTAAAAAAGATAAAAAAGAAAATAGTTTGGTGATGAAAATAAAAAACAAGGAAATAAATGGAAGAAAAGGAAACATGAAGAAAAAAGGAGTGAAATGCAGACACAAAAAGGATGAGGCAAGATAGAAAATTAGGTGGTATCTTGAACAAGTAAGCATGGGTGATGATATTCAAGGAGAAGAATAATAAAGCAAATCAGATGGTGGTTTTGGAGATGAGAATGGGATGGAAAATAGGAAAGGGGTGAATAAAGAGGGGAAGAAAAGGATGGGTGGATAAGAAGTTGAAAAGAGAAGGTAGGTGTTAATCATCTTGTTAGAAGAGATTGATAAGTTGAAGGGGTGATTAGAAGATATTGACAAGCTAAAAAAATGGTGAGGTGGTGAAGAAATAGGGGGACACAATGAAAGGGAGTGAGATGAAACTAAGGGATGAAGATTAGAGATGATAAGAACAAAAAAGAAGAATTGAAGTAGGGATACAAAACATGAATACTCACACAGTTACAAAATATAAGTGAGTACTAATATGGAAAGAGGAAAAGGGGAATGTAAAAGGGGCCATAGGAAAAAAGAGATAAGAAAAAAAGGGAAATTATGGAAGGCTTCTCAAAGGATAAATACCCATGGAGAAACTAGTTGTGGAGGAAAAAGGGGAAGATAAAAAGGATGAAAGGATGGAAAGAAAGCAAATAAGAATAATGGAAAATGGGTACAGTGGGAATAATGGTATAATGGTAGAGAGTCATGGTACATGTAAAGAAAAAGTGCAACAATAGAAGAAATAGAAAGTTTCTAAGATGCACACTATGATGTGGAATGGGTGAGGAAAAGAGAGTGATAAAGTGGGTATGATAAATATCCAAGGGGGAGGGGAGATGATGAGGATGAGGATGGAGAAAGAAGTTGAAGGGGATAAAGGGAAATTTTGGTAATAAGGTGAAAGAGAGGCAAAAAATGCAAAAAAAATTGTGTGTGTGTGGGGGGGTGGGGGAAGTAGGTCACAAAGTATGCACAAGGAAAGATGATGGGGAGGCCAACAAAGTAGAGTAGGAGGTGGCTTTATGGGAGGTAAGGGGGGCCAATGGGTAATGTTATCAACCCTTGTGCTAAAAGAGATTGACAAGCTAGAAAAGTGATTAAAAGAGATTGATAAGTTGGAGGTAGGGAGATGGTTAGGAGATAGGTAGAGAAACGGGGGAAGAAATTTTAGGTGAGAAGGGAAAATAAAGTAAAGGAAGTGGCTGAGCTAACCTCAATAACTAAGCATTGCCTACATAGTCCAAAAATACCTTAGGCTAATGTAGTTCTCCCAAAAATTAGGGAAAGGATTAATAATAAGTATTAGATGGTGTTAAAACATAAGGATGTTGAAGAAAGAATTTAAAGCTTCCTTGATGTAGGATGCCCTAAGCAAGAGGACACTGTGAATGGCAAAAATGACTGAGAAGAAAAAAAAGGGGATGGGAATTAGTTGTTAGTGGCTGATCTACCCCTAGATCAGTGGCTGATCTAACATGGTTTGGATGAGTGGTCTTCAAATTTTCTACCCCAATTTGATAGACCACATGCACTGGTTTGGGTTGAGGGAGAAGGTTTGGTGAAACAATAGTTTTGGGTTTTGGTGATGGCGTTAATAAAACTGAATAGGGTAGGTTGGTAAATAGTTACCATAATGATCCCACATTTAGTAGGATGAGAGATACGAATGGGAAAGGTAGGATAAATTAGAAGGGAATACAATTTGAAGTATCATAAATAATCTTCAATTGAGCTAATCCAAATAAGAGGCATTTTTATGAGGAGGTTAGACCTTCTAAAATTGTGTGAGGGTAGGAGTTTGAATATAGTGTCTACCAATACAAGCTAAGTTTTAGGAGGTGGGGGTCTATTCAGATCTACAGATTCACTATGGCCAGGGTTCACCATCGCTACAAGCTGATTTTTAAGGTTAGTAATGAAGTGATGACCTACAAAGAATTTATTTGATGGTCAAGGAGATTATACAAGTAAATAAGTTAGTAATGTGGTGAGAAATAGATGATGGACCTTACTTGACCCAAGAGATGCATGGGTAGGCTATAAAAATGGTGTCTATATCTACATCTTGTGCCCTAGTTGCTTGGAACTAAATATATGGGGTCCCATTTAGAAGAGGCCCTAGTATCAAGGAGCTATATGGTCTAGGATATTAGTGATACAATTAGATCAGATAGTCATTCCCTTACTATGAGTGGACTCTCATTTGGTACAAAAGAAAAGATTTCCATGTTAGAGAAAACACTACCAATGGTTAGTGTTTAATGCTTCGAGCCTATGGAAATGGGTTGGTAGGAATAGGAGGGTAACATGTTTGATATTGTTATTCAAATGTTATTATGATTGAGGTTACATGGATACTTATGTATGTTATGGTTATGGTTATGATTGGTATGGGTATGGTTTTTTAATCTCACTTTATGTAAAATAAATGAACATTATTTTTGTAATGTTAGATGGTACTAGTCATGGTGAAAATGTCAACCATGCACACTAAGATAAGAATAGGGCTTGATGCTTTATTTTTGACAAGGACTAAAAATAGGCCCAAATTGAGATCAGCTTAATAAACATAATCCCTTCAAATGTTGTGCATGAGTAGTTATTATTTGATAAAAAAGGTTTCATGATCATAGGGTGTCAAGTAAGCTCTAAATGCCTTGATTTATAGATAGTCAAAAGGGAAAATGGGTGATAGATTGTGTGAAGGGTAATGGGTGATATGTATGACAACCTCTTATGAAATATTTTCCCCTTTTTATAGGTGACCTAATAATGGTATTAAAAAAGTCCATGCCATATGCTAAATGTAGACTAATCAATGTGTGAAGTCTACATGGGAAAGCTAATTGTGGCTTCCAACTTATTATGTTGCTTAAGATCTGATTGCAGCTTTGGAATTAGTTTTGATAGTGGGCCTTTTGCTTTATTTTTGTATATGGGAAGTTAATAAATGCAAGAAGATTCCATAAAAATACTCTACTTTTGATAAAGTTAACTCATCCATCCTTTAAGGGATTAGTCTAAGATTATTGGCTTTGTTTTAATGTTCTTGATAGATATCCTTCAAGGAAGTAGTCTACCTTATATGTGGCAATTTTTATTTTTGTTTTTGGGTAGCTATCCTTTGAGGGAGTAGTCTATATTGCTTAAAATATTGACCTAATTAATTGTTATAAGATGAAATGTGTTTAGACATGGACTGGTCTAATTAGGTTTAGAGGTTTACCTTTATGAGGGAAAAACTTTACACAAGAAGCTTCATGATATTTGAAAGGGTGTGGTTTTGAGAGATAATGACCATGGGATTCCATCTTGTTAGAGATGAAAAGGATCCATGAGAACCATGTTATGGGTAGACCCATGGTACCCATATTTAGTATTAGGCCATGACTATCATGGTTAATCACATGGTTCTATGTTGTAATCAATTTTCCTCAAAAGGGGGGAAGGAAGGTGGGTGAAGGTGAAAATATCATAATCAAGAGACAAGCTTAAGTTAGACAAACATGTGATTTTTATCCTTAATATAAAAATGGATGTATATACAAATCATTGAGAGGCTCAGGTTCTAGTTTGCCTTCGAGAGAGGACAAATGATAAGCTCCTGATCCATACTTATGGGTGATGATGTAGGTTCCAAGCCAATTGAAAGCAAACTTACCTCATTTACTCTTTTCCATGTTGGTCACATCTTGGTTTTGTTTTAGGATGAGATATCCAATATTGAATTCTCATTGTTTGAGGTACTTGTTATAAGCATGTGTGATATGCTCTTGATAGATATAGAGGTGGGTGAGAGCTGCTAAATGATGCTAATCAAGTAGCCAAATGATGCCAACAAAAATATTCTTCAAAAATAAGCTCCCTTAAAGATATGCAAAGAGAGGGTATTTGGAATTCAAGAGGCAAGACTTCCCCTATTCCAAAGACTAGAGAAAAGGGGTAGCACCAGTGGAGGTTCGAATGCTAGTGCAATAGGCCCATAAGGTGAATGGGATGTATAAGTGCCAATATTGACCTAAAGCACTAACAAATTTGGTTAATATTTTGGTGAGGGTTTTATTAAATGCTTCCACTTGTCCATTTTTTTATTGTTGGTAAGGTGAGGAAAAGCTTAAGTAAATGCCAAATGCATCAAATAAATGTTAAGCTTGCTTATTCTTGAATTATTTGCCATTATCGGTGATGATATTATGAGGAACACCAAAGTGATAGATGATATGGTGGTTGATAAAATTGGCAATATTTTCTACTTTGGTAGAGATTATAGGAATAACTTCCACCCACTTGGTGAAGTATTCAATGGTTGTGATGATGGAGCTCTACCACTATGAAGAATGGGGGTTAATTTCCCCAATGAGATTGAGCCCCTATTAAGAGAAAGTGCAAAATTCCTTTGATACTTAGAGGCTATTAGCTAGTGCATGGTGTAAATTAGCATGTTATTAACATTTAACACATTTTTTTACATAATCAAAATAGTCATGGTTTAGGTTGGTCCAATATTAACCAAGGTGAAGGACACATTTAGTGACTACTAGGCTGTTAAAGTGTCCCCCATAGATCCCATCATGTGTTTCCTTGATGGCATGGGAAGCTTCATGGCTACATAGGCAATGAATAAGGATACCATCAAAACCAAATTTGTATAGGATTCCCCCTAGTATGGTGTAATGATAGGTATTCTAAATAAAAGATCTTCGAGCATTCCTATATAGGTTGGGAGGAACAATGCCTAGGTTTAGTTAGTTGAAAGTTTGGTCATACCAAATGTAAAATGGGGATTCCTCTACATTAAAAATGGTAGGGAGGTTAGATTGGCCATAAGAGGGTATGGTAAATTGATGAATGGTGACAAATATTTTGTAATTGGAAGGCTGAGAATGGATCTGAGAAGCAAGTTAGGTCATTGTATCTACAAATTTATTGGTAGATCGAGGAAAGGATTGGACTAGGTAATGCTTGAATGATTTTAAGATTTTTTCAACTAAAAGTTTATATTTTAGTAGGACATCATTCTTAAATTGATAGGACACATTGACTTGGTTGAACACAAGCTGGGAATCACCAAAGACATGAATTATCTTAATTCCCAAGCTTTGAGCAGTTTAGAGACCTATCACTAGCGCTTCATACTTGGCCATTTTATTGGTGCATTAAAAGTCAAGTTTGAAGGAGAGAGGAAGGGGTTCACCATTGAGAGGAATGAGAATAAATATGGCACCCCCTCCTTTTTGGAATTTAGATCCATTAAATAACATGGTCATTTAGTAGGTTATGTCATCTTTTTGAAAAAAATTCATGATAGACTCATCCAAAAAGGCAAGAGGGGGTGGTTAGTTATTTTATAGAGGAGATTCAACCAATTGGTCGGTAATAACCTCACCTTTAATTAAATTATATGGGAGGAATTCAAGGTCAAATTTATCAAAGAGCGTGAGCCACTTAGCCATACACTAATTTTGATATGGTTTAGAGTGAATGTATTTCAGTGGGTCAGTATTAGTGATGACATAGGTTTTATGGTTAAGAAAGTAGTGGTAGAGTTTGGTTGCCATGAAGTTAAATTCTAAGTAGAGTTTCTCAGTGTGTGTATACTAATTTTTATATTATAAAATCATACAAATAATGTATTATACGTCTTGATCTTTGTGTTGTTCATCTCTGTGATCCAACATTGCCCCTAGGGAATGGTCAGTGGTATAAATATATAGGTAAAAGGGGTGGTCATCCTTTAGATTGGTAAGGATAGGTGGTGACAAAAGGTAATATTTTAGTGAATCAAAGGTCTTTTTAAAATTACTACTCCATTTGAAATAGACATCCTTTTTTAGAAGGTGATGAAAAGGCTGACACCAGTCTAAAAGTTGGGAAATGAAATGGTGAATGGATTGAAGTCTTCCCTGAAGGTTGAAAAGTTGTGCAAGGTTGGTTGGAGGAGACATGTCCAAAATTTATTTGAATTTAGTAGGTTCTACTTCAATTCCATGAAGAGAGATAATGAATCCAAGAAGCTTCCTAAATGGACCCCAAAAATGCATTTCTTAGGATTTAGGCAAACACTGTAACAGATGAGGCATTCAAATATGATCATAAGAATATCCAAGTGGTATTTTTGAAGTTTAAAGTTTTTGAGAAGGTCATCCACATAGTATACTATGATCTTGTGGATGATATCATGGAAAATATAAGTCATGACACATTGGTAGGTTTCACCAACATTATTTAACCCAAAAAGAATGAATCTATAATAGAAAGTTTCTCAAGGGGTCATAAAGGTAGTTTTATGTTGATATTCAGGAGCAATAAAGATCTAATTATAACCTGAAAACCCAACCATGAGAGATAACATCTCATGGCCAATTGTAAGATCAATAATCTAGTCAATGCTAGGGAGAGGGAAGTCATCTTTAGGGTAAGTGAGGTTAAGGTCATAAAATTCCACACAAATGTGTAAACCCCTCATGAATTTGGTGATATGTATGATGTTTGAAACCTATTAGGGGTAATCAATGGGTTGAATGAAGTTTATAGATAGGAGACGTTGAAGCTCTTCTTTGATGAGAAGGGTTATGCAAGGATGCATATATCAAAGCTTTTGTTTAATAGGATTAGCATCATGATGAGTGAATATCTTATGGGTAGCAATGGTGGGGTCAATCCTAGGAATACCAATTTTATGCCAAGTGAAGGCTATGTTGTAGTCTTGGAGGAAAGAGGATAAATCTTGAAGTTCATTGGTATTCAATGATTAGCCTAATTTAACAATGTGGGGTTCATTTGAAGTGCCCAATTTGATATCGATGGTAGATTCATTCAACATAGTTGGGGCCTCATGAGGAAGGGATTTGTGGATAGAAGACTTCCCCGCATCTGGGTGGGTAAGAATGGAATCATCTTCTTGATGTTGGATGGTGTTGATAGTGGGAGAATAATTCTCTACCATTTTAGGATGTACAAGTGGAAGGACCTTTGTTTGGCCACTCTTTTGGTAGATGATAGGGCCCAAACTTACAGTATTGATCCAAAAAAAATTAGTAGGGATGATATCAGGGTCTTCAAGTGGAGAAAGTGATTGGGTTGGTAAGGATGGGATATCTTCCTCTATGATGGTAATGGGTTTGGGTGAATTAGTGTATTCTTGAGGTGGTTCATACCCAAGGCCAAATGACTCATGAGGTTACAAAGTTTTGAAATGGGGTAACTCATGAGGCCCTTATTCATAGCAATTGAGGCTAAATCCTTTCCAAACACATCTATAAAGATACAAATTAGAAAACTCTAGTTTGCTAAGATATGAAAAGCTAGAGGTAAATGGTTGGATGGGTGATATAGTGGTAGGGGCTTGAAGTGGTTGATCAATTCCACCATAAATGAAACTAGTTTGATGGTTAGGGATACCAATGGGGATGATGGTTCCAATGTTAGGGTACTAATCAGGGTCATGTCTGAGATTTCTATATTCTTAGGGGGTAAGGAAGGCATCTAAGGCTGAGTTTATATTCCCCAAAAAAAATATGTTGGAATTTGATTGTCATAGGGTCTTCTATAGGAATCTGGGAAGAGGGGATAGATGAGATAGTGGAAGCTTCATCAATAGTAGGTGTGGAAATGCTATGAGTTTTGGTTGGTGAGGTTATGTTATTGGTAGATGGTTGTGTGGTGGATAAGGGAGGAAGAAGGACATCATTTATTTGATATGTCATATTTCAAGATGTAAAAATACTAAGGTCAGCTTGGATAGTCACAACTTACCCTTCATGTTCAAACTTGACACATCGATATAGGGTGGAAGGGACACAACTCATGGCACAAATCCAAGAGCATCCAAGTAAAATATTGTATTGAAACTCTCCTTATACAACATAAAAGAGTTCAAGAATAGTATGAGGTCCTACACAAATATGGAGGACAATTGTGCCCAAGGTGGTAGCCATAGTATCATTAAAAGAAAAAAGAACTACTGAGCTTTAAGACATGATGTTTTTAGGTAATTACAGCTAGTCATAAGCATGGGAAGAGATAATATTGATGTTATCTCCCCCATTGATCATCACCTTTTTTATGTGGGTTTTATTGATAAATTACATAATGAAGAGAGGGGGATAGGGATCTTCTAAATAAACAAAAGGTATTTCTATATTTTTAAAGGTGATAAGGTTAGAAGTCTGAAGGGTACCAAAAAAAGTGTCTAAAGGCTAAGGATCATCAGGTTAGACCTCGATGGATTATAGAGCCTCTATGAGTACTTGATAGTGATGGGGGGAGATAGAGATTAACCAATACAAGCTCATCTTTGTTAGACATTGGTGAACTTTCCTAAGGATATATTTTTGAATGTATATTACATAAGGGTTAGGGTATGGAGGGTTAGATGGAGAGGCACCTAAGATAGACACCTTGGGTTTGTTTCAAGATGGAGAAGGTTGGGTATTATTAGCTTGGGAGTTTAAAGAGGGGTAAGTCTAAGGAATGGATTCCTTAGTCTTCCTTTATCCTTTTATTGGGCCCAAGATTGGGTAACCATGTGAATACTGTGGATAAGGGGGTTCTTTGGGTTGGATGGTTTCTTCAGTTCCTCCTCTTCACTTTTGGATGAGACTGAACATCAGATGGGTGGAGTAGGTGGTTAGATTGGCAATGGGGATGAATGAGGTTTATCTAATAATAGATCATCATCTTTGTATAAGTTGTGAACTAGCATTTGGAGAGCTTTATAGTTCTCAATATCATGTCCTGGTGCCTTATGATATGTACATATCAAGTTATCATTAAACTAATAGGGTTTGTTAAATGAAGGGTCAAAAGTTTTGATGGGTGGTAAGCTCAAGGAATAAGTTTAAAATAACCACTAGATGGTGGTCAATTAAGATTCAACTAAAATTGGTAAAGGTTTAGTGTATTTTGTTTTGGGTGTTGAAGTATAAAGTTTTGGGGACATAGGTTTGGTGATAGGTGTCTTGGGTAAAGTGGTATACTTGGTTAATGGTTTTGGTTTGGGTAAAGTGGTCAATGAGCTAGATGAAAATGATGATAAGTTAGTTAACTTAGGGATTATTGGTGTAGTGGGGAAAGGTGTTTTATGGAGCAAGTATGAAGGTGTGACCAATAACGGTGGTAGGGTTTTGGTAAAAATGGTGGATTTTATTTTCAAGGTAGAGGGATGGGGACCTAAAATGGAGGGCAAGGTTGAGGGAGGTAAAATCCAAGGTTTTGGGCCCTTTGGTGATTTTACCTCTTTGGTTATTTTAGTTGTTGGTTTTGAAGGGGATTTGGTCACTTTAGTTATCTTGGTGGGATTAGGTATTTGAGGGTGAATCAATTTGGAAGGGGTTTTGGTTGGTTGGGTAGAGGTTTTATTTATTTTAGAGGGGCTAGGTTGGTCTGTCAAATAAGGGGTTAAAAGTTTCATTTTGGTTCCCTTACCTTTATCTTGACCTTTGATAGAATGTTTTTCAATTATAAGTTGGGTAGATGGAGTCATATTCTCTTGTGAGATAGATTCCAAATAGGGGGTGGATGGTTCTAAGATAGGGGAGATAGGTGTGGTATCCTCCAATGGGGGTGTGGATGTGGTTATTTCCTTTATTTGGGTGTCTAAACGAATAGAAGGTGGTCTTTTTTCTTCAAATAGAGGAATGGGGAAAGAATTAGTTGAAGTAACACTTTCTTCATCAATGGGTTCACTAGTAACCACATTAGTAGTATGTGCCTCATGAGATGGTTCAAGTTTATTTTCATGATGAGGTGTAGAAGGAGCATGATTATGGAAAGGTTTGTGGAATATGTTGAGGGCTTGGTTTGGTGGCACATTAAGATTGTCCAATGTGAGCTCACCCTTGTCAATGAGGGATTATATAAGGTATTTAAAGGTATTACATCTATTGATGTCATGTCCTATGACTCAATGAAAAGCACAATGGTCACTCTCATTATAAAAACCGAGCATGGGGAGAAAAGTATCAAACTATTAGGGTGGTTTAATTGGTAGAAGTTAGATGATTTTGGCTTTTAGTAACTTTTCCAAAATGGAAGGATAAGGATCCCTAAGTGGAGTTAATGGATTATGGTTATTCTAAGTTTGGTTCCTTTGGTTTTGGTTTGGATAGTTGAAGGGGTTAGAGGTTTGGTTCCTTAGGTTCTATTTGTTAGTAGATGGTAGAGGTGTGGCTTTGAGGATAATATCATTAGAGGTGGATTTGATCTTGGAATTGGTATTGGTTGTGTTGTTTAGTTTGGAAGGAGAGGGCTCATTAGTTTTTTAAGTTGGGTTTTTGTTCTTCAAATTTAATCTTCCCTCATCAATGGCTCTATTATTTATTTTGTGATCCATGGTAAAAGCTTCATCTAATGTCTAGAAGCTTTAGAAATGTAATGTGGATGAGATGTGTTTTGTACATGCCTGAGTAAAGAGTTATATAAGCTTAGGTTGAGGAAATGAAAAGGAAATTTAGTTGATTAGGATCATCCAATGAGCCATGAAATTGACAATAGATTCATCTTTAAATTGTTAAATGGAGTAGAGGTCAATAATAAAAACTTTATTTGATATATAGATCAAAAAGTGATCCAAAAAAGTTTGGGCTAGTTGGGTGAAGGAGAAGATGGAGTGTTTTGGGATGACACTATACCAATCTAATTCTAGTCCAATTAAGGAAATAGGAAAGGTATGAAGGAGGAGAGATTCATCATGGGAAATCAAGTAACATGAGTGCCTAAATTCTCTTAAATGTTGTTGGGGGTCCTTGCTTTAAAATTTAGAGAATTTTGGCAATTCCAATTATAGAGGATATGGTCAGAGATGGACAAATGGATGGATGGGTTCATTGTAAATTTGGTCATAATATATAAGGTTATGTGACCCTAATATGGATGACTCAAGGGTATTCATATTATCCATTATCATCTTGACCAATTCTATTTAGGGTTGTTGGATTAGATAGGTATATGACATGTTTTGTTGGGGCTAGATGACATGGGAATAACTAGTGGATGGTAGGGTTGATGTGTGTGTGTGAGGTCACATAAGGATGGGTGGAAGGTGAAGTTATATATACTATTGATAAGATTATGTGTTGGAAGGTTAAGGTTGGGGGTTTTATGTGTGGCATCGAAGTGGTTAGTGGGTTAGTTGGTTGAAGGTGGGTAGTGACCAAAGTGTTTATAGGGGGAAGTGTTTATGATATGGAGAGCACTAGATTTTGATATTGAGTTATGGTTGAGGTATTGGTTGATACCTAAGGGAGGATGGAAGTAGGAGTGGAGGATAATGCCATAGTAGGTGGGGTGTAGGTGATTAAGGGTAGGGTTGAACCTACTTGGGGTGTGATAGGTGTTTGGTTGGGGGTGGAAAGTTGGTTTGGGTTTTGATGGATGGGATGTTGGAATAGGTGTGGGTGAATAATGTTTGGGTTGAATTGGTTCCCACCATAAGGTGGGGTGGCATGCCAAGAGGGGGCTCGATAGAGGAAACTGAAGAAAAAGGGGTGTGGTGTGGCATGGTATTGAGGTAGTGCTATAAAGCCACCTGATTATTATCAAGGAAGGTAGTAAATTTAGGATCCCCTTTAAATATGATTGGGACCCTAGAAGGAGAGGGAAGAGGGGAACTCTCAACATGAGGGGAACTCTCAATGTTTGAGGTATACTCCATAGGTGTGGAAGAGGATGGGGGTTGATTAACTTGATTTCTAAGTTGTTGTCTGGTAGTGACCATATGAGAAAGTAAGGAATGAAAAGGAGAATCTCTCAACTCAAATAAGAAGCAACCAAAAATATTTCAAATCAATCAACACAAACACTATAAATGCATTTAGCATAGGATTAATTTTAAATAATTTTTGGCTTATGCCTAAAAGAGTGTGGAGGGGAAGTTGGTTTGATATGGGTACTAAAAAGGCAAGCTATAGTTGGTTTTAGGTTGTTTAGGTTCTCAAAATAAATATCTATGTTGAAATACATTATGTAGCTTAGTATTGGGGCCTAACCCCTCACTTCACAATCTTGAAGTGATAAGCGTGTCAGGTGCTTAAACAAGATATACTGAGTTCAAAGTTTATACTCAACTAGAGAGCTAAATTGGTTCTCCCCTTGGTGGTGAAATCTGAGTGGGATAGCCGAGAGGGGTTAAGGTTGCCACCAGGTGATGAAATCCTAAACATTCCTTTTCTCAAGTATTATTTTTATGTGTTGATTATTTAGTGGTTTGGTTTGGTGTGTGAATACAAGTGAAAGCTACGATAAAATTATTGTTCCTCTTAGTTACTAGATGAACTAAGATCAACAAGCAATTCAATGGATACAAAGTGTTTTTTTTAAACCCAAAATAAAATTTCATATTTATTTAAATTCATACAAAATTTCTAAATTCAATCTAAATAAAAGATGAAAATGCAAGTCCTAATCCTATGATGATTGTTCTTTTTATTTCTTTTAAAGATGAAAGGAAAATAAACTTTAACTTGTCTAAAAATGCAACTAAAAATTGTGTATTTTTTTTGTTTTTTTAGGAAAGAAAATAAAACTTAATTTTATTTAAAATGAAACTAAAAATTCAACTAATAATTCAAGAAAGTATGCAACTAAGAATGTAAGTAAATATGCAACTAAACATGCAATTAAAAATGTAACTAAATGATTTTTTTATTAATGCAACTAAGTGAATCCTTTTTCACTAATTAAACTAAATGAAATGTTAATTAATACATTTATAAATGTATTAATAAAAATAATTGACCCAAGAAAACTCAAGGGTCCCATTAGGCGTGCTAAAATGTTTCTATCTATTTTTTTTGTTTTTTCTAAGTGTGTAGAGTAGAAACTAGTTATGAAGGGTATGTAGCAAAACATGTTAAAATACACACATAGAATATAGATGATTGTGAATAAATCTTATTTGGATAGGAAATAATACCTAAAAATAATAAAACACTACCACACACTTTTTTGTTATACAAAGAGATGGGTGGATTGCCTAGCGTAAGATAGATCCTAGAAGCGAAAGCTTTCTAGGAGGTTGTCAATTCACCTAATTTTAACACTTAATTTTGATAGATAAAAATGAAGGAAACATGTATTTGAAATATCAAAATAAAATCAAATACATAAAATAACCTAAATTTAATTAATTAAAACTAAATGCTTTTCTAAGATGTTTAAACTAAACCAAATAGTTTGAATAATTAAAATTTCTAAAAATTAGGTAAAAGCAAAGTTTTGGTTCTTGATTTGGTGAAATGGAAAGGGTAAAAAGAGTGATGTGGTTGGGTTTGTAAAATGGTTGATATGTAAAAGGTTTAAGGGGTGAAGGTTGGAAAAGATAAGGCAATAAATTATTAAGGTGGCAAAAGGGTAAGGGGATAAAGAGAGTGAAGATGGTAAAAAGGGAAATGGGAAAAGAGGTAAATGGATAAAGGAGAAAGGAAAATGAAGAGGTTAAGGGGAATAGATATGGAGGCCAAAAGAATAATAATGCCAAAGGGTGGGTTTTGAAGTCAAGAAATAATAGGCCAAGAGGGATAAGAAATTAAATTGCAACAAATAAAATCAAGGTTACCTTCTAAGCTTGAAGAAGAATGTTGATGAAGATGTTGGTGTTGATGTTGTTAAAGAAATTTTGGTAGAAATTTGGTATAACTTCGATGATTTGGATCTTCTCTCCAAGATGATTATGATCTCCTTCAAAATTATGACCTCCTTTAAAAACCTGTAACAAAAATGTTAACAGCAAAAGGCTAACTTCCAACCTCACCTTGGGTGAAGGAGAGGGGGGTATTTATAGCATTTTTGTGTAAAGAAACATGCCAAAATAGAGGAATATTGAAGAAATTATAATTTATCCAAGTGGTGCATGTTTTAATCAAGGTGAGGTTGGTCGTGATTCCCATGTGGGTTGGAAAATCTTCCACTTTGCACATGAATCCAAGTTTGAATGGAAATCATTCACATTGGTTTGAATAAGATCGAAGACTTTTTACCACCCTTATTTGTATTCATCCAAATGTGGCACCATTTTCCATGCAGGGGGATGAAAATTCTAATGTGATGTTGGTGGGGATTCCCATGTGGGTTGGAAAGTCTCCCATTTGGGTTGGTGAGCCTCCATTTGGGTTAAAAAGTCAAAGATGGGTGCCCTTTGTCTTTCCCAAAGTTTTAAAGAGGTATCTCTTTTAAAGTATAATTTCATATGGGAAGACAAAAATACATGTTGAATAATGAACCTTTAAGGGGAAATTCTCCACATTTCAAAGGGGGGGCACCTTGTGATGCTTGAATGATGTCATCAAGCTCTTTAGGAAGGGTCCCAAGTGGGGTATATTGTCCCACATAAAGCCACATCACTTCTAAGCCACATCACTTGCCATATCACCTCCAAAATCACCTCCCATGTCATTTTACATGTCACATGCCATGTCACTTATCATGTCACTTGCCATGTCATCATGAACAGCGATAGTGGGTCCCATAGTGAATAGTGATGGTGAATAGTACTTTTAAATAATGATTTTGAATGATATTTATGACTAGAAAAATAGTGATTTGATTGGTTAAGAGGGGTTTGGGGAATGTTTAATAATTTTTATGGGATCCCGATACATTTAGACATCAAAAAATATAAGTGTGTAGTTTTGTAGTGTCTACATAGATCATTGCCTTTTGCTAAATGATTTAGATTTTGAATAGTTTATGTATTTTAAGATTCCTCATCCATACAGACTTTTAATGACCAATCATGAGAGATAGATTGGTACACATTAATTATATTTAGGCTTTGGCTAAAATAATCTAAGTATCCAAAGATAAGACTTACTAGAATACTTAGGCTCAGTTATGAACTAACATGTTATCTCAAGTCTCAACCATATGCATGCATAGTTTATGAAATAAAATAAAGGAAATAAAGGGAGATACAAACTGGATCAATAAAATGAGATTGTAATGAGGTGAATTTTTTTCTAATTGATCTTTTGGTAAATGAAGAATTACTAAAGGGAGCAAGGTTTGTATAACCAAATCACAATAACAATTATCCATGTTTATAGAGATAAGATAAAAGAAAATGATGAAACAAAATAAGGGAACAAATGAAAAGTAACTCGAGAAGAATAACTATGTAATTATAAAAAATAATCCATAAGAGAAAATAATGACATCATAATAAATATGTAATATAAAAAAAGAGTCACCATGTAAGATAGATAAGAATTTGACACAATGTCAAATGATATAAAATAGATAAATGTAAAGTTAGAGCACACATTCTATATGCAATCAAAATTCCATGATGTACACAAAATTATCCTAAATTGGATAAGATAAAGCACACCTACACTTTCAATTAGGTATACACTTGTTGGGAGAATGACTAATATGGGGATCCACTAGACCCAGTTAGGGGATCACTTGTCACAACATATCATACTATAAAGGGTTCCAAAGCCTACAATCTAACACAATCACACAACAACCCTTAAAGAGTCCTATGATTTAATATTTCACTTATGATAACAAACAAGAGAGTAAACTATTCTAATAATAAGAAAAGTAAACTAATCTAGTGCACACCAAATCTTGTGGCACAATGTGAGGGGTTAGAGGCAAAGCAATCAAATATGTATGGGGAACTTCAAATAAAGTAAGTATGAGTAACACCCTAATACATATAATATGAAGAGTAATATTATTTGAGCCAACACTTATGCTACTTCTATTTACTAAAAAAGAGGAGAACAAAGTTAGAATATACTTACCAGAATGTGAACTCATCATGATTCCATCTTTCCCTTGGATAATGGGGCTTTAAAAGAGGTTATTGTGGTTTTCAAGGATTACTTTTTTAGGATAAAGCATCCAAGACCTATCCATAAGACTAGATTCTCCAAAATAAGAAACCTAAGCTAAGACTCCTTAAGTAGAATGGTGGAAGATTAGATTGTGAATAAGCATGAGTGAATAATAACTCTTGATTACATATTCTAATAATGACCAAAATTACCTTGTATATATAGGAGTATCTCACCTTAAAATCATTCAAAAATGTCAACTATGCTAGGTTGACCTGATCGACCTAACACATTTTTGGGCTAATTCCTAAAGTCTATGCCAGGTCAGCGAGAAGGGTAACAAACCTAAAGAGATGAATTGACCATAAACTACACTAGGTTGACTAGGTTGACCTAGTTTGTTGAGTAGGTCAAAAGGGTACCAAGCAGGGAGAAGTAGGGTAGAAAAAACAAAAGACTAAAGGAATGTGAAATGGAGGAGAAATAACTTAGGTAAAGGTTTTAGGAGATGAATGGATTAGAAATAATGTGGAAATAAATGAAAAAAATCCTATAAAGTACCAAAGGTCTACCCTCCCCTTTCTCGATGAATCCCTTAAGTCATGTACTTAGAGAGATTTAGTCACGATGGGTTCTTACAAGATATAAAGCATCAATATTTGATAAAAGAAAAAATATTATGTGTATACATATGCCCCACTTGAATCTCATCATGTATCACAAAGGTGTAATATGGGATGGTGCTTTGAGAAATAACATAAGGACACACATAATGTTGATGATAAAAAAGTTGCAGTATTTTAAAAACCATAAAATAACTGAAAGTAAATGACAAAAAAGTAAAATAACTAAAATTAAATAACTAAAAAGTAAAATTGATGTGTATATTGACATACCTTTATCATGAGATGATTTTTATTTGTTTTTTTAGTTTTTATTGTGTAGGGTGTAGAGACTACTTTTGACAAACCCAAAAATACAAAACTAAAGAGAAAAAACAAATAAATACAAGAAAAATTGAGATAATTGGTATTATGTGGATGGGACATACTTGTAAATTTGGAAAGTTGGGTGATAAGTGATATGTTAGACCAAATAACCAAGTCAAATAAGATTAAATTGGGTAACCAAAAATCCAAGGCTACTAAATATTGAAAAACTCAAACAAGTAAACATCAAGTAAGAAAAGGCAAACTCACCAATTCAAACCAAGGATATACATTTAAAAAAGAATGATGAGCAAGATAAATCAATGGTAAAAAGAAAAAATAAAATGGTAAAAACAACATTGATGAGCGATCAGTAACAATCCACATCTCACTTAGTAATGAAAAAAAGTGCATAAAAGGCAAAACAACATTGATGAGTGAGCAGTAACAATCCACATCTCACTCAATAATGGAAAAATGGTACGAAATCAAGTTTCTGTAATAGAAGGACAAAAAAATCATGATAAATGGTTAAATGAAAGTAAATTAAGTCTATTAAATGTAAAATGAAGTGACTAATATGATTTAAAGTTACTCAAACATGTTGTTTTGCATCTAAAGATAGATAAAATATAAACAAAGTAGTGTTATCATGTTTTTAAGAGATGAAGAAGAAGGAATTTAAAGAAGAGGGAAAATACATTTGGAATTACAATTTGGCTATCAAGGGGGGATAATGAAGGAAAACCCAAGGTAAATAAACTCTTTATCAAATTCAAGACACTCAAATTAGGTTTATCAAAACAAGAGGACTATCAACCTTAGGGACTATGAATAACTTCTCTTAGCTAAGTCTTAGGTCAACAAATGGGGTATATATATCAACCCATGAAGGATATATTCATGAAAATTAAAATGGACCTACCTCCCCATGACATGTTGCCTATTCTTTAGAACCCCTTACAGAGTTGTTGGTCTCTTATGAAGATTGGGTACTTGAATGAGAAAGTAGGTAGCACCATAGATTTTTTTTTTAAAATCCCCTATTCTAATCTATTGGCTTACCATACCCCAAAGGAATTTGGCTCTATGTGAATCTAACTGTGGAGTTTGATATTTGATTAGAGATAGGATATTTACTTGTAATCATGTCTTTTGGTGTGAATTTGACTTTTGAGATTTTAAATGTTGCCTTTTAGATATCATTTCCTTTTGTTTTCAAATGATTTAGATTTTAAATTTATTATGACGGATTTTTCTTATTCCTCCTCTATACAGATTTGGAAAACCAAACATGGGTGCTAAAGATGACTTTCATTTGAAAACTTGGGATAAGGTTGCTAAGAGAGAGAACATCAAGGAACATGGGGTCTAAGATTCTCATAAATCTAGGTAAAATAAAAGTGATATCTTGACTTTGACATTGATTTATCCAATGTGGAGGTGAAAGAAAGGGGGAAATCAAGAGGAATGAAACATGGAACAATTTGAATTGAAAAAAATTACAAAAAATGTGACAAAGGGAAAAGAGGCATACAATGACAGTAAATTGTGATTCTTTATCATGAGAAAGAGGTAGATGGAGGGAAGCATGCTAACACAGATTGTTTGAAAATTCCATATAGTAAAATAATTAAAAGCTAAAGTTTAATAACATGGATCAAAAACATGAAAATAATGGTAATTTTATGAGGAGGATTGGGTCCTATCCATAGTCTTACAAATAAACTCATAAAAGAGAGACCCATGAGGGTGATAATAAGCAAAAGAAAAGAAAAGTGAGGGAACATTTTTATAAAGCACCTCACAAAATAAAAACCCAAAGGATGTCAAAACAGCATTGGTAAGCAGTAAAAAGAGAAGGAAAATAAGTAAAAGATGGTGGTTTTGTGAGGGATGTTGGGTCCTATTTGTATTCTTATGAAGAAACTCATAAAAAAAAGCCCAAGGGGCATCAAATCAAAATTGGTAAATAGTACGATAATGAAAAATAAGAAAATGAAGACTATGGTACACCATGAAACCAAAAGACTAAAAAAGGAGGACTAAAGTTTTGTGAATGAGAGGGAACTACTGTATAGGGAGAGACTCATGCTTAATTAACCTAAAAAAATAGTTATATATATATGATAAGAAATAAATGATTAGGCAAAGTATTTTTTTAGGAATTGAGCATTGGTGGGTTCTTTGAAGATATGGCCTTCATTAGTTTGAAGGTGGTAAGTACTTGGACCAAGGATATCTTTAACTAAGTATGGAACCCACTATTTTTTTGGCATATTTACCTTATTTATCATGAGTGTAGTCTAATTTAAGGACAAGATCACCAACATTAAATATACAAATTTTAACACATTTGTTATGTTGTCAAGTGATGCAAGCATTATATTAATGGTTATGTTTTAAGGTAGAGAGAAAACATTCATCAAGTAGATCAAGGGAATGAAGGTGAGCCTCACATAATTCTTCATTTTGAATGATGCCATGAAGAGATATGTGAATAAATGGAATCTTGACTTCAAGAGGAAGAACTAACTTAGAACTATAAACTAGAGAAAATGGAGTTACTCCAGTGGTAGTACGAATACTAGTCCGATAGGCCCAAAGTGTAGGATAAAGATGAAGATTCCAATCTATGTGGGTTTCATGAATTATATTTTGAAGAATTTTATTGAAATTTTTGTTAGTGGCCTCAGCTTGACCATCGCACTATGGATGATAAGGAGTGAAAAACTTGTGATTGATTTTGAGTTTGGTGCAAATTTGTTTAACATATTTATTTTTGAAATTACCACCATTATAAAAAATGATGGTTTGAGTAATGCCAAAATGAAAAATGATTAGTTTAGAAAAAATTTAGATATGGTAGGACAAATGACACTAAAAAAGGGCATGGCTTCAACCCACTTGGTAAAGTACTTAGTAGTAGTGATATTAAATATGTGCCCATCTTGAGAGTGAGGAAGTTTACCAATGAGATCAAATCCCTATGTAGAAAATAGCCACAAATATTTGATAGTTTTAAGTTCAACTAGTGGCAAATGAATGAGATCATTATGAAATTGATAAGGATTACACTTTTTAGCATATTAAATAGCATCCTTTTTTGAGTAGGCCAATATTAACCCATACATAGTCATTTGTGGGTTTTAGAATGTCCACTACAATGACCACCACAAATATCCTTATGCTTGTTCAAGTAGAGGAGGGACCTTATCTTGCATGACATAATGGAGTAAGGTGCCTTTATAATTGATTTAATAAAGGATGTTATGTCTAAATACATGCTTGAAATTTTATTTACAAAGACATATTTTTATGGTGATCCAAGTTAGGATGATAAATTTGATGTTCTAATAATTAGATGATATCTTAATACCATGGGCATTGTTGGATGGTGATAACCTCGATGTGGTAGATAAGTGAATCAAGAGGGTAGGTAGATAATGGAGATTTAATTATTTGTATGATAAAATAAGGATTAGAAAGAACATGATGTGGATGAAAAAGAGAATTTGAAGAGGCAAGAGAATAAGCAATGGAATTTTGATCTCTAGGGATAGGCTCAATTGTAAAAGAGATAAAATTCTTGGCAAGAGTGATTGAAATTTGATGATAGGTGATAAGGTTTTCACTTTTACATTGATAGGCACCACTAAATTGATGTCAAATGATTTGAGAATCACCCAAAGCATGAAGATATTATATGTCTAAATCAAGATCATCTCTCATGCCTAAGATAATAACTTCATACTCAACCATATTATTGGTGACATCAAATGTAAAATGGAAAGATAAAGGAATTATCTTGCCAAGAGGACTAGTGAGAATGCAACCTACCCTAGCTCTTTAAAGTAATTTAACACCATGAAAGTGAAGGGTCCAAGTATCCTCATGTAAGTCAACATTAATTTCATGCTCTTCAATAATTACCTTTGGTTTAGTAATACTAGAGGAAGCAAAATATTCATCAAGTTGATTAGTTTCAAGATTGGTAGTAAAGATATGAAAATAATAATTAAGAGATATTGCTTGATTAAGACCTTCAATGTAAAGGATATTATCATTTGTAAGGTTATTTTGAAGGGACTAAGTGGTTGGAATATGGGCTATAACAAGTTGGTTAGCTATGACTTGCCCTTTGATAAATTTTTACATGATGATGTGAAGATCAAATTCCATAAGTAATACCATCCACCTGCCAATTTCATCTCCTAGAAGAAATTATTTAGAGAATAAATGATGAAGGGGTTCAAAATGAATAATGACATAAGTGGTTTGGTAAGGCATGTAGTGACGAAGTTTTTTAGCTATGAAATAGATATCAAGGCAATCATACTCAACTTTAGTATAACATGTTTCATAATCGATGAGGCTTCAACTAATATAGTAGATAGCATACTCCTTGACCATATCATCCTATTGGGTGAGCATTTCCCCTATTGATATGGGTGTGGAAGAAGTATAAAAAATTAAAGGTCTATAATTAGAAGGAGGATGAATTGTAGGTGGATGAAGTAATGACTCTTTCATATTATCAAATGTTTTTTGACATGGATCCATCCAATTCAATGTTGTATTTTGCTTGAGAAGGGAATTAATGGATTGAATTTAATAATCCATCTTAGGAATAAATAATCTAATTACCCCAAGTTTTCCTAAATATATATGAATATCATGAATAAAATGAGGAGGGCATATTGATAATAGCATTAATCTTGGTTGGATAAACATCAATGCTATAAAGAGAGACTAATAATCCTAATAATTTACTAGATGTAACTCTAAAGACACATTTGAAAGGATTAAGTTAGACTTTATATTTGATGAGATGGTTAAAGATGATGGCAATATTATAAAGATGATTTGTATGGTGTTTGTATTTGGTGATAAGATCATCCACATATTTTTTAACAATTTTATGGATGAGGTTGTGAAAGATGAGTCATTGCACATTGGTAAGTGGCCCTGGAATTTTTGAGATTGAAGGGCATTTTAACATAATAATAGGTGCCCCATTCCATGGTGAAATTAGTCTTATGTTGGTCCTTGAGAGCTATATGAATCTGATTGTATCTTAAAAAGTCATCCTTAAGAGATAAAATTTCATATCTAGCTGTGGAATCGATAATGTCATCTATTAAAGGCAAATGAAAGTTGTCTTTAGGATTAAAAAGATTAAGATTACAAAAATCAATGCAAATATGAATGACCATAGTGACCTTTTACAAAATAGGAATAATATTGGAAACCCATTTAGAATAATCCATAGGCTTAATGAATTTAACATCGAGTAGTTTGATGATTTCATTATGGCATAAGTTGGTAACTTCAAAAAGCAATTTACATTATTTCTGATGCACAAGTTTGGCAGGAAGATAGGTAATAATATTATGGAACTCTAATCTAAGGTCAATGCTAGGTATGTCTTGGTAAGACCAAGTGAATGCCTCTTGATACTTGTTGAAAAATAGGCTGAAAGTATCATGTTCAGAGGGTGAAAGTTCTTTGGAAACTATAATTGAGTGAAGGCATGAGGGAGTAACATATTCAATACAAGTCATTTCTTTAATAATCATGGCATTACCATTTTGAAATTGGTATGGTGTATTGGGCAAAGATGAAATTGGATTAGTTTTTGGATCAATGCTAACAACAAAGTTGTTGAAGTGAGGAGTTTTAGTATTAAAATTTCTAAGTTTATGATATTACCAGGGGAGTTGGGTTTCTCAAGCATAAATTAACTTAAGAATAGATTCATCACTAGACAAAGTAGGAAGAGGATAACAATATTCAACATCTACTTTTGGATTTAAAATTTGATGACCATGGTGATCATATTTTGAATGTATTTGATAGACATTGGTTACCTTGGCATCAAGATTGATTTCAAGAGTAGAAGAAGTAGATGGAGTAGAAGATGTGGATGAAGTGTTGATGGGTGAAGTATTAGATTTAATGGGAAGATCCAAAGGAGGTAAAGAAGATGAAAGTACTTTTATAGGTTCAAAAGGTGTGATTTGATTTACCACCCAAGTAGAATTGATAAGTGGAGGATTAATAGGAAGCACATAACACTTAGGTTCTAAGTTATTATCTATAGAAATGGTATGTACATCCTAATTGAAATCATGAATTTGGGCTAATGTATTTTGATAATTTAAGACATCCAAATATCTATATTGATCTTGTGCCATAATATAGTTGTCATCATATGTAGGAGAAATTATGCATACTTGAGATTTAAGAGGATCTTCAGAAGGAAAAATCCTAATATTATAGAATGTTTGAGGAGACATGGTGCGAAGATATTGAAACAATTTAGACACTCCAAAATCATTGCAAGTAAAAACATCTTCAGGTAAAGATGGCTCTTGATAATTTCATAGAGGGGGGAATTAGTAATCTCATCCATGAGAGGAATGGTATGATCCATTGGTAAAAGATAATGAGTTCCAAAATATATGGTTAATTTGTTGGTGTTGCAAGTATGTTGTAATTCATTGGGCTCATCATCATCAAAATCTATAAGAGTGACTGGTAAATTAGGATTCATATTGATGAACTCAAGTAAAGGAGCATTATTAATTTTAGGGACCATAGGAACATGATATTGTGATTTAAGATTAGGTAATTGGATATTCCATGTGTTGGGATTGGCTTCATGCTTATATAATTTTTAATTATGTATAAATCATTAATCATGTCCTCTTCAAAGAATTCAATAGAAGTCTTGGAATAGGGACACATAGATTCAATGGTATTAATTTTAGTTGGTTAAGAATTGATAGAAGGTGGTTCTTCATAAAAAGAAGATGGATCTTAAATCTCTTGGAGTTGTTTCATAAGGAATTTATGATGATAAAGTGAAGTGTGAACCAAATCCATAAGAGGAATCTTACATGGCATAGAGTTAATTTCTTCAAGAAAATTCCAATGAGATTTAAAAGAAGAGCCATGAGGTTTAGAAGATAAATTATACTTTAGAAGAATAGATGTGGTTGGAAGATCAGAAGGAGGAAGTTGTTCCTCAGGTGCTACTAATTTAATATTGATGGTTATAGTATCTTTAAGAAATTGTTCCTCCAAATAAGGTTTCTTAGGCTTGGTAAAAGGATATTTGTGAGTGTTAGGGTGTGGAGCTAAAAACTTCACCAAGGAGCATAGTTTATCAGGTTCGAGTCTACACAGACACCGACGTCGGTCAGGAGAAACCGACGTCGGTCACAAGCAGTTGCAGAGACGCTGATGTCGACAGAGGGTCGGCCGACGGCGGTCACAGACAAGCAACAGGAACCGACATCGGTTACCTGCGTGTCCAGAAAGCTATTTCCGTGGACAGAAGCGAGTGTTTGCATGATAAGTTTGAGTTGAAGTCTCGAGCTTGCGTCTCTATTATTGGCATTACTATTTTTAGAGCCCTTGTTCAAGTGGATTAACTGCTTGTTGGGTGTACATGCTCAAGTCTCCTTTCTATATGTAGAATTAGATCTTCTTAGCTTTGTAGTAATTATTTGTTGTAGAGAGTGAATTATTGTAATTCATTGTATGAGAAGAACAGTACAGAATTGAATCAATCCAGGCTTGTTGGAGTTGATTGTTCTTGGATCTTGAGGAATAGAGATCTATTGAGAGATCTATACATCTAGGAGAGGTGTGGAAGAAAGAAGCTTGAATTGTATTCCTTTTGTAAAGAGTTTGTTAATACAAGTTTTCAGGGTGTTTTCTTGTATTGTTCTTGCTATTATCATTCTAATTACTTATCAATCTGGTTTAATTCTGCATTTATTTCTTTCACAAGTGTAATCTATTGTTGGTTTGATCCCCCAACAAGTGGTATCAGAGCCTTGGTTACAGGTTCAGAGCTTGATATTTGGTATCAAAGTTCAGGTTCACTAACAGGTGGTTCAGATCTGTGTAGTGTGTAATTACAGGTTCTCACAGGAGTTTTTGCAGGGATTTTTGTTTGAGTGGGAGAAGCAATGGTAGATGAAAGTAAATTGAGAATGGAAAATTTCAATGGCAAAAATTACCAACACTTGCAGATAGAGGACTATCTGTATCAGAAATCTCTACTTACCGTTAGGAGGTTTGCAAAGAAGCCCAAAGACATGGAGGATGAAGAATGGGAAGTTCTTGACAGAAAGGCTCTGGGTTCTATAAGACTGAGTCTAGCATCCACTATGATTCCAATTTATCACAGGCAAAGTCTACGATAGATTTGATGACTACGTTAGCAAATTTGTATGAAAAACCCTCAGCTTCCAATAAGGTATATCTTATGAAGCAGTTATTTAATTTGCATATGAATGAAGGTAGATCTGTTTCACTCAAATGATTTAAATGGTATTGTGATCAATTAAGTTCAGTGAATATAGCGTTTGATATGAATAAAAGCTCTTTTGATAGTTATTTGCCTGAAAGCTGGCATGGCTTAGTAATGGCAGTAAGTAATATTGCGTCTGCATCAAATATTTTGAAAGTAGAGAATGTTGTTAGTGTTATCTTGAATAAGGAAATACGCAGGAAAAGCATAGAAGAGACATCTAGGAACGAAGTTTTGAGAGCAGGGGAAGGTAGAAAGAGAAGAGCAAGAAAGGCAGATCAAGATCCAAATCAAAGGGGAAAGGCAGATCTAAATCCAGAAATGGCAGAAGGCCACAATGCTGGAATTGTGGAAAGATGGGGCACATAAGCAGAGATTGTTGGTCAAAGCCTAAGGAGGACAATCAGCACGAAGGAAAGGAAGAAGCCAAGATTGCAGGTATTGCACAGGATGCTTTAATTTTCTCTCTGCATAATAATATAGAATCTTGGGTACTGGTGCATCTTTTCATGCTAAACAGGGAATATTTCAGTGACTATATCCATGGAGATAATAGTGTATCTAGGGGATGGAGCCCTGTAAAATAATTGGCAAGGTAAAGTGCAGTTGAAAATGCATAGCAACACATGGGTGTTGAGAGATGTCATGTACCTAGCTTGATTTGATCTCTGTATTAGGGGAAAGGTTGTACAGTATCTCATAGTAGAATCTTGGAAGGTGACCAAGGGTGCACTTGTTATGGCCAGAGGTAAGAGAGAAGGTACTCTCTATTTGTGTAATTATGTTACTAACAAATCTCCTTCTGTATTATCTACTTCAGATGTGGACTAAATTGTGGCACTCAAGGCTTAGCCACATGAGTAAGAAGGGGATGTCAATTCTTAAGATGCTTTCAATTTAAAAGGCATAGATCTAGAGTTTTGTGAGCACTGTGTAAGAAAACAAAAAAGGGTTAGTTTTCTCAAAACTACTAAGAAGAGGCACAAGTTGGAGCTTGTTCACATAGACGTGTGGGGACCGGCTCAGGTTGCTTCCATCGGAGGATCACAGTACTTGTATCTTTCATAGATGATGCCATAAGGAAGGTATGGATCTATTGTATTAGAAAGAAATCTGATGTATTTGAGACATTTGGAAAGCTATGGTTGAGAATGAAACAGGTAAAATATTAAAGGAGATCAGACAATGGCGGTGAGTCTGCAGTCATAGTTCAGAGATTATTGTTACATGCATGGAATTCATAGGCAAAGGATAGTTCCAAGGACACCTCAGCAGAATGGAATTGTTGAAAGAATGAACAGGACAATAATGGAGCATGCAAGATGTATGAGATTACATGCTAATTTGCCCATACAGTTTTGGGCACAAGCTATTGACACTGTAGTGTACCTGATTAACAGAGGACCCTCTACAGCTCTGGATGGTGGTATTCCAGAGAGGCATGGAAGGTAAAAAGGTTGATCTCTCATATCTCAAATTTTTTGGTTGTAGCCTTTGTGCATATAGATAAGGAAAATAGAAAGAAGCTTGATGCTAAGTCTATGAGATAGATTGGCATGGCTCAGATGAATTTGTGGAATCTAGAAACTAACAAGGTAATCAGGAGCCATGATGTTGTTTTCAATGAAAGAGTGATGTATTGTGATCAGCTAAGGAATTTGAATTAGTCTGAGCAGAAATGGTGAATTAGACGAGGTCCAAGATTCGCGAGAAAAATAAATAATCACTTGCAAAAACACAGAGACTGACGTCGGTAGTTAGGAACCGGCGTCGGTAGGACAGAAACCAGCGTCGGCCATAAGAGACCGACGTCGGCTGTACAGGTATCGAGGTCGGTCAGGCAGAACCAGTAATAGGTCTGCATACCGAGGTCGGTCACTGGAGAATTTGGGTGGACAGCGTTTGTAGACGAGTGACACCCATCAGGAGGTCAAAAAGGGTGAGTAATCCTCCAATTAGTATTCTCCTTCTTTAATTTATTGCTAACTAATGGTCCAGAGAGTTTTGAAGATATAGGTAGTCCAAGAGTGAGTGGGAGCATGGCATGAGGAGTTGGAGTCCTTAAGAGAGAACCAAACATGGGATTTGGTTGAATTGCCAGCTATAAGAATAGATGGACCTTTGAAGGAAGGTTAAATGGATAGATGAGATACAAGGCCAAATTAGTGGTAAAAGGATTTGCACAAAAGCGTATCGACTTTGAGATTTTTTCTCTTGGTTAAAATAACTACAATAAGGGTAGTATTGTCTTTGGTTGCCATCTTGAGGCTAGATGTTAAGACAACGTTTCTTCATGGATTTGGATGATTTATATGGATTTGAGGTCAAGGGTAAGGAGAAGTTTGTGTGCAGGTTGATTGTATGGCCTTCCTGGCAATGGTACTTAAAATTGATAGGTTTATGACTGAGCTTCAGTAGGTGTCATAGACCATTGTGTTATTTCAAGAGATTATAATGGTAGATATATTATTCTATTGTTGTAAATGACATGTTGATTGCATCACACATGCAAGATATCTCTGAGCTTAAGGTGAAATTAGCTCAAACATATGAAGGATTTGGGAGCAGCAAAGAAAATCCTTGGCATGAGCATTAAGAGAGACAATCATAGATATTGTCTCAAGAAGATTATTGGACAAGGTGCTATTTCAATATGCAGGATGCTTAAGCACACCTTTGTGGACACTTTAAGGAGTAAAGAACAATAATTCATATGATGAGGTAGAGTACAATTTCCATATTCTTCCAAGTAGGGAGTTTGATGTATGCAATGGTGTGTACTAGACTTATTGCCCAAGCAGTTTGTAAGTAAGTATATGGCCAATCTAGGTAAGGAACATTAAAGCAGTTCAAGAAGAGAGGAACCAGTAGTAGGCACTTGTGATATGGTTCAGATACTTCTCTACATGGCTATATAGATAGATATGGCAGGTTTCATGGTAGGAGGAGCACTACAGGCTATTTTTCACTGAGCTAGATATCTAAGTTGCAGAAGTTTGTTGCCTTGTCAACTAGAGATATTGCAGCCACAAAAGCTAGCAAGGAGATGAGGATGACACGGTTCATGGATGAGCTTGGTAGGGAGCATGAGAGTTGCAAATTACATAGTGACAGTCAGAGTGCAATCCATTTGGCTAAGAATTCAGCCTTTCATTCAAGAACAAAGCACATTAAGGTATCATGAATGGTGAGTTGAAGCTGGAGAAGATCCATAGATAGGAATCATATGTTAAGAAATAATCTTCATTCATTCTGTTGGTCTTCATGAAAAGATGGAGGAGCTAGAAGATGTTGCTGTACAGGTACTAGTGCAGGTGGGATTGTTAGGGTGTAGAAAAAACTTCACCAAGGAGCATAGTTTATCAGGTTTGGGTCTACACAGACACCGGCGTCAGTCAAGAGCGATCGACGTCGGTCACAGGTGTTGTAGAGACACCGATGTCGGTAGAGGGTCAGCCGACGGCGGTCACAGACAAGAAGCAGGAACTTGGTTACCTGCGTGTCCAGAAAGCTATCTGTGGACAGAAGCGAGTGTTTGCATGATAAGTTTGAGTTGAAGTCTCGAGCTTGCATCTCTATTATTGGCATGAATTTTTAGAGCCCTTGTTCAAGTTAGACATGCTCAAGTCTCCTAATTCTATATGTAGAATTAGATCTTCTTAGCTTTGTAGTAGTTATTTGTTGTAGAGAGTGAATTATTGTAATTCAATAATACAGAATTGAATCAATCCAGGCTTGTTGGAGTTGATTGTTCTTGAGAGAGAGAGAGATCTTGATAGAGATCTATTGACTATACATCTAGAGAGGTGTGGAAGAGAAGCTTTCTTTATTATATTCCTTTTGGTTTGTTAATACAAGTTTTCAGGGTGTTTTCTTGTATCTCTTGTTCTTGCTATTATCATTCTAATTACTTGTCAATCTGGTTTAATTCCACATTTATTGCTTTCACAAGTGTAATCTATTGTTGGTTTGATCCCCCAACAGTGAGTTGGTTTTCAATGATAGTTAACCTTAGCCATATTGACATATTTTTGGGTTATTAGATGTAGAATATTTAGAGGATTTTCATTTTTGATAAGCATTAGTGTATTCTTGATGATGATTTTTTATCATGGTTTTATGGTTGAATGAATCATGAAGCATGTAAGAAATAACACATTTATAAATCCCTCTACAGGATTGGTGAGAATGTCTAATGTTGGCATGAAACCAATAAAAGAGATTGGGATCATGCCACTTATGAGGAACATTAGGATATATGAAAGGTTTAGAGGGTGGTAAAAATTATCTCATTTGATGTACTAAAAGAGGTATGTGAGATGGTAAAGTAATATCATTTTTGGTAGTTCCTAGTTTGGTTTGAGAAGTGTTACTAGTGATAGCATTAGATGTTTGAAAAGATACTTTAAGAAGTTTATAATTAGGTTTAAATTGCTTCATAAGAAAGTCTTAGCATTTAACTTGGTTAAGAGCTTCATTAAGAGTTTGAGGAGAAAAGGTTTGAACTTTTATTAAGAGTGGGAGTTAAAGTAGTGATAAAAATTTTAAATAGGTTATCATCAGACATATTATGATTGGCTTTATGAGCTAAGGATTTCCATCTTTTAATAAATACATGAGCTGATTCATTAGGAGGTTTCTTAGTATCTATGAAATCACTAAGACAATTTTTAGGAAGATCATTGTGTTGAAACTCTTTAACTAAAGGATTGACCAAATATTCAAGTTGATAAATAGAATGTTGGGGTAATTGATTATAAATTTCTAATGTATCACCAATGAAAGTTTTAACTAAGAGTTTAGTAGTAGAAAATGTATTAGTTTGGATCCACTCTTTGTAGAGATTACCAAAGGCTTTAAGAAATAAGGTAGGGTCTTTAGTCCCATCATATTTGATAGTTGGAGATATGTTAATGATGTTAATAGATAAAATGAAGGGATATAAAGGCTCATTTTTAATGGTTTGAAGCATCATGTTATTCATTATTGGTTGAGGAATAACATTACCTAAGGCATCTCTAAGAGGTGGATGAATGTAGTTAGGATTATCTTGAGGATGCATGATTGGAGATTGATTAGCCACATTAATCAAGTGTTATTGAAGTTGCATCATTTGATTGGTATTAGAGTTTTTCATAATGTTCATTTGTTGAATCACTTGGGATAATAATTAGGTTATATTAGGTGGTAGGTTAGTGTTAGAAGGAACAATCCCTGAATTGGTGTTGGGGGGAGGATTATTAGAATAAGGGTTGTTAGTTGGATTGTTAAGTAAAATTGTGTCAATCGTTCCCACATTAGTTTAAATATTTTGAGAGGTTTATTGGTAGGTTTAAAAAGGATTGGATCCATAAATTCATCTTGAGGTGTTATTTGAACCATGTTACAATTTTTAGATGAAGGAGGAGAAGAAATGCCCCAAGAGTGATGGTTTTCTTAGGAGGAAAAGAAAGGGAGAAATGAACATCCCATATAGGATCTAAATGGATTAAGACTATCCAAAAATATTTTGATAGGAGACCTCATTCTGACCAAAGGGAAATGAATAGAATACAAATTAGAAGAGGTAAAGAATTAGGCTGATAAATAGGGAAAGCAAGAAATAGAACTAGGTTGACTAGTTTGACCTAGTATAAAAATAAGACCTATAGATTATACTAGGTCAACTAGGTTGACCTAGCACAATGAATAGGGGTAGAAAATAGGTCTATGATAATACAAGGTTGACCAAGTTGACCTAGTATAGCAGATAGTGAAAAATAAAATATTGATGACAAAATGGGAAATATAACAAGATAATTTTGTAGCTAATCTAGGAAAGTAAATGTTGAAAGTAAATAGATAGTCAATTGAATTGACATTGGTGAATCTAATTGATGCACACAAATCAAAATCTTGTACCAATAATGGTTAATGCAAGTTCTTGCATAAATAATTGAGCAAAGAGCAATCAAACAACCTGGAAAGTAAACCTATCTAATTGTTCAACCTAGAATGTTAATTAGATTATTAAGAATAATTTTACATGATAGAGATTTGGTTGTAATCAAGGTACTATATATCAATCTATTGGATGGTTTCATGTGAGTTTAGTATGAAAACAATTATATTGGCCTACCCCCTCAATTCACACACTATAGTGAAAAGGGTATCTAGTCTTTTGCCAAAATATACTATTAACCATACTTTATACTTGACTAAAGCATCAAGTAGGCTTCCCCCTTGGTGATGAAATCCAAGTAGGTTGGTCTAGGTAGTCAAATGTTAAAATGTTTGTTAATGTTATGTGATTTGGTTGTGTATGTATAAAATAGAAATAGTGAAACTAAGTGGTTAACTAAAAACCTCCTAATTAGACTATGTGATCTATTTTAATCATGAAAACAATTGAAAGAAAATATCTGATTAACATGCAAGGTGAATTCCAACTTTAAAACAAGGTATACTGAAAGCACTATATACACAATATACAAAACTAGGTCGATAGGGTTAAGCTAGTAATACTAAAGACAGGGTATGGAAAACCTACTAGGTTAACCAAGTTGACCTATTTGTTTTAGATAACATATAGAACACAAAATTGGGTCAACTAGCTTGATTAAGTTGGTTGTGTAGGAGTAGTTTTGAATATTGTAAACTTGAAAAGAAAGTATATAACATAAAGAGATAGAGAATAAAATACTAACCTTGATGGTTTAGAGATGAAAATGAAGGATATTCTTGATTAATAACCTTGGAGAAAATTTATCTAATCTGTAGAACTAGGTTGAGTTGGTTGACCAAGTTATACAAAACCAGTTGAAAATGCACGAGGTTGACTTGGTTAACCTAGTAGGTTAAACAAGATGTTTGGAAAACTAAAACATATACTAGGTCAAGCTGATTGATCAAGATATATAGGAACTTACTAAAAAGTAGCTAAAAATGTTCTAGGTCAACCTAGTCAACCTAGTAGGCTGAATTAGAAGTCTAAAAAGTGATAAAAATCTATACTAGGTGAACCTGATCGATCTAGTTGCTTGTTCTTGTGCATAGAGAAAAATAACTGGGTCGATATAATTAAACTAGTATGTCAAAATATATTATATAAATGATGATAAAAATAATAAAATAAGTGAAATAAATCTTGCAAGGGTTAGTTTCACATCAGGTTCACTAGAATGTATGTAATCAAAATTGCATGATGTACATGAATTAATCCTGGATTAGATAAGATAGAGCACACCTACACTTTTGATTGGGTATACACTTGTTAAGTGGGAGCATGACTAATATGGGGATCTATTAGACCTAATTAGGGGATTACTTGTATCACTTGTCACAACATATCATGATAGGAAGGGTTCCAAAGCCTAAAATCTAACATAATCGCAAGACAACCCTAAAAGAGTCCTATGATTTTATATTTCACTTATGCTAACAAATAAGAGAGTAAACTATTCTAATAAAAATAAAAGTAAACTAATCTAGTGCACACCAAAGCTTGTGTCACAATGTGAAGGGTTAGAGGTAAATAAATCAAATATATATAGGGAACTTCAAATAAAGTATGAGTAACACCCTAATACATAGAATATGAAGAGTAATATTATTCTATCCAACACTTATGCTACTTCTATCTACTAAAAGAGATGAGAACAAAGTTTTAATATACTTACCTGAATGTGAACCTATCATAATTCAATCTCTCCCTTATCCAATGGGGATTTTCAAGAGGTTGTTTTAGTTCTTAAGGATCACTTTGTTAGGCTAAAGCATCTAAGACCTATCCATAAGACTAGATTCTCTAAAATAAAAAAACTAAGATAAGCATCCTCAAGTAGAATGGTGGAAGAGTAGATTGTCAAGAAGTATGAGCGAATAATAACTCTTGATTACATATAATAATAATAATAATAATAATAATAATAATAATAATAATAATAATAATAATAATAATAATAATAATAATAATAATAATAATAATAATAATAATAATAATGAACTTGTATATATAGCAGTATCTCACCCTAAAATCATTCAAAAATGGTAGTTGTGCTAGGTTGACATGGTTGACTTAGCACATTTTTGGGCTAATTCCTAAAGTTTATGTTAGGTCAACCAAAAGGCTAACAAACCTAAAGAGATAAAGTGACCCTAAACTACACTAGGTTGACTAGGTTGAGTTATCTTATTAAGTAGGTCAAAAGGGTACCAAGCATGGAAAAGAAGGATAAAAAGAAGAAAAGACTAGATGAATGTGCAAGGGAGGAGAAATAGCTTAGGGAAAGGTTTTAGGAGATGAATGGATTGGAAATAATGTGGAAATAAAGGAAAAAAATCCTATGAAGCACCAACGGTCTACCCACCCCTTTCTTGGTGCACCCTTTTCCTAGTTCACCCCTTAAGGCATGAACTCAAAGAGATTGAGTCATGATGGGTTCCTATAAGATGTAAAGTATCAGTATTTGATAAAATTTAAAAATATTATGTGTATACATATCCAATCCAAATGAAAATGTAAAAACACCATGCATATGTTCATAAGTAATGATATATTTTTCCACATACATTATTCATAACATCTGATAAGTCTTTATGAAGTTAAACATAGACCGTAACTAAAATCTCATCAATATTCAAGGAAAGTTGAGAAAACACTTCACATCAAATATCCTCAATATAAAATGTAGGAATGCTTGAATGATCATGCTAATGAGGACCACCATGTAGGGGATGCTCAAGATAATTCATGAGAGTTAATTTTTTGAGAGATGAAGGAGTCATCGATGGATAAGGTGCCACTAGTGAAGGAGGATTGAGGGAATCACTGATAGAGAAATAATAGGTGGACAAGGGACCACATGAGGTGGAGCCACTAGGGAAGAATGGGGAGCCTTATTTTGAGAGTGACCTATGGGAGGAAGGGTAAAAGGTGTAGGAGTTGTTAGGAAGTGATCCTTAATATGCTACTATATGATGTGGTAATGATCAGTGTGATGTATACCACATTGGTGCCAAAGATAATATATCTCTCTATATTTAGGAAGATACTCATGTAATAATTTTGGGGGAGGTATAACCTTATCTGAGGGATGAAGAGTAGTGGTACATAAGGTGTTAATATATTGTTATAGCTTTTTACAATGCATGCATGAATGGTTATCTATGTCATGGAAATAATTGATATGCTTGTGAGTAAACTTAGTGGGTATACTCATAGGAGTGGAAATAGAAGATAAGAAAGATTTGTATAATGAATAGTCTCTAGTCCAATGACTAGAAACTTTATGAATGTCATAATAAGGTTGATTGGCCCTTTTAGTGGGTGAAGGAGCTAGCTATGGTAAATGGAGAAAACTATCACCAAGAGGTGGGGTTGGTGGAGATATTGGACAAGGCTCAACTAAAGGAGAAATATGATTATAAATAGGAAGAGACTCAGCTATAGATGTAGTGGGAATGGGATTCAAACTAGGCTCTATTAAGGGAGGGGTGGGGTTCATATAATCCTAAAGGATAGTTGCAAGCATCTTAAGAATAAGTTGGCTAGAGGGGTCTTGGTATCGGTCAAAATGATAGGGACCAATCATAGCATGACCCATAAGCATACTCCTATGAGGTTCTTTATAAATTGGAGGTGTGCACACCATCTTTACCCTACAATAAAGAGGAAAATACTAAAATTATGAATGATATAGGAGGGAATTATATAATATATATTTAAATATTGAAGTAAAGAGGAATGATAGTGAATAATTTAAACATATCGAGCATAAATAAGACATCTTAAAAATGGATCATCTAGGGTATAGCCATCATCATAATCAAGTGTATGAATATCAATGGTGTAGGTAGAGATGACCTTGTCATATGATGTGGTTTGATGAATGGAACGTCAAGTCTTGGTTAGGACAATGGGGATGTGATCACAAAGTGGTTGATAAGAATGAGGTTACAAAGAAATAGGCAACTAAGAAATGAGATGAGGTGAGATATCAGAAGTTTTAAGCTTGAAATTGATCTCATCAAGCTCATCATCATCAAAATATAGGAGGTTAGGGGGTATATTCCTAATGTGTTTAGGGTGACCATTATAACCTTAGGTGGAATGTACAATAAATTTAAACCATTGAGATTCATGAAATGGAATGCTTGGCAAAGGTTCAAGGGTAAGAATATTGAATACACCATGATCTTGGGATTGTTTGAAATTCTAAGGGTTAGTATCACCTTGAATGTCGTAGATCACTCCATTATGAGGAAATTAGACACATTTGCAAGCTAAAAAGGTAATTTATCTCATGAGATGATTATATGGACTACCAATCAAGATGTTATATGATAGAGTAAAGTTAAAGATCATCACCTTCATGCAAATGGTGACAGGTGGGATGGTAATGGGGAGCCACATATAACCTAAAGGAGGAAATTTCCTTCAGTCATAACCTTGACATGTGTTGTGTGTGGATTTAAGATTACACTATAAATATCCAAGGGTTTTAATAAAATAAAGAGAGATAATGCAAGTGTTGAAACCTTCATCAATTAAAACACACATGAATGGGATATCACTGATTTTAACACTGATAAAAAGGGGAGGATCATCTGCATGAAGTAGAATCTTATTTTGGATCATATAAGCAATGGGAAATTTGAGGGAAAGAGAAGTGTCCATTGTCTCATCAACATGTATGGAAATCTCTTTGCACTATTGTAAAATGCTATATTTTGATCTAGATAAGGTGGATTTTCATCCTATTAGGGGAGGATGAGGGATGTTCATTTTGAACAAAAACTACATAATACGGTTATGATTATGTGGAAAGGTCTATATAATTTTGAGAAATGGGATTTGAGATGGGAGGTTAGTAAGATCTATGATAGGATCCTACTCATCATAAACTATAAGGGGACTATTGGAAATAGGTGCATAGTGTTGAAGGAGGTTCTCAAAAGGAGTATTTGAAGTACGTGTGAATGTATGATGATAAGAGATAAAAATTTTAATTGGAGGACAAGTTTGTTGATTTTATTTAAAATATGGGGTAGTTGATGCAGGTTTGGTTTGAGAATAAGTGTTATAGAATTTTGATTATTGTTAGTGATAGGTAAAGAGGCTTGAGGGATGGTATAAATGGTATGAGAAGTGTTATCCAAAGGAGGTGTTGGAATTGGTTCATCAAAATATATAATTTCTTATTTCCCTAACTCATTTAAGTGAGAGAAGAAACTTGGATAACATGAAATGTGTGAGATAATTAAGGTGTGTGGATGGGTTAAGAATCAATAAAAGCAACAACCTTTCACATGTTATTCATAGTTACCACATTCTCTTCAAGAGTTGGGTCAAGAAGACTGTCAACATTATTGGTAGAAGGGGTAGTATTTTATTGGTTATCCTAGTGATTTGGAAGAGGAAATTTATAGATGGATAAATGAGCATTACCATGGTTCAAAGCTTGAGATACAATTTTTATTTCATGGGATTTGAAAGCAATGGCATAGGATTATTGGAATTTATAAATGATAGAATCATGGTCAAAATTGGGACCAAGAAGGAAATATATATCCAAATTACAAAGTTTCCTATAAGTTTCATGATAATGACCCCAACTAATGTGAAACCAACAAAAATTATTGGGATCATACCAATGATTCATGGGTCAAGTAGGATCAAGTTATCATGGTAGAGGCCTTGGTAGACTTTTTTGTAATTCTTCTAAGGATAAATTTTATGAACATTGATGTTATTTTTTGAATATAAACGAGGTTTGGTGATGTGGTTATGAGGGGAAGCTTATTTCAGAGTTTGGTTAGGAACAATAGCTTAAATAGTATGAATAGTATCATAAGAGTCAGTGACACCATCATTAGTAACATGATGATTCTTATTATTAAGTAACATGTGAGTACTCATAAAAGGTTAGGATGGATTGAATTGAAGAATAAGGAAATATTGACAATTAGTTTGGTCAATAGCCTCTTCCAAAATACATAGAGAGAGAGTTTGGACCCAATATTATAACTTAGGAAAAAGAGCATTGGTAAATAGATAGAAATTTTTATCATCTGCCATATTATGTTCACATTTTTAGACAATGTATTCCATCATTTGATGAAATATTATGTGGTTTCATTCTCAAGTTTCTTACAATTGATAAAATGGGCCAAGTTATTCTTAGGGAGATCACTAGTTTGGAACTCAGACTAGAGCATTTCCTAAATATTCCAAACTAGTAATAGAATGAGATTTGAATTGGTTGTACCGATCTAAATCATCACCCATGAGAGTTAAATGGATAATATATTTTTAGAAAAAAAAAGTGTTTAAATTGGCCTAGTATTTATATAGATTTCCAAATGTTTTTAAATGAAGAGTAGGATCAGTTGACCCATTATAAGAAATGGTGGGGGTGATACCTCCTATATCAATATTAGTAATTTTAGATGTAAGAGGATCATTTTGAATATGCTTGATTATTTTATTAAAAAGAGGAGGTTGAGGGATAAGATTACCATTGGAATCTTGAAGAGGTGGTGTTGGAACATTTTGGTTGTGCATGTCCCATGTCATCTATTGAGGGTGGGTTTGAAGATGGATAAGATGATTTTGTATTTACATCATTTGATTTACATTGTTAGCTTGGAAAGCATTCATTTTATTAAGAGTTTGTAATAGGAGTTTATGGGTTTGAGTTTCAGTATTAGCATTGTGTGAAGTATTAAAATTTGTATTAGTGGCTTGGGTACCACTATGGGTGTTAGTAGTATCTTGAGAAGTGTATGCACCTAAAATCTCTCGCTTCATTATTGTCAACTAATATTCTTATTAGTCGATACTAATTCTACTTAACCTATTTTATTCTACTAATATATCTCCCCTTCCTATCCATTTATATAATACCCCCTTCCATTATTTTATATTCACTAACCTTATTTATTCATTATATCCTAATCACTATTACCTTAATATAATTCTAGTTATACATTTAGATGCAAATTTTTAATTCCTATAACCCCACATAACCACCTACTAACCTACATCTTAACCTTATTTACATCCCTATGTCCCTAATCCTCACCTAATCCCAATATAACCCCCACTTAATCCTCCATTATCCCTAAAATAAGGGAGAAGTATCTATAATTGGAAAAGCTCCTCCAAGTCTCTAGAAGTCTCTAAATTAGAGACTTCTAAGAAATTTAATATTCCTTGAATAATCCATGACCATTTATCTCATCCTTTAAACTTTGAATTTTAACCCTTGATCTTCCCTCCATAATCTATATAGCTAAGGTTCCTCCTCCATAGAATCCATCTCCAATTCTATAGCAAATCCATTTCAAACTAATCATCCAAATAGAATTTCCATAACATCATCATGCTAATTTAATCCTTCAAAAAGAATTCTCATACCCAATCCATGTCAAATTATCCATTAAATCTATCATCAATAATCCTTCATCATGTCATCACTATGCCAAAAATATGAGTTTGATATGCAATCACAAATCCATTAGAACATCCTAGAAGGATGTGATACGAAGCAATAAATTTGGTATCTTATCATTTTGATTTGTTTTGTGAATCCTTCCTAATAGGTAATTTTAGTTTTGAGTTTAATTAGCTTGTTTAATTCATATATATCTTAAAGGTCCACTATATTTTGGCGACCATGATGGGACATGTTCTCAATTTAATCAATTTTACTTGCTAGATGTGTGTTTGATAGCTTATAGGATCAAGGAAATCTATTTTTTTTTGAAAATTTTGCATGTACACATTGTAGTCATGGTACTGAACTAGTAATCATGACATTTTTTTATGCAATATGATATTAACCCTAAAACTAGTGATTTTTTACTAACTGCTAGTTGTTTGTAGGTTTTTTTCCCATTAAAAATATCATGAATTGATAGTTGCAATTTTTTTGGTCTAAATCATGATTTTGTCTTAGTTGTAATTTTGTAAATCACAAACGGCCTATGATGAAGGCCCTATCTCTTTGAAAAAATTGTGACTCACCTAGTCATGACTTCATCCTATGAATAACAATATTGTTGATTATAGTCATGGTATTATAGGTCCTGAATGCAAACATAAGGTCATATATTTTATCAATTTATTATCCTTCTATCTAACCTCATGTGATTTTTTTTTGTACCTCTTTGTGTATTTAGCCTTTTGTGTGTAGGATAGGTAGGTCTAACAAACACTCAAGTCATTGGCCACCATTGGACAATATTAAAAGTCTTTGAATCATGGGATCATCTTAGTAATCATGGTATTAAACCTATGGGTCATGATATTTTACACTTAAATAGGACCCTTAACCACCTATATTTTTATGATAATTTATAGGGTCTATTTTGATATTTTGTGTTCTTAAAAAATATTTTTGACATCATACAATATTCTATCTAATATTTTGAGGGTTATACTTAAAATAATATCCATTAGATAATCCTAATTTGTATCAAGGTTTTTTGTCCTTTTGTTGTGATATCTCTCTAGAGGATCAACAAGTAAAAAAGACAAGGGTAGGAGTAATCATCTAAAGAGAAAACATAGTTATCCTAGTCCTTTCCCATATCTCGACAAAATCATAATTGATGACATTTTAAGACTCGTGATATTGAATTAAGTAATCATGGTATTGTGATCTTAGTCAAAACTTTTTAAAAAATTGTTATTTTGACTCCTTTTTTGTTTGTTGTTCTTTCTCAGGTCTTATAAGGAAGATTTAGGACACAATTTAACTAGGCTAATCCTTGTATTTTGTAAACATGTTTTGAATTTAAGTTTATCATTTCATGTTAATCAAACTTTGATATATCATAATCAATCTGACATTAATCATCTAAAAATAAGAATTTTGGGTATTCAAAGAATTTTTCATAACCTACATATATCTTTGTCTATGTCAAAAATAGTCAAATCTAAAAAATTTGTCATTTTGTACAATATTACAACTATCAAATTATTGATAGTCATAGTTTTGTAGTTCTCAATTATGGTTTTGTTGTTTATGACAAAACTACAATTTTTGATTTTATAGTCATTAGTGGTATTGTTGATCTAGTTGTAATTTTTTTGGTCTAACTATTGTGTTGTAGGTAACCATCATGGTCATCTCTTAGTCACAATATCGCCATTCACAAGTAGTGGGTTTAACTGTCTAGTCATAGTATTGTAGTTTCTAATTACAAGATTGTACTGTGTACTTGTAGGTTTTTAGAGAGTCACAATTTTTTAAAAATATTAAAAATTACTAATATTTTTGGTTGTAGGACCTCTCTTAGGTGCCATATTCTGACTACTAACCCGTATACTTACATGTTTTCAATAAAAGACCCATTTGACACTTTTTGAATCATTATAATTATTTTTAATCATCTTGTTGTGTGTACATATGGTTTTATTATGAAAAAATCATTAATTATATATAATATCTTTATTTTTAACTTATAAATAATTATTTTATAGTTTTATTCACACATAGGTAATTAAATCAATTAATTAATCATATCATGTGTTTTGCTTATTTATCAACCCCCTCTGCTAGGATAGCACATGACATAAAATTAATCCCCATGCACAAGCTTAGTTTATAGGGGTTAGTGTCATGTATTTAATCATCATACACTAACTAAACTCCATGTTTTTTTGGTGTATAAAAATTAGGGATATTTGTCATTAGACTAAGTGGTTGACACCATATAGGTCATCCATGAAAGGAAGAGTTAACTCTCTAAACCAGGCATTAGACAACACCTTATATGGACTTAGGCCCCAATGTACTTTTGTGTATATCAAGGATTCCACTAAAGATCCCATTCAGCCTAGCATAGGGGACTTTGCCCATAATAGGTGTATCACTATAGGAGTTAGTATCATCTCTGAAGTACCCATCATGTACGAGTGGGGTAGAGAGGGTTTAGTTGATACCATAATGGGTCATAAACCTATATCTTCACCCATAAATTTTTTGGATGGTGTGTAAATTAGGTTACACACCTATACATTTACTAATTATAGGTTGTGGCTTGCTTTCTTGGGTGTGTGTTGTGTTAAACCCATGTTGCTTGTGAGCTAAGTCAACCTTTTACTTATATATATCTATATAGGTCTTTACACAACTCATATTATACATCCTATCATCTTTTATATCCTTGTATATCCTTTTCATTACCTCATCTCCTATCTTAAATCTAGTCATATCTCACCCATAATTCTCACATATCTTAGTCACACCTTGTCTTAGGACCACCTCACCTTGATTTATCCAAACTTGACCTTGTCTTCTCCACCTTTTGTTCCACCATAGTATTAGTAATTCCCATATTATCTTTTTTCAATTTTCTTGTACATATTATCCTCTTATATCATTTTCATTATCATATCCCATCACCCATCTTGTCTAAATCCACTCATTCTTTAGAATACCCCCATCACCTACATCTTATTTTACACATCCTTATCCAATCATCTTTTGTACCTATCACCTAGTACATCTTTGACATCATACCATTATGCATATTAGCTTTGTATATCCTTTTATTATCCTATTATATACTCCATTTTTTATTTTTCTTCATTTCATCCATCCATCCTTGGCCATACCCACTCATCCTAAGTCATATCCCCATCTTACCTTGTATATCCTTGTCATCATCCATTCATATATATTGTCTTTATCCTATCCCACCTCATCTAGTCATCCTCATCTCATCACTCATACATCCTAACTAAAATATTATATATTTATATCCTACCCTCTTACACATATCTTTTTTATCTTGTGCATATCTCCATTTATCAATAGTCATCCCTTTATCAATCATCATATTGTAAATCCTAGTCTCATACCCTTGTACATAATTTATTATCTTGTATATCCTACTAGTCATATATTATCCAAACACCCCCTACCATCCCCTAATTCCATCTTATATCATCATTCATATCCTATCCTAGGTCTAATTTATCCCTCATTTGTTTTGACCTTATCTTCATCACCTATCTAGTTTCACCATATCTTATCTTACCATAATTGGCTCTTTAAGTCACATACGGTTCTAGATCATTACCATCTCATTTACATCATCCATCATCATTATCTTATCATAATCACCTTCATCACATAATCACCTAACATTATACCTTGAGAAAATTAGTCCAAGGTTGGAGCTAGTCCTATTTACCTATCCACACCATCCTATCATCCTAATCCACTTGGTCAAATCTCATACCTAGTCAATATTTTGTTACCATCTTGTCACCTTGTCAGTCTCAATCTAGCAAACCCATCAATCTAATCTAACCCAATCATATTACCTTGTTCATAACTAGTACCCATAATATCATCCTCTTGCTAGTTTGGGTCTAGTTACCCATCATATCCACAATCCTTTTTCTAACTTTATAACT
Organism: Torreya grandis; assembly: GCA_037957365.1. NCBI lineage: Eukaryota > Viridiplantae > Streptophyta > Pinopsida > Cupressales > Taxaceae > Torreya > Torreya grandis. The sequence goes on along the minus strand of JARHVA010003317.1, from coordinate 1,364,221 downwards.
ATACATTGATGATAGGTTGTTCACACCTATTAGACTATCAATCTAAAATTTAATCATAATCCTTAATCCATTAGTCTATATCATCCACATCACTACATATCATCCTATCTCAATATTTTTGATCTATTTTATTCAAAGAGTTCATCCTTAATCATTATCATAAATCCATCATTCATCATCTATCAATAATCACCATGGAGCTAGACCCCACTTTTATTATACAATATATAGTTACCCATAAGAATGAGATACTCTTGAAGTTCCTTATAATGGGTGCACCACATCTCAAAGGTTTTGACCCCCTTTCACTAATTTCACCTCCCATCTAAGACCCTTCATGTGAGTCCCATACCAATCCTCCATCTCCTAATCATAAAAAATCATCCAGCCCTTCATATATTCCGTCACAAACCCCCTCATCCATTCATCCTATCAGGTCATCTACCCCCTCATATACTAGCGAATGGAATCTAATATTGGCCACATCACCTACTTATAATCCATCCGCCCCCTCACATCAATAACCATCTAATCCAAAGTCCAATGCTTCCACATATAAATCATAAAGAGAAGTGGTTCTTTATACTCCTCTTCCCATATCATTGGGAGCTCTCTTCAAATGACTAGTCATTGTGAACATGATGGTTTATACACCCATCTAACATATTTATCTCACTAATCCAATTCACTCTTGGAAAAAATATGAAAAACTTTGTCCATACCACCAAACCTAGGGGCATACTATCAATCAATGTCAACCCATCTAAGACTATATTCAAGACATCATTAATAATGGTGAGATAGTAATTGAGGATGAACTAGATGCATCTCTATACCTGGGTGAGAAAAAAGAGGAGTGTTAATTCTCCATCCCAAATCATGATCAAGCCCTTTCCCTTCCAAACTAAGGTCAATACACCACACCTATCATCCATAATCCCCCCATCCTTGACAAATCCTCCATCACAATTGAGTATATTCACCATGAGCTTAGTCCCCTATCTCTCATGAACCCTCTCGCCCCTCTTGAAAAACACCCCATGTTGAGAGGTCAATAACATATAATGAGTCTCCTATTAGTAGTATTACATCTTGTACATTAGATTTTGCATCAAATTTAGGAACACAAGTCTTATCATCAGTAGGATCATGTTCAACACCAAGTTTTGAATTAGATTCTTCATCAAAAATGTCATACCTCATTGCTGTTGATAATACCTATATTTTTAGAAATGCCTCTAATTGAGATACCTCCAATTTATTACCAAGCATGTGTTTGGATCCCAATCATGATTATGAATTCATGTAAGAGTTATTATAATATTTATCTATAAAATATTGTCAGAGTGAATCTAATCCTCTTTTACATGCATCTACAATAGATAGTCCTCATGATCCTTTTGTTTATCTTGAGGATATTTTATTTGATGTTGAAATTGGGTCTCTTAGGAACCCCTATGAAGACTATGTTGCCCCATCACCACTCATTGACCCCATCATTCCCTCACCACCACCTTCATCCATCATGAACCCCTTTCTTCCCATCGATGATCATTTAATCACCTCCCTCCATAGGGACAAATAATACCATACGTCATTATACCCTTTCTTGAGAAATATAATGTGTTCCATAAATCCAAAAGTCTAAGACAATATTATAAAATTCAATCATAATAATCAAGTCATCTTTAATCCCATTAGTAATAATCAAAAAGAGTTAAATCATCAGCCTAATCCAAATATGTCTTACCCTATTGAAGCCCAATATCAGGCACTAGGGGACTATTAAAGCTAACATAATATTTCAATTCAAAAGTCAATCTTCCCTAGTGAAGCCCAAAATTAGGCACCAATGGCCAGTCCAAATCAAATTCCATCAAATGATCCAAATCATATGGTTAATAATCCATCAAATAATTAGATCAAATTTAAACCACAACATTAAAGTGTCTTGGATCTCTTATAATCTTTTATTGCATGGCACTAATCAAATATGAAATGTCCAAAATCTCTAATGATGTATACAACTTCTAGTCTTAATCCTTCATTACCCATCACCTTGTCCTCTCATGATCCTATCATTAATTATCCTCCATCATACATTATACCATCCTATCTTGATCCTATCATCCATCAAAATCAAGTTATAATCAAATCCATACCTCATATCACCTTCTTAGGTAGCATTATTTCTCTTAGGGGCATTAATGACATCTGGTATAGATATCTGGATGGATCATAATGAAGAATCACACTAGGTCACACAAATACTAATACATCTAATAGAAACAACATGATCCTAACATCACACATCCTTAGAAAAGGTGTTATCTAAATATCACAATGATGGCATCATATTACATCTCTCCCACCTTTAATAAATTTATATTCCCAATAAATAAAAAAGAAAAATCATTTGTCTAATGGTGAAAACTAATCTTCTAGCTCCTTGGGTAAGTACCATGATGAAAATTAGTTTCTAACATCATGGTAAAATAATCTATTATCTGCATTATTCCTCAATACCTGGGGGAAAATCTATCCATTTCATATCCTCTTCCATCCATCCCACTTGTCACATCCCTTTTTTACCTTGTCTATATCACCCATATATCTTATCCCTTGGTTCATTATCCCTACCCATCATCTTCCATACATCCTATCTCTTCTTCTTTCCCATCTTGACCTTTATAAGGAAGTGAAAGGTGTCTTGATAACTATCCCAAACTCCTCTTGGCATATCTTCCAATGAACACTCCAGAAACTAATCATTTATTTCCTTCATGATGTGGTCATTGGCAATCCCTAGTCTATTCTTCTTTGGTCTTCACCCCATTTTAACATAACCCTCATCCTTTTGTCATCCCATCCATCATTCTATCCATCCTTATCCTATTTGCTAGACTTGGTATTTCCTTTTCTATTAACCCCATTTATATATTATATATACATATCCCAAAAATCCCTAAAAATTGAAATATTCAAAAAACCCTTAAAATCATAAAATCTAAAAATCCAAAAATCATCCATCGTGTCTTGTCATATGCCTAATAACCTAGTTGTATCCCTCTCCATGTCATTTGTCTTTAATTTGATATCCATCTCATATTATCCCATTCCCATATTTGGATACCAAATTTAGTCTTGGAACCAAATCAAAGTGGACACCTATCTCTCCATCTCAATATCATCCTTGGCCTAGGCATTATCAACATGCATCACCTTGCCAATGAATTTAATCTGGCACCCATCACTTTCTTATCAAATCATTCTCATATCTAGTACCCATAACATCACCTTTTGATATTATTTAAGTTAATTTATCCCATCATTATATTATAATTGTCTCTTCATACTATGCACCCATCCAATTACTCTTTGCTTGTGTGAAAGGTATTTGATCTCATCATCTCCTCGTCTCCTTGCTAGATTGAATCCTTGCAGGGCCTTGTCTATTTTTAATACTTAGTCATCACTTTTCTAATCACCTTACTTGATAACCTTTCAATTCAATTTAAATACTAAATTAGTATTCAAAGACTTTATCACACCCCACCATGTCATCCATCCTTCCATCCTAAACTAGGGGCAACACCTCATATTCATCTTAATCATGATCATCCTCTCCAAATCCAAGTCTATCCTAAGTCCACAATCACATCTTGATTAAATACTAATCCAACCCATCACATAATCACTCATTCAATCATTAGATAAGACATTCTGGCATTACATGTAGATACTTGTATTTTATTTGTCTATTTTTTGTCGGCTATTTATTTTGTTTGCATCATGTATATATCTTTTTTGTTTTATGTTTTGTTTGCATCATGTCTTTTTGGGAAATAAATAGGGATGCTATGAGGACACCCAAATTACCATCAAGGATGTATAGTTCACTAATTTCACATGCACTTTGGTAAAACATCCTCTTAGTCATGTATATATCATGGGGTATATATTAAATGCTATATCTATCAGATTACTTAGACTATGATCAATTTTGTGGTATTTTTATGGCTTGATCATCTACTTATCATACATTAAAAATTTAATACCCATCTCATCATCTAAGTCACTAGAATCATCTTATAATCATTAATCCTCATCATCATCATTATTATTTCCTCTATCACTTATCATTTATATTTTAATCATAACTACATTGGCCTGAGATATTTTAAGATTATGTAAGCAACAGTTGGCCACTTTTTCATGCCAAAGGATATCTTGGACACTATCTCTCTCATCCATCATCATCCTCTAGTCCTAAATTATTCAAACCCTTGAGATATAATCATTCAATCTATTGATCAATCACCATCATCATCTCTTTAATATTTTCCATCAATCACTTGCACCTATCGATTAGGCCCAAAAAAATCACCACATCCATCTTTTCTTCTATCAATCATTGATTTATTATTTCTCCCTTGCATATTTCTTTTTTAAGGGCATAATCATATTATGACTCATTTATTTTATGCAATGAAATATTTTGGTCACTCAACTCTATCTTCCTCTCTATCATCACTTACATCATATTGAACAACTTTACCTTTGAGATACACCCATCATTAATCCTATCAAATCATCAGTATTGTCCTAGCTAATAGCTCTCCCTTGAATTCATCCTTATTTTGAATACATCTAAATATTTTGTCCTTTTTAATCCAATCATCATCATGTTATGATTGATTCACCCTTGAGATGTGTTGATAACTATGACACCCATCATCTATACTCCCTATACATGTGTCCTTTCTAGGGCAATCATCATCAATTTTTAGATCATTTCTTAAGTCTAATCTATCTTATTCATCCTCTATCTCACATCTTTCATCCCATCCCCTCATCTATCCATCTCATCCCACCCATCATTTCTTCTTTTGAGTGGCTATCCATCTCATTCTTCCCTGTATGTCCCCTCGAGGGGGTATCATATCCCCTATCATCATCTAATAACATTCATCCATGACATGATTTTTATTTGAAATTCCATTACTCATACTTTACCCACTCATAATTCCATTTCAAAGAGGGGTAAAATGTATTCACCTAAAATCGATCACTTCATTATTGTTAACTAATATTCCTATTAGTCGACACTAATTACACTTAACCTATTTTATTCCAATAATATATCCCCAATTCCTATCCATTTATATAATAACCTCTTCCATTATCCTATATTCACTAACCTTATTCATCCCACCTCCATTAATTATATCCTAATCACTATTACCTTAATATAATTCTAGTTATAAATTTATATGGGAATTTTTAATTCCCATAACCCCACCTAACCATATATTAACCTACATACTAGCCTTATCTACATCCCTTTGTCCCTAATCCTCACCTGATCCCCATTTAACCCTCACCTAATACTCCATTATCCCTAAACTAATGAAGAAGTCTCTAAAATTTGAGAAGCTCCTCCAAGTCTCTAAAAGTCTCTAAACTAGAGACTTCTAAAGAATTTCATATTCCTTAAATAATCCATGACCATTGATGTCATCCCTTCAACTTTGAATTTCAACCCTTGATTTTCCCTCTGTAATTTGTATATAACCATGGTTCCTCCTCCATGGAATCCATCTCTAAATTATATAGAAAAGCCATGTCAAACTAATCATCCAACTAGAATTTCTATAATATCATCATGCCAATTTAATCCTTCAACAATCATTATCATACCCAATCCATGTAAAATTATCCATTGAATCTCTCATCAATAATCCTTCATCATACCATCACTATGCCAAAAATATGAGTCTAATATATAATCACAAATCCATTAGAACATCCTAGAAGGGGGTGATATGAAGCAAGGAATTTGGTAAGTCTCTTATCAATTTTATTTTATTCATGAATCCTTCCTAATAGGTAGTTTCTATTTTGAGTTGAATTATCTTATTTAATTAATATAGATCCTAAAATCCTACTACAGGAAGAATTTTTGGTAAATGAGGAACTAATGGCATAATTTGCTTGTGTGGCAAAAGATGGACTAGTAGAGGTATGGGAAGAATCATCAGTAGAGGCATAATTACCATGGGTATCAAATGATGTGCTAGTATAAGAAATGAGAATAATGGGTATTGGAAGAGGCCCACTAAATATATAACCTACCATGTTAGTAGAGATACTAGGCATGAACGTAGAATAAATCAAAGAAGAAGTCATTGTATGAGAAAGGGTCAAAATAAAGGGAAAAGGTTAAGAAGTAAAGAATTTAGCATCCCCATATTCATTTGATAATGTGGGAGAAGGTGAATGGGGATCCTTGACTTGACCACTTATCATGAGATGGTAAATAGTAAAAGGATCCTTTCCTAAATGTTGAGGAAATTCATTGATGACAAAGAGAATTTTTAGAGTATACCCTAATTCAAGTTGATCTTTAAATGAGAAGAGAGCATTGAGAAGCAAAGAGGAATGAGGAGGGGTCCCATAGTTTTTAATGTGAGTGGAGATATGCACATTAATTTCATCTATAATAGGAGTTACAAGCTACTTATGAGAGAACCTATTAGGGTTGGTAAGATTCATCATATATATTGATTTCAACTCAGTGTTTTCTTCAAATAGGAAATTCATGATGAAGGATAGATATTAGGGAAGACAAAGTTGATGAAAAACAAGGAGATACAAAATGTAGATAAGAGTAAAGAGTTAACCAGGATGACCTAGTACTAAAAATAAGGTATGAAATTGAGACAACAAGGATATAGAGTTAGCCAATTTGACTTAGTACTATAACTTAAGATAAAAGGTAGCCTAATAAGGTTACAAAATTTACCACATTGACTTAGTACTATAACCTACTAGGAAAAAATGAGTACCAGGTCAACTCAATACCATAATTAGGGAAAAAGACAATCTATAATAGACTATGTTGAATAGAACGATGGTGTATTTGAAAATAGGAATTTTTTCTACAATGTACTTTAAAGTAAGATATGGAAGTAAACATACAAATAATTGGATCAATGAGAATGATCCAATCAGCACAAATCACAACACCTTACACCAATGTTAGCCAATGAAAATGTTTGCAATACAACATACAATGAGTAGAGAGCAAGAAGTCAACTGAAAAGCAAATGCTAACTAAGTGGTCATCCTAGATGTTTTTAGATTATTATAAAGTATTATTTTAAGTGTGATAGGGAAGTTGGTTGAAAGTATATAATTAGAAAGCAATCTATGGATGGTTTAAGGATGTTTATGTTGAAATGGATCTATGTTGGAAATGGTACTAGCTTGGTATTGGGGCTTACCCTCTCACTTCACAATCCCACAGTGACAAGGGTATCAGGTTCTTTGCTAATATATACCATTAACCACATGTTTATATTTATCTATAAAACCAAGTTGGCTTCCCCCATGGTGATGAAATCCAAGTAGGTAGGCCTTGGTTAAATAAATGTTTAAATGTATTTTGAAATTATGTGATTTGGTAGTGTGTGCAATAAAGAGAAAAATAGTGTAACTAAATAGTATGTTTAAATAACACCTAATTAGACTATGTGATCACCTCTAATCATGCAAAAAATTGAAAATGAAAGTGTGAATTAATTACTAGCATATATTTGTTACTTCCCAATTTAAACATTGTATAGAGGTATTTTAGATAACACTATATGTAAAAATTAAAAAATAGAGTTGATAGGGTTGATAATGTACTATAAAAGTAGGATTATTTAATAACTAAGTTGACTAGGTAGACCTAGTGTTTCAGACAAAATAAAAATTATAGAACTAGGTTGATTGGGTCAACCTAGTTTTCTATAAGATTATAGTTTTGAAGATTACAAACTTATGCAAAATAGAACTGTAATGAATATCTAAATTGAAAGAGAGATAAAGAAAGTAACCTATTGTCACTTGGATTTTCACCCTTTAAGGAGATGTATTAGTTTTACTCATCAAAGTGGCACAATTGAAATACCTCGAGGCTATGGGTGAGCCTAAGAATGAGGTGATCTCTAGATAGGGATAAGTCCCTTGATATACCACATGTAAATCACTAATACACCTAAAATTATGAGGGAAAAGGGAGATAAAACTAAAATTAAACTACACTAAGGGAGGTGATACAAAAAATTAGTTAATGACTACCTACCAGCTTCATGTTACACATGAGAATAAGGGACTAACCAAACATACACTTCTCCAATCTGCATCTTTTCACATCAATATTTCACTATGAGGTTATGGATGAATGTTTAGGCTAGGAGGAATAGAAAATAGGTCTATAATGACACTATTGAATAGGCTAACTCACTAAACCTTGAAAATCCCTAGAACACTTCACATGACCTAAAATAAGAATCTTTACAACTATAAATAGGTGAGAGAATGAGATAACATGCCAAGGAAACAAGAGTTATCACTAAGCAAGATCAATCATCCTCAATGAGAGCAATATACAAACATAAGATGATTTACCCATCAAAACACCATGAAACATGAAAAAATCATGGAGAAAATTTGATAATAAATATAAAATCCTTTGGATTCAACATCACCAACTATATTATATGAACCTTCCCAAAATAGAGCAAAACCTATAGGGTGCAAGAAATAGTGAACTAAAAAACCTAGTCAACTTGTTAGAGATGGTTCATAAAGAATTTTTGACTAATATTAGAAATATTATTATGAAAATGTATATATATTAGTTTAATACCACCTCCCAAAAATTTTTGACCTGAAACCTCTTCAACTATTCTTACCAAGCACAAACCTATTGACCACTTTTGTATGTCTAAAAAGGTAAAAAAGGAGTAGAATGGTTTTAGATAAAAATGGAACTTCCAGAGCATATAAAGCATGTAAATGAACCTAATTAATATTAATATTTGTTTCATGGAATTCTCACACATGTCACCTTCCCTCATGGGCCATACAAGTGCCAAACTCCCTCTTTTCAGTTGTTTTCTTGATCTTCAATTAGATAACCTATAAGATTCAGATGGGTCTAACATATTCATAGGTGATTTGACTTATTTTATGTTTTAAAGTAACTTAAGACACTTATAAACCTTAGAAACCATGCCACTTATATTTATGACCCCTAAAATGACTTTAAAAGATAAGGATTAATATGAATAAAGCAAAGGATAATATAACATCAAATTACATAAAATGGACTATAGCCTAACCCATGAAAAAATATTAGACACCTTAAAACACCTAAAAATCATTTTTTTACTTATAAGGGCCCCAATTTGACCTTTAGTGTTAAATTTGGTCAAAAGAACCTTGGTAGGTTAGAAGATGCTGAAGACTGTGAAATTTTTGTTTAAGTGCCTTGAATGCTACTTTCAAGTTCTAACAACTATGTCAACTAGGTTAAATTAGTTCTATATTTCCCTATTTGATGTAGCCTATCAATATGATTGAGTTAATCTAGTTGACATAGTTTGTTATCTGAAAGCTATCTAGAATACTAAGTTCACATGCATGGCTTAGTTTATTGTTCTAGAGATGAATAAGAGACTAAGTCAACCTGCTTGACATAGTATATTTTATAGAACTAAATAAGAGTACTATGTTGACCTATTCAATCTAGTAACTTATATCTGATGAAGACCTACATAGAAAGAATATAATTATTTTGATGCAACTATGTGTTAAACTTGTACACAAAAGTTACACACTATACCCACCTAGTCAACATAGTATCATAAATGTAGAAAAATAATAAAATTAAAGAAATGAAAATCATGAAATAAAAATTTTAAGGGTTATATTCATGTTGATTTCACTATAATTTATGCATCATAAATTCACCAGATCCACAAATCAATCATAGATTGGAGAAGACAGATCCTGCTTACATTTTTGAATGGGAATACATTACATAATCAAGAACATGACCAATATAGATCCATTAGACCTAATGAGGGGATCTGTTAACATAATAATATCACTAAGGAAGGTTCCAAAGCCTCCAATCAAGAAAAACTATGAAATAACTATAATTAAGTCCTATGTTTTCATATATAATATACTAATAAAAAGTAAAGCAAAAAAATCTAATTTAGTGCTCACCAAAGCTTGTCGCATAAAGTGGGGGTTATAAACAAAAAAATTAAACATTCATAAGAGACATATACTCATGTCAATGTATACATAATCTTAATGCATGGAAGATAGTTTCAAATGCATATCTATCTCACTCTTATAAAGGAGGAACAAAGTTAGGAATACTTATCTTTGAAGATGAGCATGTCGAGCCTCAATCTCTCCCTTAGCCAAGGTACTTCACAAGAGGTTTTTATGGTATGTAAGGATGAAAAAGATAAATCAGCTCTATGATACACAACCTATCAATGCATCCAAAAGACATTTCCACAAGATAATATCTATATCTCCAACAAAAGTATGAAACCCTAAGCTTACTCCCCAAGTAGAATGGTGGATAAGTATATACACAATATATATTACTTATTATTATCTTATCTAAATAATGGTGAAATTATTGTTTTTATATAGGTGGATCTAACCCTAAACCCTTCCAAAAAATTTGACTAAAAAGGTCAAGCCAATTGACCTAGTATCATTATTGGTAAAAACTCACTAGGTCACAGGCTAGGTCAACCAAGTGCTGACCTAGACCTTAAATAAGTTTTTTCAATAAGAGTACAAGGTTGACACAACTAACATAGTCATGTAAACTATAAAATAGATTTTAGGTTAGAAAAAGGGCTACTAAAGGTGGCAAAAGACTAGAGGAGTGTACAAAAGAGAATGCCAAGCTTAAGGAATGGTTTTTAGGAGACAAGTGTGTAGATAACAAGTGGAAAAAGGAATAACAATCCTACAAAGCACCAATGTTCTACCCACCGCTTTCTTGGTGAACCCCTTAAAGTATGCACTCATAGAGATTGAGACTCAATAGGTTATTATAAGATAAAGAGCATTAGTAATTGATAAAAGTTTGAAAATATTATGTGTATACATTATCTAACACCTAATATTTATTACATATTTGAGTTTAGTTAGTAGGACCTTACTAGTTTTGAAAGATTCCAACATGAGGGACCATTTTTTGTTTCTGTAGACACTTTCCATTATCTTATAACTACATCATGACTACCAATGTTCATTTTTTTGCTTGGATAGATGTTAGTGCATCCACACTAAACTTGGGAATATATTATATCAAAAACTCTTATCATAAGAGTATTTTAATATTTCAACTAATAGTAGTAATTACATTCCTATAAAAATCAAAATTTGATCCTCAAATTGACATATCCCAATTTATAAAATATTCAATAATGGTTCCCAAAATTGGCTATTAATCATAATTATTATAAAATCTTATTATGTTAAAATAAATACAATAGTGGAAAGTATTTTTGATCTACTATAATCACCGAAAAGTGGTAATTGGATGTTGAGTGTCACTTGAGTTAACCTATCCCCAAGATAGCCATAAACCTATCATTGAGTATTAGACTTACTTTTCTAGTCATTCATTAGACCATAGTCACCCATATCTAGTCATAACATAGTCCCAAAACTATCTTCTCAGACCCCAATCCAAATTACTTAGCATTATATAAAGAGGACATTAGTACCGCATTTGGGACCCTATAGTCATATGGCACTAGTGTCCCCAATTGGGTGCTACTATCCTTAGCTCTAGCTCTTCCCAATAGATAGTTTATCAAATGTGTGCCCCTACTAAAGTAAGCTGTAAGCTCATTTTCTTATCCACACAAGCAACATAACCCTATAAACACAAATTTAATCTACCTATATTCATTGGATGGAAAATAGATGTAAAATATATTTAAACCAAAACAAAGTTGACCAAAATTAAGGTATTTGATTCCTATTCTACCCTAATTTCTACATACTACCATATAAATTAGATCTAATCCTAGTTTTTAAACATTTCAAGTATCAAAAATGTTCAAGGCATCCAAATCCACTCTCATTCTATCATTCACTTGCACATACATCAAGCACTAGGTGGGATAACTATATCAGGCTTCATCCCTCTTTGAACTATTGGTATGTACGCAATTCTCTACATAGTGAGGTGTTGAAGATGTCTAGTCCATCCTACTAAAACACAAAAAATTATTTATAATTCCATACTTACAATGAGATTAGGTTTTTCACATTAAATCAAGTTTTCCAAGTATAACATAGAGCTATAGGTTTTGGTCATGTAGGAATAGGACATATAGACAAAGGTGAAGGTACTCCCCAAAAATAGGAACAATCTTGCAAATGGAACATTAGTTCTACATTAAGGACACTACACATAGATGGTGTTATTGTCCAAATTGGGTGTTATTATCTAGTGAGTAGACAAATAACATAATCATATTGATGACATATACTACTACCTAGATCTAAACTTTTAAAACCCAAAAAAATATGATAGTCAATTTTTAGATAAGTCTATTTATCCCTATTTATTGTTATTATTATAAATTTAAACAAGGTCAAAGGTCATCAAAAATTAGTCCTTAATTATTTCATTTTTATTTATATGATTTAAGCATCTTATCCCTTTAATCTAACATAGGTTTTTCATTGTAAAACTTGAAAAACTTAAATCATTTGGTAAACTCAACTTACTTCAAACATTGTTTCAAACCCTAACTTGCATTCAACCAAATTTTGTGAAATAAATTTAAGGTTGAATCCTTATATTTTTTTTAGACAACTTGACTGATTAAAATAAATTTTACATTAGGGTTAAGATTTATTTTATAGCTAATTTAAATTATCATAAAGAAACCCTAGATTCTAAAACCCTAACCCTAGACAAACTTAGGGTCTGTATCATTTTCTATTTATACTCAAATTTTATTTCCAAAACTTATATTTTAGATTCATATATATTTTAATATATATAATCATGATCATAATGATATAATAAATCAATCACTTTTTCTTACAAAGTCTAATACTTTCATTTACACGCTTATTCCCTTAATTCAGAATGAACTCATAAAAAACATAAACAAATGTTTAGATGAAACTTTTTATTAATTTAAATATATTTCATATCTTATAGAATTTTATATTTATCCTATGCAAAATTCCATTAACAAACAAACCCATACACACATAGAGGTTTTAGCACATAAGCTAATAATTATGTTTCAAGTTCTAATGTCATATCTTATGCACAAGAAAGAATCTCCTTCTTATCTTCATCTCCATGAGGGTGATAGATATTTTACCTCTAACTAGGTCCATGCTATCATTCATCCATGAGATGAAACAACCTATAATATTGTCAGTAGTCCCCTTACTCAACCTATTCACACATCTTCCTTACAGGGTGTGTGCCTACATGTTTAAATAGAAATAGATAGGGTTTGCACTTGTGAAACTTTACATGATAAAATTATCAATATGAGAAAGATAATTATAGGTTTACAAACTCAAAATGAAATCCTAAATGAAAATATTACAACATTGAAAAAACAATTTAGAAGATAAAGGCCTGCAGGGCACAATAGTGTAAACCATGTTTATACATCTTCAACTAGTTAATTTGTGGAAAATAATGATACATATTAGAACATGAAATCACAATAAAGTACATATACAACTATTCATTCAAAAATCATTCAAAATTTAAATAAGAGTTCAAGTGAGATACTCAAAGACATGATTAAAACTAAGTTGATCAACCTAACTCCTCTACACCTAATGAGGAGATCCATATATTTTTATACATATAGAATGCATTGGCACCACATTGGTTCATGTTTATCATTGAAAAGGAAAATACAATAGATAATGGATATAGATGACTCAAGTATTGATACATCATCCAAAAAACATACACTAGAACATCTACCAATTCAAAAAGTGTCAAATTTAGAAATATTAAAAAATTATTACCAAATCATAACTCAAAACAATAAAAGGTTCCAAAAACACAATCATATCAAGAAAAAGCACAACAAGAATAGATAAATCAATAAAATCTACCTCTCTAAAATGAGGCTAAATGTTTAATATGGTATATGTTTGGTTAAAAGTGTGTACAACAATATGATTATCATGGTCTAGATTTATTCAAATAGGCCCAAAGCATCACTTTTCCTATTTTAGTAGCTAATAATATTGGTCAAAAAGGTTTGGGGTTTATTGAACATCCTAAGGCACATCACTCACACAAATAGTTTATCAAGTCAAAACATCTAGATACATAGGACATGTTACAAAAAGAGCTAGATCCTAAGTTTCATAATTAAAATCATGCTTAGCCAATAAGCATTCTCAAAATAGGTTTTCTATCAGAAGATCCTCTATAACACCATATGTATATAGTAAGCACAATTTCAAAGGGAAAAATCACAATCAATATGCCAAAGCATAATTTAAAAGGTCAACTCCACAATATAAGGCAATTTTCTCTAGCACACCAAGTTATTATGATTATGATCATGAATAATATTATGATTCTAATGATGAACAATACTCAAAGTCTTATTTTAACAACATTAAACTACAACATAGCAATCACACTACATGAGATATTACCATTCCTATTTTTTACATAGGTCATAGTGATAGTGAGTCTCCCATGAGACTCATTGGTTAGTATGGTTACTACTCATATACATACTTCCTTCTACTCCCTTGCTACTTGTATATAGTTTACTTTCATTTGCTTACATATAGCTTATACTTAGCAAACATAAAAATAAAATAATATGTTAAAATACAAAAACATTCAAATATTTAAAAAACATAAAATTTTACATATTATATTTATTGTTATGTTTACATTTCTACTACTTTATAGATATCGCATATTGCTAGTTATCCTAGTATAGTCATTTTTATCATACACATATGATTCACTTATTCATTTTGAGTGCTTATAGATTCTAGAGAGGAATCCAGTCCACCACACTGATCTAGACTAGCTATCACCTGCCCATTAGGGGAATTTACACTAATCCAAGTTTATACATTTGATACATCTACCCATTGGGGGAAACTCCTATACAATTGCTATAACCAGGTTTTATCTTTACATACTATACATTATAATTACACATTGATTTATCTTGATATTGATTATTACTACTCAATGATCAATTTTTTTTGTCAACTATCACTAGTTAGACTTAGTATATATGCATCCTAGCATCTACATAGATGTGTATTACATAGTTATACATGGTTTCATTTCTATCTCCTAGATTAGACTTGATTGTGTTTCCTATGTTTCTTCCATTTCAAGGTCATTTGAATGTGTCATTGTTATTTAGATACTAATCCACTTCTCTATTTATATACCTTGTATATTTGCCCATGTCCATTATGTGTGCTCTTTCATGCATCTATATGCAGACATTTAAACATGCCCTTTTTTGTGTCTCTATGCTAAATTGCTTTTTATTTGTGTATGTAGACATTTGAACATGTTTTTGTATGTCTTCATTCTCAAGTTCAGTGACATGTGCCCATGTCCCTTGTATTATGGCCCCTTGGCCTACCTTTTATGTGCCTCATATGATTATATGTTTGATTCTTTATATAATTCTACACCATAACACTTAAATTTTCTTTTTACACACACATACCAATTTTTGATGCCATGAGAGATCTCATGAATCTACCCTTCTTACGTGGGGTCCTTGATGGAAATCATTCCCCATCCCCTTAGGTAGTTACTTAGATTATTTTTTATACATTGATTACATATATCTTGCAACCTTGGTGAAACTATTAGATTACAGCATACATCTTACATTTCCTACTTATGCTCTTATACATTTACATTTTGATGTTATGTTTATACATTATATTAGAATATGATGCATATGCCCTAGCTAACACATTTAGAACTAATTCTTTAGAGGGTATTTCGTACATAGGTTTCATAACTACCCTCAAAAGAGGGGGAATTCATAGGGATTTGTCATGGAGATCATGCTCCTACATTGATTTTCAAAGATACATTTGAACACACAGGTTTAATTTTAGACATCAAACTCAATGTAGACATATAATAGAATAGAGGTTTAGAATTTAATCCAAATCACTCAAAAATTAAACCAAGTAGTCATTAGCACCCATATTGGGACACTAGTGCATGATCCACTATAGGGCACTAGTGTCCAATATCCCCAACTTCAAGATAGTCTAAATCATTTAGACTAGTACACTAGGTATAGTACTAATTTACATAGATACAATCATAGGTTTGGAAGTTATGTTTAGATTTAGTTTAGATACATTCAGTTCAACTTAGATTCATACAAATTACTTATATTTAGGGTCATCATGTGCATCATGACCATTCATACATTCATATCAGTTACACATGTTCAATTATTACATACTTGATTCAAATTCAATATACTCGAATGCTAGATTGGGGACATGTGCATGGCACATAGTTTCCATATACTTAGCATCAGACAGGTTGATCATATGGAATGGAAAACTAAATGTTATTTTATATGTTTTATACACTTTATATCACATTCTATGTTGTCACCAAATTCATGCCTTACTCTATCTATAGTGGTTGTAATTCCCAAGTGCTCAGAGCCACATAATATACTTGAGTGGTCATAGAGCTGAATACATAGTTATATTTACTTAGATACTTTTATAACTTAGTGTAGTATAGTTAAATATACATCTACTTCACACAAGGGAAAATTATGGATTCATATCCCACTTGATTTCTTTAGCCACCTACATGAGAGGGTTAGACACACTTACAGTATTATCCAAGCTAATCACAAAGATCAAGATCCATCGAGTAGGGGTGGGAAATGATAGAATAAAAATCAAATTGAGTTCTCTATCTACCCATAGGAGGATTAAGCAAGCTATCAACTCAGTTTAAGTTATTCAATGATATGATCACTATGCACACTTACACACATAGGTTGTCACCAAGTTCATGCATGGGTTCATGTATCAATGAGGTGTATTTACTCCTTTCCTCTTTCTTTACTCAATTTTAATCAGTTATTTCATTTTAGCATAGTCTTTTATATTTTGATCATCTCTTAAGTAAGGACTAATTTTTTCATGTTTCATTTCAAGGCATTATTTTGGATCATGTTTCACCTATGCAGACCTAGATTCACATACTCAGACTCAACTACATGGGCTTTACTTCAAAGGTAAGTCTAGTTATTCTTTTTTTCCTTTATACTAGTCATTTCACTTTGTTACTTTACTAGAATAAAATGGGGGAAAATGTAGTCACCTAAAAGTGGTTATTGGATGTTAAGAGTGTTGCTTGAGTTAACCTATCCTTAGGCTAGCCATAGACATATACTTGAGCATTAGACTTAATTTTATAGTCATGTAATAGACCATAGTCATCTATAGCTAGTCAAATCATAGTCACCCCAATCCAAATTCCTTAGTAGTCTGCAAAGAGGACATTAACACCACATTTGGGACACTACAACCACATGGTGCTAGTGTCCCCAACTAAGTGATATTGTCCTTATCCCTAGCTCTTCTCAGTGGATAGTTTTTAAAATGTCTCCCCCTCTTATGTTTGGCTTAATCTCATTTTATTATCCACATAAGCAATAGGACCCTATAAATACAAGTCTAATTTACCTCTATTCACTAGATGTAAAATATATGCAAAATCTATTCAAACTAAAGACAAAGTTAATCAAAATTAAGGTATTTGATACCTATTCTACCCTAATTTCTTTACACTACCATATAAAGTATCCCTAATCCTAGTTTTCAATAATTTTAAGTCTCAAACACATTCAAGGCATCCAAAACTACTCTCATTCTAGAATTTACTTGTTCATACATCAAACTATGTGGGATAACTACGTCAGACTTAATCCCTCTCTAGAGTATTAGTATTTAGGTAATTACCTACATATCAGGGTGATGAATATGTCTAGTCCATCCTAATAATAGACACAAAATTATTGCTTGTGTCATACTTATAAGGAGATTAGGGTTTGCACATCAAATCACATTTTCTAGGTATAACATAGAGTTATATATTTTGGTCATGTAGGAATAGGACCTATAGACATAGGTGTAGGTACTACTTAAAAATAGGAACAATCCTATAAAGGGGACATTAACTCCATGTTGAGGACACTACACACAAATAGCATTATTATTCAAACTAGGTGATATTATCTAGAGAGAAGATGAATAACAAAATCCTATTGATGACATAGGCTACTACTCAAATCTCAACTTTTATAACCCAAATCATCCACAAAAGTTAGTTTTTAGATAAGTCATTATTATCCCTATTTATTGTTATTATTAGAAAGTCAAGCAAGGCTAAAGGTCATAACAAATTAGTACTTAATTATTTCATATTTATTTATCTAATTTAGTCATCTCATCCCTTTAATATAACATAGGGTTTTCATTGTAACCCCCAAAAATCTCAAATAATCTATCATCATATTTTATTTATGTTATCATAAATAAATGACAAAATAAAATAGGCCTTATCATGACTTTTAATATATCACTAAAATTATTCTTATACTAGACATTGATATTTCTGGAAACAACTTCATCAATTTTAAATCTACAAGCTCCAACATTCCTCTAAACTTCATGATGGTTAACCAAAACCATCATCTCATACAACATGCTCAACTCTAAGGATATTAAATTTCTTATCACCTTTTCCCAAGAAAAGTTGTGTTCCATAAAAGTCCATTTTATATCCATGAGACTATGAAAGGTTACCAATAATTTTTTGTGTCGTGTGGATTATATGTCTCATGATTCTTGTTTATAGGAATAAATACCTAATATTTTTGACTTTCCCAAACCAGTCAATTATTATCCCTTACTTGGCCTTCCAAAATTGAGTCACACCCCTAGACCTCCCAAAGGATATCATATCATAATCATTGTATGACAACTTTCCCATCCAATCCATCAATGGATATCAAGGATTTACCCTTAAATTCTAATAGCAAAGATTTTATCACCTTGTTTCCTCTTGACCTACCCATACAAGTCAAAAGTAGGCATTTGATGGTTTTTTGGACACATCTTGATTTTGATAATGGTTGACTTAGCCAAGGCTATAGGTAAACATCAAACTACTACCAATAAATTTTTAGAGTTCCCCTAACTTGAAATAAATTTGATGCCTTCTGGCATCTCAAATTCATAGAACAAAATATTTCCCCCATTTGATTACTAAGAGGTAAAATTTTGTTGTAAGTATAACAAGTTTCATTTGTAAGTAAACTAAGATTACTTTAACTTACAAACCAAGGTATTTTTAGAGAGGATGTGTCTCACATTACTCATCACATGGAAAATACCTTTATGATTTTAATAGATAATTGGGTGAAATCATATGATACCTAGAAGTGGCAATGGTGTTAGCATGTTTTTAAATGCATTCTTGTTGAATTTTTACTGATTTTGAGTTTTTGATGTAGTTACTTCTTTATTTATTGCTATTTTTGAGTAAGATTTTTTATATATATAGTATGTGTGACCTTTTCTACATGTCTCTTGTAATGGGTAGGATCCCTCTTTAAAAACCTCTTTTCCCATTATTTAAAAAGAAACTACTTTCTAATAGATTTATAGCTAAGGCTCTAATACCACTTTCATAACCCCCTAAAATCAACCAATAAAAAACTCTGTCTCTAGGGTTATAATATAATTCCAATAATATTTACTCATTTGATGTAGATATATTCAGACTTACTAACCCAAGATTAAAGTGATTTTCATAGATTCTAATAGTCAATTTCAATCACAAGTCTATAGTATTTTTTAGGCCTTTTCCCTCTGCGTTAAAACTAGATTTGAAAGGAATGCCCCTATGCACTTCATGGCCAAAGGTTTAATCATTTAGGTTAAAATTACCAACCAAATAACAACTACAACAAAATCCATCTATATAATAAAAATACATTCTATCGTTACAATAACCTTCAAGATTATATGCTCAATTCCAAAGACAAAATCCTCATTTTACTATGGTTTTTACCCTTTTGATGAAATGATTGGAACTAAGGATTCACCTATTAATGATAGGTCATATTACCTTACCATAACAAATCAAGGTTCATAAAAGGTAGAATATTCTAATATCCTCAATAGGAGAGAACTTTGATTATCATTACTATTATCACTTTATAGAAAAATATTGTAGTTATTAATAGTCATAAACATGAATTATCATTCCTAAAAGGGTTCATTACATCCAAGTATTTGTACCATTTTGAAATCAATAACTAAAGATTACTTAATGAATCTAAATTATTTCTACTAAGACCCAATCACAATAACATTCCCTTCATAAGTTTCACATGATCAAATACAAGGATTTAAGGTTCAATCAATACACTCTCCTAAGAAATGAATTTTATCTAATTCCTACAATTTATTGATTAATCTTAGAGAATATAATAAAGTAGATAATGTAATTTTTGAGATGCATTAGAGTAATACATAGTTATTAATAAAATATAGTTCTTCCTAATAAGTTTCTTTTATTGAAACTTTTTACATCAATACTTGTTAACAAGAGAAACCTTTTAAAAAATAATCCTTAATAATCTCTCAATTTAGGTCAAGGTTTTCTTTGATTGTATACAAATCCGTGTTGGTGATAGTAATAGATAACCATAGGATTCATCTCACTAAAATCAAAACATTAAATATCCTTCATAAAAACTAATAATAATGATAGAGTAAAGAGCTATTATTCCTCAGGTTGCTAGTTTATTCAATATGACAATTAATAAAATCCTCTTTTAGTGATTTAATCTTGTATTTAGAACCTATTGACCTTATTCAGTCACTCATTAGTCCTGCTAATCCTAGAATTTGTTGGGATAATAACACAATTTGAACTTTGACAATTTTATTCGATACAAGGCTAAAATTAACATTTCCACAAAAAATAACATAATCACAAAAGTTCAAATGAAATCATCATACAACCACTATATATCTCAATCACCAAGAAACCACTACACACTCAGCCTCATTAAAAGAATAAATTCCCTAGTTGTAAGGCTACTTGTAAGTCCCTGACCAAGTGGTTTCATTCAAATTTAATTACTTTATAATTTGCTAATTGTATATACTAATAAATTAAGTGATTAATATTTCAACCTTCCACACTTACCAAACATAAAAATGGAGATATTCCACCAAGAAATTATTAGTGGTTTTTATCTTAACATGGAATTCACATGCTGGTACCAATTCAAGGGTATAAGGATACCATTTATAACTCCTTTACCACTTTAATTATACCAAGTTAAGATTTATAATGAATTGCATTCTACAGATGTACATAGTTCATAAAATTATTACACTACTACCAAAAATATAAATGTCTTTGTATGGTAAGTACATTTACCAACATTGAGATTTGCAAAAGGAATTAACTAGTGAAGGATGTAATATATTATCACAAGAAGATTAAATATAACACAAGATAATTCCACATAATGTGACATTATATTATTCACCTTATCCTACAACAATAAGACTACTATAGTCAACATGAGAGCTTGATCACGTTTTAAGATAATATACTCTTTATATTTTAGAAGTAATGGGTTCATGTAGCCCAAGAATCAATTGTAACTTGAAAACATAGTTGTTCATATACTTTCAACTTAAGGGAAATAAAATGAATATGTTGACACAAAATATGGTTTAAACCCATCATATCATGTACTAAAAGTAACATTATAAAGGAATTAAAATCATTAAACATATTAAGACAGTCATGCACGTTTAAAATTATAAAATAAAAGATACCATGAAAATACAATCAATCATTTATCTAATAATTTATTTAAAAACATTAACATGTATTACAATCAACTCTCCAAGTTCATATTCATAATACAATATCATACCAAAAATAGGGATGAACTAAATGTGCTCCACTATAAATTCCTTTGCTAGTCACCACAACCTATAATATAAATTGGGAGATTATACCAAGATAATTCTCAGTCAAAAGGTACAAGTTACACCCAAAAATTAAGAAGGATAAAATTGAATTTAATTCTGAATGTCTTTAGTACATTTTTGAGTCCTTTAAATTTAATAAATCTTCCATAAAGAAGAATCCAAACTTAAGAATGTAAAATAGGGTCAAACTTTTGAAGAGAGGTTCTTCATAAGAAAACCAACATGAACAATAAGGTTTTCCAACACAACTCATCAGCTACACTATTTTATTTCCATAAATAAAATAGACATAATGTTTGAAATATTGATCCCCTTCTATTTAATCAATTGATATAGTAAATCAATATACATTAAAGATAGACTCATAAAAAAATAGGGAGGTTTCATGAAAACCTTATTATGTATAACATATATGAGATCATGTGAATTTGAGGGGGGTCCATCAACAAATAAAATTAAAATATATCTTTTTGTGAAACTATGTCATATCTCCTAGAGACCAAGAGCACGAGAATCGCTATGCATAAAAATACTTCTAGTCACAACTTAATCTCTGTGCAAAGAGGTATAACACAACTCCACACAGTCTAAGTGCAAATAATATTCCTACCATAATAGTGCATGTTGTAACATAATATAATTTATCAATCCTAAATATGTAAAGTAAGGCAAATTTTAGGGTATAAATCCTAAAGTATTTTCATATGATAATCAAATATTAAAAACTAAATAATACATTTTTTGTGTAATGCATAAATTTAAAAATTATCTAGAAGACATCATTTATATGAAATATATTTAGAGACAGCCATTGGTATTCAAAACAATTTATAACTTTCATGTGTATGATTACATTTGATCATAAATAACAAATTCCAAATCAAGATTACATAATAACAATATCAAACCAAAAGAGTATGCAAACACAATCTAATAATGAATTAATGACTTACTCAAAACTATACAATAGTTTTCTACCCATTAATAATACAACTTATCAATTACACAAAAACCCATAATAAGTTATCCTTATTGAATGGAATATAATCTAAGCATATGTTACACATCTATTTAAAATTACTATTACCCAATTGATCCACTAAATGTATGATAACATTACACAGTTAATAATAAACAATCCAAGTATTTAAAAATGAAATTCCATCATCACCTATAGCTAAGTATTGTGAATATCATCATTACAAATCAATAAAAATATGACTTCCACCAATGCAAACTCAAACATGACCAAAATAACTAGATATTTTAGTTTAAACCAATAGTTGATCAATAACTCGATTTCAACCACAAAATGTCTTAAGTCAAAATTTGGGTTAGTATTATCAAAATAGAAGTATGAAAAAATTATCATAAACAACATGTAAATCCATAGATGTATGGTTAAGGTTAGACCTTATACTATAATAAATAAATGTATAAATCAGAGGACATTTACAAGTGAATTGTGACCATTATTTTAAGATATAATTGTGAATTTGTTCCAATTGAGGTATATACTTGTGCAAGTATGCCAGAGTATACTTTCATGGGTTTATACCTTGAATAGGTTACTAAATCCTCATATATATTTTTCATACTATCTTATATGATTTAAACTCATAATATTATCAATAAGGTAGAAAAATGTGCCTATAAATTAGACCTAGATTTCTTCATCCTTAGTTATTTCACTACCACACCATTACATCCTCCTTAATATAATTTTGGCCACATGAAAACTCACATAAGTACTTCCAAAATCTCCTTATCCATTAACAAAACATTAATTACTTATTAATATTTGTGGCTTCCAAAAATAGAACCCATCACCATTGTGGATGCATCTAATTCAAAAAAAAAAACCTATCATTCCCAATGGTTCCTCATTTTTAAGTCAAAAGATGGAACAATAACCATCATGCATGATTACAAAAACCCTAAAATTAAATATCAAGTCATTTGACCAAAGTTAAATGATAATAAAATATTATTTCATATTGAACTTATGGATACACCAATCCCTTTTTTCCTTTTTAGCAATGATAAAATTACCTTTAACAAGGTTATGCCCATGATTAAACTTAGATAATAATATAGTCATCGTTAGGCACTTGAACCTCTGTCAAACCCTACAAGTCTATTGTAACATTATATTGACAATCAAGATACCATCATAAATGTAGTGGGACAATTATTTATTTTATCAATGAGTTAAAACATAGGCACTAACCTTCAAGTCCTTCTGAATATCTAAACAAGTCACCAAGGAGACTTGTAACTTGGTATGAAATCACAGTCATAACCAACAATCAATGGAAATAATCCTGCACTAAGTCCTAAGACCATCTAACCTCAAGTATAATAAACATACATATAATTATTATTCTAACCTCTACTCATTAATAATACTTTATCTACCTAAGTTAGTCTACCAAAGTATGAATCCATATACAAGGGGAAAATAACATGGCTAGAAGGTACAATTGGAAAATATGTTGATGATAGCCTTTAAAATCAAAAGACCACAATAAGAATGGAATCATATTAAGTGTTTCAATTATACTTAATGAAATTAATTTTATTCAATATATAATTCATTTATATGTTCTTTTATCAATGCACAATGCTAAAAGACTCATAGTAGTTTGACAATAGTAAAGGGTGACAAAACATCCAAAGTGGCATGATTGGCCTTGATCCAATGACGACCATGAAAACCAAGTATGAAAAACACATTAAGGTAAAGGAACCACACTAAATTTTTCCTCTATTATTTATTACTCATGTTAAACTAAAGTGAATATGGGATATGACATGCTCTAATATTATGTGTTCAAGTTCTGATTTTGGTTTTGATACTGATTTGTATATGGTGCTAGGTGATTAAAATCTACAACATGGACAAAAATATGGGATTGGGATTTATTTAATTATCATTACCATATTTTATTGTTGGTGTTATTTTTTTAGTTTTGGTTTTTGTTAACAACATAATTAATCTTAACTTGGACTATAATTCCATTAGTTGTGGCATTACAATTACATTTTAAAAATTTAGGTCTTTAATTGTTTTGAATGCTTTGATTAATACTTTGATAACCCCCATTATTTTCATTGGGGGTAAAAACATTCCTCTTGGACCCATATTTATTATGTCCAATATTTATGGTATCTTTGTTTATCTATAAAATCACTTTTATAATGGCTATTATAGTGGTTATGGCCATCTATCAAATCACTTACTAATACTTATTCATAAGACTGATAAGGGAATTTTCAGACATCTTCCATAGTTTCACGACTAAGGGAATAGAGGAATATATCAAATAGCTCTCTGTAATACATATTTGGATCATTATATAAATATTATAGTACTTTACACCACCTCATGATGAAGTGGGTAGCAAACTCATTAGGCTCATATTTGAAATGAAGAATTCTTGTATGTCAGTGTGGATTAGTTTTTTCATGTCAAAAGCTTTAAAAATTTTAGTGACAAGTTATTTAAAGGAATAAATATAAGACTATGGAATAATATATTACCAATTTAGGGTGATTCCTTTATGAATTTTAGGAATAAAAAATTTCCATCATTATATCCCAAGAGAGTAGTTATTTAATCACAATGGCATAAGCCTTGAGTTGGTGTTGTGGTCTCCCTCTGCCTTGTATTTAGAAAATTTAGGCAATGGGTAAGGAAATAAAACTCATCAAATCATGTTATCAATGGGATACTTTAAATTTGTATCATAAATTACCATTTAATTAAAATATATTGAATAAATATCTAAGTATCATGGAACATAAAGAGTTAGATAAGTTGCTAGAGTGAAGTTGCTTAAGGAAAAAGTTGTCATTTTAATTGATGGTAGATAGTGTGCTAAAAAATAATTGTATGGCTACATGGTTTTGAAATACATATGAAAATATGGTAGTAAAGAGTTGAATTGGGTGTTCCAATTGTCACATGACTAAGTAGAGCATATGAGGTAATAGCACCAACTAACACATGGCCAGTTGGGGCATAAGAAGGTGGTGTACTAGTAAGCATGTAGTTGTGAGGAACTAAATAATATGACGTGTTTTTAAACCATATTTTTATTAGTGATATATAAGATATGGGTGGAATTAATTTTATAATTAGAAGTATAAAGTGGATATGCATTGGTAGCCATGCTAATAGGAGTAATGTAGGAGAGAAAACCTCTCGAATTTAGGTAAGATGAACTATTTAGAATTCAGTGGATTGAACTTAAATTAGTTTGGTATGGGACTAGTGGAATTTATGTGGAAGGAGAATGGTTTTATTTATTAATGTTTGATGAAAATCCTTAATTTGATAGACCTATTTGAGAGGAAGCTTGGTTGTTGTCTAGGCCTCAAATGTATCCAACCCAACTGGAGATGATATCATTTGAATAAATAGTATGGATTGGTTTGGAAACCTCCATTATAGATTATTCAAAATGAAATGGATGATAACCTCATATGAATTGATTTCTCTTTGATTATTCACAATAAGTCATATTATGTTGTTCAACATGAATTGGATTGGAAATATTTGAGCTATAATGAAGGGGAGGAAATTGCATTTTATAAAATCCCTCTTTTATGGTTTGAATATTTTCATTTTATTATTCAAAACTTACAATTATCCTAAAATCAAGGATTTGGAACCTAATATGAGGTCTATTTAAAACATGAGGATATAAACTACACCTATAATTCAAATTCATATTATTCGAATCATGGTGTCTATTTCAAGTATTCAATGAGTATTATAACTCTTATAACACCAAATTATTTTTGGTGTGTTTCATTAATGTGGAATAATTATAAGAATGATATGAATTGTCAATCACGTGATTATTTTGATCATTGAAACTAGCCCAACTAGACAATAAATGTTCATCTTGGATTTAGAAATTATTTATGAATGAATACATGAATATAAGTCTAATGAAATGATCACAATAGATATATGATGGGTTTATGAACACCCATATAATAAATGTAATAGGATAGATATATAATTAATAAAATAAGAGGAAATATGAAAATCATAAAAGATGAGCCTTTCATGTTAGATTTACCATATTTTTATGTATGGAAAGTGACATGGTAACCTTACACAATCAATTTTTTGTGGATAGGTTGATACATCCAAACTAACAATGATGATGGGCCAATGTATCTAATGGTCTAGTTAGATAGGTTAAATAGACTAGGAACATTGAACTGGATGAACTTGTATAATAGTTTGAACTACCCTTGTAGGATTATGATCTATGTAATAAAGCATGAGCTCTTTTATACTATTATTCTTCTACTTGTTCATAGTGTTCATTTAATGTATAAAATGTCTAGCAATGAGGGAGGGATATATAATGTATAGTCTATAAGAGAACTAGATAATGTATCTTTTGGTCAATGTTACTTTCTTTCGGTGGGAAAAATTTGGGTTGAATTAATTTTAGTATTTGGTTGAGTCTATTGGGTTAGTTTTATCTAGGAAATTTCATCCACAAAGGTCAATAAATGGGATGCGGCTAGACCCAATGAGGGAAATCTAAATTAAATGCTTAAGTTAGCTAATTTATGATTTAATAAATAAATTCACTTGGCTAGTTATGATTTTGTTAAATTAGTTTGTTTGTCTAGGGCCTCATATTAACTATTTATTAAATTTATTAGTGGATTTAAATAGAATAATTATAACCAAAAGTTATATTTAATATCACTTTGTGTGATTTATACCTAAATAGTCGTGTGGACTCATGGGAAAGATCTTATCATGTGTGGATGTGCTTAGAGAACCATGCAAGGATATGGGAGTGGAAGTGTAGATTAAAATCTAAAATATGATTTTTTATTTTAAAATATATGTTGCGGGTTTATAATTAATGCTTTACACAATGAAAATTTAAATTATATAATAAAATCTAAAATATGTTCAAATGAAATCAAACAAATAACTTCACATGTATCCAAGTAAAAATAGTTATTTGTTCTCTTCTTTATTATATAATTATGTCATCATAAGCAAGATATATTAAATCAAAAGTAATTTAACCTTTTTGCATTTTATATGTGTGTGTGTGTTCATGCAAATAATTTAAATACAATGCTATAAATGTGAATAAATAATTACTCTTTTTGCATTTTTCTAAATATTTATGTAGAATTTAATATAATTAATTGATTGAAGTATAATGATATAAATTCAAAACAAAATAATCTTTGTTTATTTTTTTGAATAAATATTACAATCTTGAAATCAAATTAATTAAATGTTTTATAATTTTGTGTATTTTAATATTTCTAAATTAATTTAAAAATTAAATGATTTAAATACTTTTATTTTTGAGTATTCTTATATTTATAAATGAATTCCAAATTGAAAATTTTAATTATTTAAATTATTCTATTTTTGTGTATTTTTATATTTCTAAATGAATTCAAAATTAAAAATGTAATGATTTAAATAGACTTGAAAATTTGAACATTAAATGAAAATGAAGCTATGGATACTATAATAATCTAGATTGATTTAAATCTATGTTATCATTAAATTGATAGAAAATCAAGTCAATTTTTTCACACAAAGATTCCAATATGCTACTAAAAATGAAGAGAATATGCAAAATTTAATATTATGGGTAAATAGATCAAAAAATAAATATTTAAAAGAAGTGAAATGAAAGCATGGGCTATTTTAGGTATATCTTGTATGTAATCAAAATTTCATGGTGGGCATGAATCAATACTAAATTAGATAAGATATATCACACCTACACTTTCGATTGGGGTACACACTTGTTAAGAAGGTGCGTGACCAATATGAGGATCCATTAGACTTGATTAGGGGATCACTTGTATCATCTGTCACAACACATCATTCTAAGAAAGGTTCCAAAGTCTACAGTCTAACACAATCACACAACAACCCTAAAAGAGTCATGTGGTTTCTATATTCACTTGTGATAATAAACAAGAAAGTAAACTAAACTAATAAAAATAAAAGTAAACTAATCTAGTGCTCACCAAAGCTTATGGCACAAAGTAAGGGATTAGATGAAAAATAATCAAATACATGTATAGGGAACTTTAAATAAAGTAAGTATGAGTAACACCCTAATACATGGAATATGAAGAGTAATATTATTTGAGCCAACACTTATGCTACTTCTATCTAATAAAAGAGAGGAGAACAAAGTTACAATATACTTACCTGAATGTGAACCCATTATGACTCAATCTCTCCCTTAGCCAATGGGGCTTCGCAATAAATTGTGGTTCGTAATGATCACTTTGCTAGGCCAAAGCATCCAAGACCTATCCACAAGACTAATATTATCCAAATAAGAAACCTAAGCTAAGATTCCTTAAGTATAATGGTGGAAGAGTATATTGTGAAGAAGCATGAGCGAATAATAACTCGTAATTACATTCATATGGAAATGACCAAAATGACCTTATCTATATAAGAGTATCTAACCTAAAAATCACTTAGACATGTTTGTTGTTCTAGGTCAATTAGGTAGACCTAGCACATTAGCAATATAATGCTTGAATTTTTTGTTAGGTCGGTTAGATGGAAACTAGGCCTAAATAGCTAAAGTGACCCTAGACTATGCTAAGTCGACTAGGTCAACCTAGCTTACTAAACAGGTAAAAAGGGTACTAAGAAAATACTAGAGTAATGTGTAAGGAAGGAGAGATAGCTTAGGGAAAGATTTTAGGAGCTAAATGGATAGGAAATAATATGGCAATAAGGGACGACAATCATGTGAAGCACCAAAGGTCTATCCACCCCTTTCCTAGTGCACCTTTTAAGGCATGCACTTAGAGAGATTGAGTCATGATAGGTTCCTATAAGATGTAAAGCATCAATAATCAGTAAAAGTGTGAAAATATTATGTGTATACATATGACCCACTTAAGCTCATCATGTGACATTAAGGTGTAATAGGGGATGGTGCTTCAAGAAATAACATAAGGACACATAAAACACTAATGCTAAAAAAATGTAGTATTTTAAAAAGCATAAAATAATTGAAAGTAAATGATAGAAAAGTAAAAACTAAAAATTAAATGATGCATACCCTGACTTACATTTATCATAATATATTTATCAGTTGTGTTTTAGTTTTGATTGTGGAGGGTGCAAAGACTACTTTGGACAAACCCAAAAATACAAAACTAAGGAGAGAAAACAAATAAATGCAATAAAAGCCAAGATAATTAGTGTTATGTGGATGGGACATACTTGGTAATTTGGAAAGGTAGGTGATAAGTGCTATGTTAGACCAAATGACCAAGTCAAACAAGAGTAAATCAAGTAACTTAAAAGCTAAGGCTAATAAAGACCAAATAACTCAAGAAAGTAAACCTTAAGTAATAAAAGTAAAACTCACCAAATCAAATCAAGGATACATGTCAAACAAGATGGTAAAAAGAGGATTCAAAAAGAAAAATGGTAAAACAACATTGATTAGTGAGCGGTAACAATCCACATCTCAATCATCAATGGAAAATGGGGATGTATAAAATGGAAAACAACATGGTTGGGTGAGCAGTAATAATCCACATCTCACAAAACAATGGAAAAAGGGTGCTAACTTAGGTGTCCATAATATCAAAATAATAAAATCAAGATAAATGGGAAAGGGAAATAAAATTAATTTTAGTAAATGTATAGAATATGATGAAAATGATCCATAGTTTCTCAATCATGTTGTTTTACATCTAAAGATAGATAAAAATGAAACAAAGTAGTGTTATCATGTTTTTAAGAAATGAAGAAAAAGGAATTAAAAGAAGAGGGAAAATAGATTTGGAATCACAACTTGTCTATCAAGGGGGGAAATGAAATGGAGTGAAGGGGAGAATGAAGGAAAAACCAAGGTAGAGGAACTCTTTATTGAAGTCAAGACACTCAAATGTGGTTTGTCAAAATAAGAGGACTATCGACCTTAAGGATTCTGAACAACTTCTCTTAGTTACAAAAGTCTTAGGTCAACAAATGGAGTATATAGATCATCCCATGAAAGCTATCTGCATGAAAATTAAAATGGACCTAACTCCCCATGACGTGCACCCCACTCCTCAGGACCCCTTATAGAGTCATCAATCTATTGTGAATATTGGGTACTTACATGAGAAAGTAGGCAACACTATAGATTTTTTTTTAAATCCCCTTTTCCAATCTACTAGCCTACCATACCCCCAAAGGAATTTGGCTCTATACGAAGCTGATTGTGGAGTTTTAGCTTTAATTGGAGATAGGATATGCTCTTGTAATCATATCTTTTGGTGTGATTAGACTTTTAAGATTTGTATGTTGCATTTTAGATATCATTGCCTTTTATTTTCAAATGATTGGCTTTTAATGTTTTTTTAATTCCTCCTCCATACAGATTTTGAAGACCAAACATGGGTGCTAAATATGATTGTCATTTGAAAACTTTGGGATAAGGATGATAAGAGAGAAAATCAAAGAGCATGAGATCTAAGAGTCTCATAAATATAGGTGAAATAAAAATTCTATCTTGACTTTGACCTTTTTTTATCCAAATGTGGAGGTGAAATAAAGGGGGAAATCAAGAGGAAAATGGCACATGTAACAAACTTGAATTTCTTCAAATTGCAAAAAATGTGACAAAGGGAAAAAAGGAATACAATGATATCAAAGGTGTGATACCTTATCATAAGACTATGTGAAGTGAAGGAAAACATGCTAACATAGATTGTTTATAGATTCCATCTAGTAAAAGAAGCAAAAGCTAATGTATAAATAACAAAGATCACAAAGAATGAATAAAATAAAGGTAATTTTATGAGGGTCAGGTTTTATCCATGGTCTTACCAAATAACTCACAAAAGAAAAACCCAAGGGGTACAAATAATAAAAAAGTGAGGAAGCCTTTATATAAAGCACCTCACAAAGAAAGACGTAAAAGATGCCAAAACAACATTGGCAGGCATCAAAATAATGAAAAGGAAGAAATAAGAAATAAAAATAATGGTCATTTTATGATGATGGGTTGGGTTTTATCCATGAGTATTACCAAGCAACTCATAAAATAAAAACCCAAGAGGATGCCAAAATAGCATTGGAAATAAAAAGGAGAATGAAAATATAAGTGATGAAGACTATGGTACATCTAAAAACAAAAATATGAAAAGGGTGGACTAAAGGTTTGAAAAGAAATGAAATGAAATGAATACTATGGTACAAAAAGAAACCAAAAGACCAAAAAGGAAGACTAAAGGTTTGAAAAGGAAGGAAATTGTTGCATAAGGAGAGACCCATACTAAAGTAACCTAAAAAAATATGTTAGATAGATATATATAGAAATCATGAAAATAAGGAAAATGATCCTAAATTAATGGCTATATCAAGGATGAGCATGTGAGAGACAAGCCTATGTGTCTTAGAAGGTTTCTTGTAGTTGAATTAGTTTGGTAGCATGCAATGGAGAATAAGAGTGGGCATCACAAGATGCCCCAAAGGGTAAGTGGATGTAGGGATGGGAATCACAATAATCTCCAAATTCTAAAATGACATGAAGGTGGGCATC
This sequence comes from Torreya grandis, assembly GCA_037957365.1. Lineage (NCBI taxonomy): Eukaryota > Viridiplantae > Streptophyta > Pinopsida > Cupressales > Taxaceae > Torreya > Torreya grandis. The sequence continues at coordinate 1,331,693 of JARHVA010003317.1, read as the reverse complement.
ACAATATGCCACAAAGGTTAAAGTAATTGTGTGGATGGGCATCACAAGATGCCCCAATAGCTAAAAAGAGGAAGAAGAGATAGGAAAGGATAAGAAGAAAAGAGAACCCCATAGAGTGTCTAAATGGATTTAAGTTGTCTAAGAATATTATAATAATGGACATGATACTTGAGGATAAAAACAAAATAATGATAAGCAATAAGAATAATAGATAGAGATTAAAAAAGCTAGTTCAAGTAGATAGAGAACTAAATCAGACATATAAGGAAAGCAAAAAGCTAAATTGGAAAGTATAGAAGAAAGAAAATAGTATAGGGTCAACCCAGTTGACCTAACATAAAATATAGGGTCTGAAGATAGTAATAGGTTGACTAGGTCAACCTAGCATAGTGTATAAAGGTCATAAAAATCACTAGGTCGACCAAGTCGACCTAGTATAACAGATATGAAAATTGTTCTGCCTATATCTTTTGTTCTACTCATCCATTTTACAAACCATAAAATCCATTAGATTCATGATGAAGTATAGATTGAAAATAAAGAATAAATAAGTGATAAAAATGATGAAAAATAAGAATAAAATAATTGAAATAAACCCTATAAGGGTTTCATTCACGTCAGGTTCACCAGAATATATGAAGGTGAAGCCAAAGTGAAGTTAATGATAAATAAGAAAAGAAACAAAAATGGAAATGTGAATACAATCCAACTAGTGGTGGGATAGAATTCACTTTGAATTCACCAAAATGTAATAAAGGTTAATCCAAAGTGAATTTAATGCTAAATAAGAAAGGAAACAAAAATGGAAATGTGAAGACAATCCAACCAGTGGTGGGATAAGATTCACATTAGGTTCACCAGAATGTATGCAATCAAAATGACATGCTGCACATAAATCAATCTTAGATCAGATAAGATAGATCACACCTACACTTTTGATTAGGGTACACACTTGTCAAGTGGGAGGATGACCAATATGAGGATACACTAGACCCGATTAGGGGATCACTTGTATCATCTATCACAACACATCATAATAGGTAGGGTTATAAAGCCTACATTATAACAAAATCACATAATAACCCTAAAAGAGTCCTATGATTTCTATATTCACTTATGATAATAAACAATAAAGTAAACTAATCTAATAACAAGAATATTAAGCTAATCTAGTGCTCACTAAATCTTGTGGCATAAAGTAAGGGATTAGAAGCACATCATTCAAATATATGTATAGGGAACTTCAAATAAAGTAAGTATGAGTAACACCCTAATACATGGAATATGAGGATTAATATTATTCGAGCCAACACTTATGCTACTTATATCTACTAAAAGAGAGGAGAACAAAGTTAAAATATACTTACCTGAATGTGAACCCATCGTAACTCAATCTCTCCCGTAGATAATTGGGCTTCTCAAGAGGTTGTTGTGGTTCATAAGGATCACTTTTTTAGGCCAAAGCATCCAAAACCTATCCACAAGAATAATATTCTCCAAATAAGAAACCTAAGCTAATAATATTCAAGTAGAATGGCGGAAGAGTAGATTGTGAAGAAGCATGAGCGAATAATAACTCCTAATTTAATTCATATGGAAATGACCAAAATGACCTTATATATATATATAGGAGTATCAAGCTCAAAAATCACTCAAACATGATATCTATGCTAGGTCGATCAGGTCAACCTATCATATTATCAGGCTAATGCCTAAAGTTTGTGCTAGTTTAGCTAGATGGAAACTAGGCCTAAATAGCTAAAGTGACCCTAGACTATGCTAGGTTGACCAGGTCGACCTAGCTTACTAAACAAGTAAAAAGGGTACTAAGCAAGGGGAAAAAAGATAGAAAGGAAAATACTAGAGGAATGTGTAAGGAAGGAGAGATATCATAGGGAAAGATTTTAGGAGCTGAATGGATAGGAAATAATATGGCATTAAGGGATAACAATCCTATGAAGCACCAAAGGTCTACCTACCCCTTTCCCAGTGCACCCCTTAAGGTATGTACTTAAATATATTAAGTCATGATGGGTTCCTTCAAGATGTAAAGCATCAATAATTAGTAAAAGTGTGAAAATATTATGTGTATACATATCTCATATGTGTAAAAAGTAATAAAAATCATATATTTGTGTAGGCGAGAGGATAAATAAAATGGTTGTTTATAAAAAAAGTATTAAAGATATGGCCTTCAGAAAGATTTAAAATAGAATTAGAATTCACATAGGTAATTTATTATTTTTACTTAGTATGTTAATAATTATTTATTATAGGTAATATATGGGTACAAATGAGGAAACAAATACAATTTTAGTAAGGTTGCCTCTAAATAAAAATCACATAGGCATTAGCTTCAATAAAATTGATGCAAACATTGAATCTGTGAAGAAATTTAAATTCATAAAAACTCAAAATTATTAGAAGCTTGAAGAAATGAAAACACACACATGCACTCACAAATAAATATATCATTTATCTATAAGCTTATGGAATAACTATGAAACAAAGTTGAATATATTATATAGTTCCCTAGATTTTTATTATCCATTGATTTTGCAAAGGGTAATCCAATTCAAAATTTTGGTAATTACTGAATTGCATATGAAAGATTTTTGTTTTGTCTTTGATTAATTTTTTTTTTTAAATAAATAAAGGAATCTAATCTAATAAAATAATAGGTAATCTAAAACAAATAAAACTCCAACCTAACAAGTGTATTTGACAAATTAGAAGTGTGATGTTGGTGTAGATACTAAAACATGATATTTGGTACTTTAAAATGAAAAGATTGACACACATTTACCCTGCATGACTTGAGCCCACAAACATGGTCCTAATATATCATTATCTCACTCTTACATGCTATATTATGAGTTAACTCTTTCATTCTCCTATTAAAACCTCATTTTCTATTTCACCTACTAAATATCATTCACAAACATTTCCAAATCTTTAGCTCATTCCACTTGTACTCCTTTTGATTTTTTTAGTTTTAGTTAGTATCACTAGTCAATATTGCCCTAATATGGTTAGAACTAACACTCTCTTAGAAATGGTTTATTTTAAAATAAAACCTTTCCTTAGGGTCAAACAATCTACCAATCATGTCAATGTCATGATAAATTACCGAATTTGACTCATATATAAACAAATAAAGGTTTCATTAAAAATAGACTAATTACTTATCTGGTACAAATCTATACACTATTTCAAATTGAGAAAAAATTCACTTATCTAGTACAAATATATACACTTGTAAATTGAGAAAATTTTCCATATTCTTATCAAATTTTGAATCTATCAATAGGAGTATTCATATTCCAAATATGAAGCATACCAAATCTAATTCAAAGAAATAATTATCAAGTTTTAAATCCAAAGCATTAACCACATACATATAGTGAAGGAACATAATTACATAACTACACTAGGTATGAGAATTAAATGTGGCTTGAATTCCCTCCTCATAGTATCAAATACATAGACAATGCTTAATTATCAAATTGGGATGATTAGGAGCTAATTATCAAATTACACTTGCCTAAGTTTTGTAAGTTTCTATCCCTCATAAGTACACCTAGGGTTTCAAGGTGAAATGATGTTGATTTAAAAATTTGTGTACATCATCATAGTTTGAGATTGGACATATAGAGACAAACACAATGTGACCTATGATAATAGTACCTCATTTTTCATAGGTTAGTACCATCTAACATAGATTAGAAGAGACCAATGGTACTAACATAGATCAATGGAAAATACCTTATGTAAATATAGATACAATTATTAAACTAAATGAATCACATGTCTATTTTAGTTTGATTTCCATTCTAGAATATAGTCATGTTCAAATAGTCAACCAAAAAATCCAAGTACCCATCCCTTAGTTGTGTTTACTATATTTATCATATGTCACTTGTCAAATCATTGTAATCAATTTTAGTATTCTATATTCAAATGTATGCTTGAATGCCATATCTTAATATATAAATTACATTTCAAGTCTATATCATATTAGGGTTTTTTAAACTAAATTAGTCTAAAACATATCATTAAACACATACACATATTAAACCATGTCAAATCCTAGGTTTCCCTTAAGGTTTCATCCTTCTAGGGTTTTATATTTTAGCCTTAATTTTTATTTTTAGACTTATTTTTTTATTATTACCTAATAATACGCTTTTTTCATGGCCATAATGAATGAATAATTTTAGTTAATAGAAGTGAATAAGGTCCTCTTTTCATATTTTTTTGCATGGATTCTGTATCTTAATTGGATCAATTATGTAAGAAAATGGGTAAAATGGATCAAATTTAACAACACTAATAAGGCTAAAATTAACAATGAGCAATCCCAAGCCTATTTCCACTCAAATTATTGAAACATCAAATATTATTTTCCTTTCATCACCATTAAAAAGCAAAGGGCATGTATCACCTCAATATTCCTCCTAATGTGGATTATATAGTACAGATTATCCACCCTATTTACATACTTATCATGAATGTTGAGACCAATAATACTCATGACAAAAATACTAAGGATCTACTAAATGTCATGTATGATAAATAAATATCTTAACATAAATTCATATTAGATTGATGAAATGCCCTATATAGAAGGATATGAGAAAGGAAAGTTGGCCCAAGCTACCACATCAAGTTTTTAGACCTATACTACTAGTAATATTCCTATATAAACACCTCTAGTAACCTATGTGGCATTAATGTAAGGTAGGGGATGATACAAAGCCTCTAAAAAATTTCCATACCTATTCCTAAACAAGTAAAATTTATATATCCCATGATGACTATGCATGTTCCATTACCAACCTCTCATACTGCATGTTTCATTGAGTAGACTATTACATCTTTACATGCTAAGGTGTTATAATTAAAACAAGGTGCTTCTAGGGCTCACCATTTCATGGATTCACATGACTTACTCCATAATCCCTTATTTATTGAGATAAAAAATTGTCCTATACCAACATGCTTTATATCCCTTAATATTTCACTATAAGAAGGTAAATGTGATCCTGATAAACACCATAGTTTATTTCATGTAGCATGTTTGGACTATGAATATAATGATAAATTATTGACTAAACTATTTCTAAGAAGCCTTAAGGAACATGCATTGTGATGGTTTTATGATCAACCTCTCCAATCCATAAGATTATTCAACCCTTTGGAAAACTAATTTATATAACATTTTTTCATCAACATTGATGAGAAATTATCTTATGCACAAATTTATAAACTCAAGCAAGGGTCCAACAATCCAATCAGTGACTGTGTACTTCAGTACAAGACTATGCTAGCTAATATGACCAATGTTATAGTTTAAAATGAGTAAAAAAGCATATTCAACCAAATATTTATCTCACCACTTCACAATTTAATTATATTTAATAGGTTCAAATCTTATGATGAGTTATATCATATAATAAGGGACAAAGAATAACTTTAAACAAACTCAAGTATACTTCTACTCCTACAACTACTTAAATAAATAGGTTTCAAATTAAACCAAACTAAATGGTCAAACTAATTGATGATAATAATGAATAAAATATATCAATGAGATGGGGGTGCATTGATAAAGCAACTTAATTTTTAAATTCACCACCAAGGTTCAAATCTCAAAGGTATTAGAAGGTCGATTGTGTCCATTTCATTGGTATTGGTTAGTTGTGGTTGTATTGATGGTATTATCTAGTTGTTTTAGTATTGTTGGTATTATGGTATTCACCATTTATGGTGGTATTTTGGTATTATTGGTATTCATTGATTGTGGTGGTATTGTTGGTATTCACCGATTGTGGTGGTAGTGTTGGTATTGGCCAGTTGTGTCCATCTTTTTGGTATTGGTTGGTTATGGTTGTTGATGTAACTAGTTATTGCTCCAATAAAAATATTTTTACCTATCTAATAAAAAAATAACAAGGAAAATATTTTGTTCAATGTAATATTACAACCTATAAATCAACTATAACTGACAACTCAATCAAAAAGGCAATTTTCAATATTGCCATCATCTCCTCTTGTACTATTAAAGAAGTTACTTGAGTGAAACCTTTTAACACTTATTCATACACAAGAGTTTAATCCAAACATGCCTACACCATGAAACTATGGTGTTAATGCATATTGTGACTAGCATAAAATTTTGGGACATTCTAGGAATAAATTATTAAAATCAAAACATAAAATACAATATATTATTGATGATAACATTATTAACTTGGTCACCTAAAAAAATAATATATAACAAAACACAATAAAAGTTTAATATCTTTAAGGATCCATTTCCTAAACATGAGACTATAGTGACTAAGGATACTTTAAAATTCACCCATGCATACAACATGCACCCTCTAGCTTATATGTATGATCACCTAATAGATGCAGTTATCGGTACACATATTGATACTTTACCACTATGTCATATGATCACATTTAATGACAAGAAGATTTTTTATGATGATTCATATTTTCATGCACTCTTTATACAAGCCTACATTAATAAAACCCCAAAACAATATCATGATCAATAATGGTTCAAGTGGTAATGTGTGTATGATGACACTTCTTCACTCCTATGGGTACACACCACAAGGTTTACAATATACATCAAAATAAGTTAAAGTATTATATGGATACAAATATAATGCCTTTGGACACATAGTACTAACTCTTTAGGTGGGCCATTTCATACTAACCATACCATTCTTAGTTATACAAATTAATGACATATTCAACATGTTTTTAGGATGCCCTTGTATGCAAAAACTTCATGTCATAGCATCTAAAATACACTAATGTCTCAATCACATACACTCTAACAAGTTGGTCATAGTAATAGGTGTATGGTATGAGTACCCTCTACAGCTAATGTTATCTCCTCCTCTACCCCCACCATCACTATATTTTTTTGGTATAATTATTTAGGATAAATATATTGATATAGTTAGTACACCTATTTATAATCATTATACAGAGACAATTTTTACATATACACATGATATTTCCATATACCTTATTTAGTGGAAACTAGTTAGGTCTATTAGACACCTAGATATTCAGTATTGATCACATCAAAGAGTTATTTAGGGATAATAGGGGCCATAACCTCCTATAGAACATATTAAGTTAGCATTATAGATAGGTCAAAATTTTCCATAAAACACAAACAATGAGACATTATTCGACTATAAATTGTACCTTACATATTCCTCTACCATCTAGAGCTTCCCATTTCTCATTGATTTTCTATGAATAATGATCATGATAGTTATGACATAACATATGAGTTTTTATCCAATTCTGACATGCCCATAGTTGGTACCTTTAATCTATAATATAATATCCTTGCATTAGTTTATTTAGGCACTTATCATGATCCTCACATTAATATGATCATTGGTTAACTTTTCCAAACATCAAATATTCAAAAAATACAAAATTCAAGAAAATACAAAAACATTCAAAAAATTCAAAAAATTAAAAAATAACTGAGTATGACATGATTACTAGATTACACTATTTACATATGTTATTTATTACATGTTTGGTATATATAATATTATTTTTCATACACACATTTATTTCACAATATATGAGTGTGATGTAGGACATATAGGTTACACATGGACATACAGATGTTGGAATTTTCTCTACCTAGAGGCCATGTTGATATTGGGGGAATATTATACCAAATGTTTCACTATTGAAAGTTATATATTTATATGAAATTTATACCATGTTAAAATAACTATATTTATTACATATGTATTGTTAGTTACTCATATATTATGCTTGGTATTATGTGGATATGTTATTATACTATGGTGTGGCATTGATACATGGATGTTGTAGGTAAATCTTTGCTTGTTATAATCTCCATTGAAGTTATTACTATATTTCATGATAGGATACCTTATTTTTGTCTATTTTATGTCCCTTTATCCTTCATTTTTACCTCTTTACATCCCTTATATGTGGCACTTCAATTATTTGATACAACATCTTGGATGTTCCTCATTTGTGTCATCTTTATGTCCCATTATGTGGCCCTCGGGCTTGTTTAATACAACATAATGGATGGATCTTATTTTATACATATTTATATCTCTTTCATATGGCCCTTTTCATTATTTTTATACACATTCATACTTAATAATTAAGTGATTGACAATGTCTAATCTTGGCATCCTTACCTTTATTGGCCTATTCATCATTTTGTTGACTTAAAATCTCTATAAGAGCCTTCACTATTCCATTTAATGTCTTGAAATTAATATAAAAATTATTCATAAACATATTCTAATTATAGGTCCATATCATACAAATCCCAATAATATTTTTCCTTCTAAGAAAAGACTACACTAAGTAGACAGGGTAACAACCTAGCCTTGTCCACTAGTGTGGCCTTATCCCTCATGCTTCGATGGTAAATTTTAAAATTAAAAACATTTTATATTATCCCTCACACATTTTTATAATTTTTTGTTAACAAAAACATTCCACATATTCCTCTATATTATCACATCAATTCCAATAAATACATTACTTGATCCATTTAACAATCACTTGGCAATTATATTGTACACTAAGAAAAAGACCACTGATATTTCTAGTTCAAGTTCTAATTCATTACAACTATCATAAGCCAAGCCTAAAGATATTTTTTTCCATGTCAATGGAATCCATTAAATGATTCATATATAAAATATCAAAATTCATGCACTCACTCTATGAGGGATAACTACATCAGCCTAAGGCCCTATTGGGTATGTAGGTAACACTCAAATTACATAGGGTTTTTTTAGGATAACTTAGCTATTATTGTTGCCTAATTTCCTCTTTTTAAATTTTATTTCTATTTAATTTATGTTTAATAACTAGGGTTTTTCTATTTCATATGTTAAATTATATCCTAAAGTCTATTAGTCAACCATCTCTGGTAGCCATAGGAAATTAGATAGAAAAATCAATCTCACAGACAACTAGGATGTGGTCATAATACACCCCTATCCACCCTAGTGTGGCCTTATCCAAATACATAACATAATCATATTTTTATTGTGACATATTTTATATATCATTTCAAAAAGTTTTACATTAGAGATCTACCTACTTAGCATAAATCAAATCCAAACTAGGCTTGTAAATTTCATTATTTATTACTATTTATAGCACATTCTAAATTATGTATTTTACTATATTTTGCACTTATATTCTATATATTATGTAATCTAAATCAATATTTCAATATGTTTAGTCATTTACATTATTTTATTTTTGAATCAAAATAACCATTAAACATTCTAATAAATCCACATTTTTTTAGAATTTGCTTGTTGTTTGCTTGATTTTTGTCATAATATTTCATATCAATTCCTAACACTAAAAGAAAATAATTTTTGACCTTATATATAAATTTTACACCACGATTAAATATTCTTCAACCTTAGATTTAAACTAGTATTGAATAAACTATCTTTTCACCTTAGATAACATCTGAAACTGAAGCATTTTATTTAGACCTGAGGTTGAAATTTGTTGATATATATACACAAAAATATTTCAACTTTTATTTTATTTTTTACTTACTACATTTTTTATCAATTGTGTTTTGGCAAGTGTAAAACTACTTAATGTCTATTGTTACGTGATAAATGGTGATTTATTTTATGAACATTATGGTGTGAGGGGTACTACCCCAATACACAAGCCATTTGACAACACTAATCATGGATTTTAGTTTTCTTGTACCTCACATTATATTGGAAATTCCTAAGGTCCCTTATTTACACCATAAAAATCATGCTTTATCAAAAAAAAAATTGGTACACCTAAGAGGAGTGTATCATCAAGGGAAGTTACTCTTATCATACCCTTGTATATGGGATAGTTGGATACATGAATGATTAAACATGTATAGTTAGTTCTCTTAAATATTAGGCTGACACTATTCCTCAACAATCAAGTATAATTGAGAACCCACACAATCATTTAAACCCTTTCCTAGATAAATATTATACCTTTTTATTTTTATTGTACTTATAATGGGTTTAATAAATGAATGTTTCTTTAATTATTTCATAGGATTATGCAAATAATTATCACATCTTGTATTAATTTTCAACATTTTATTTATTATGTTTTTATATATATTCAATGTCGAATTCATATAAAAGCTATAATAAACAAGGTCCAATCTCATGGCCTTCCTATTTCAAATGGTTGTACTACTATATCATGTCATTATTCTTCTTCAATATTTTTTGTCAAATCTGAAATTACTTAGGAATAAGAGGAAGTATATGCTACACATTATATCAAATCTACAACTTTAAAGGATCTTCCATTTCTTACTTCATGCCCTTTTGAAGGGCACATTATGGCTCTTATTTTAAAACCCAATACTCAAGAAAAATTTGGTTAGACCAGTGAATAAAAATATAAGAATATATTTGTGAACATTTATAAAATGTTGAATCACCCTTATAATAGATATGAATAAAATAAAGGCACCCAAAGGTAGTTCTTCTAATATTGAATCTTTTAATAGTACATCCATTCATATTTATACACCTCTAGTTACTTTCATATCATCATCCCTTGGTTTGGAAACACTATTTGGTTTCCAAAAATTATAAATTCCTATGCCTACTCTTGATACTTATACTCCTCCAATCAGCTCTACAAATACTACTCTTGAGCATATAAGTCTTACCTTCCAAGATTAAATATCTCAAATTGAGTAAACTCTTTATCATACTATTTATGCCATTTATACATGTTATTTGTTACATAACCTTTTGTCACCCAAAATTACATATTATCCATTATCAATTGGCTTCAAGGCTCCTAATCTTCCTTACATGAAGGCAAAGGTGAACCTGAATATCATTTATGTGCATTCCATATAACTTGTCTAAACTATGCAAATAATGACAAATTATTGATAAAGTTTTTTCCATGAAGTCTAAAATAATATGCTTTTATATGGTTGTATGATCTTCCCATTCCATCAATAAAGGATTTTAATTCATTGAAAAATTAATTTTTAACACACTTTTCTATCACACACTACTAACATAATGTTATCTGACTCATGGAAATATGCTATCTCATAACAGAGAAATCAAAAGTTTAATCCATTAAATCCACTTAAATCTACTTAACTTTAAGCAATTTTAGTAAATATAATTTACTAGTCTTCATTACCATAGTGACCATCAATAGTTGGGTTGACTATCAATGGTTAAGGTGATTGTTTATGGTTGGGCTAACCATCAGTTGTTGGATAGACTGTTGGTGGTTGAGACAACCATCGACAGTTACTATGTATGGATCTAGGTTGGTAATAGGTTGATTGATAGGATTAAAAAGATGGATTATGAGAGATGGGTAAGAATTGATCTGATTGTAAAATGGAAATAAATTAAATGAATACTAATAAACAAGTATTTATCTTACCATAGTTTTATTGGGTGGATGGTTGAGGTAGTTAACTTGTTGTTAGAATCTTACTTGATTTTGACAGAGTAATGATACCTAAAAACTTGGTGGAGAGGTGGTGGAAAGTTATCTCTCTAATATGATTTATGGATTATTGATGATGATTGACTTATAAAAAGAAACTCTTGGATACACAATATCTTGATAACAATTGTAGATAGATTTCACCTCTCTACTCCTTTCTTCTTATAGGCATAAACAAGAAGTGGTAGTGAAGGTTCAACTAGGTTGTCTAATTATAATTCATTCATACAATGGCTTGCACATGGATTTAGACAACTTATATTTTTAAATTCAAGGCAAGAAGTTTACATGTTGGTGGTTGAGGAGGTGCAGCTTGACCATCAGTGATCAAGGTGACCATCGGCGGTCTTCCTGACCATCAACAATTGAGGGTGAAGGTGAAAAGTGGGTAAAAATCCATGTTAAGTCCATTAGGAAAAATAACTACAGTTGGACCTAGTTTAAAGTCAAAGGGTGATATTGATACCAAGTGGGTCTTAGGTGGTCTAGGGGTGTTTTCAAAATCATAGTGTGTAGATTTTTGAAATCTATATTTTACCCCTTTTTGTTATGTGACTTGGAATCAACTAGCTACAAATAAAAATTGATGTTCATCAAAGGTCTAGTTTCCCTAAGCATGAGTGGAGGTATTCTCCCTTAAACTTGAAGGTGATGAGGTAAATCAAAATTAGGTGTAAGTTTGACAAGGTAGGTGAAGGTGATGATGAAGGTAGACATTATGAAGGTGGAAGATAATTTGGTTTGTAAAGCACAAATAGGCACATAAAGTATGACAAAAAGGTGCAATAGCCAAGATCATGAAAGGATGAGGTTTCCATAGTTGAAAAAAATAAAGGTTGGTACTAGGAAGACAAGTGCTCAATGTACCACATGACCTTAATTTAGGCATGGTAGTTGGGTACACATGCTAGGCTCTAAATGATGTCTATGTTTTAATGGGTATTCAAGGTAGGAAGTGATCCTGATGAAAACACAAATAGGTCAAGTGTCATGGGTATATGAGGTAGGAAGTGCTCTTAAAAAGACATATGTGGGTCAGGTAAGTTTGAGGTGGTACAATTTTAAAAAGGGGTCAATATGATAATGTTTTCACTATGGTCAATAGACCAGGAAAAAAGTCTCATAAAATGCATCTTAGTTAGGTTGAAATGGGCCAAGGGTGAGGTGATGAGGTGGTTTAGGTGGGTAGAGAAGGTAGTCTTCAAAGGTGGGTAAAATGGGTTGGTGGTGATAAAGGAGGTGTTTGCTAAGGTTAATGCAACAAGTTAATCATCCTGATTGTTGATGGTTAGGATGCTTAAAAGTGACCATTGAGGGTCACCTTGATCATCGATGGTTTGGGTGAAAACCCTATAAATCCAGTAGTGATAAGTGAAAAGTGAGTCACTTTCCACTTATTTGCTACATTTTATCGGTTAGTTTAAGCTCTAGAAATTTTAGAATGTTGTGATAAAGGTGATTATTGAGGGTATTTGGTGAGGTGGGGGATGACATTGAGTTGAGGTGGAGGGTAGACTTAAAGGACCAATTAGGATGCAAGGAGCTTATAGATATAGATGAGGACAAGTAGGCCTATGGTTGACTCTATAATGATGATCACAAAATGAATTATGGGATGTTATTAACTTTTATGGCTTAGCTTCATTTTTGCAAATGCATTGGTATTAAGCTTGGTTAAAATGGGTGGGTTTTGGACTAGGATGCCCTATGTAGGGTTTTGGGGCTTTTTGAGAAAATTTACATGTAAAATTGGAAATAAATAGTATACATAGGTGAAATAGGGTGGGTATTCATGTTAGGGTAGAAAAGAGGATATTTTTATTATATTTTTGGAAGTTTTTAGGTGTGATAGTGTTTCGGCATTTCAACTTTGGAATGCCCATAGTGACCATCGATGATTAGACTTAACCATCAATGGTTGACATCCATATAAAATGGGTGCCTAACCATCAATAGTCATCATGACTGTCAATGGTCACCTGTTTTAAATTTTTTTTTTAACAAGTGATTGAAAAAAGTTTAAGGCAAGAGGGGTCATAATTTCTAGATAGGTAGACTGAGTAAGCTTAGAGGGTATATCTGGTAGGTCATTGGGTAGATAGGTAGAAGGGGTTAGATAAAATAGGTTAGGAGTTTAAAGGTTAAGGTAGGGTAGGATAGGATCCATTGTTATAAGATACTGAGCTATGTTACCAAATTGGTGTAGTCCAGAGAGAAGATATAAATGCATGATTGAGTGTTACATATATTCACAGAGATCTAATAGGAGATGACTCTAGATGACTAGGCACACATGGAGGAGGTTGGGTTAGGGAACATGAGGCACTATCAGCATGTGCCTCAAGATACATCTATGGTCATAACACTCATCAAGAGATGGGATCCTACTAAGAACAATTTCCTATTATTGACCAGCAAGATGACTTTCTTGTCTAAGGACATATATAAGATCACCCAACTTCCACTTTCAGTTGACCCAATCTATCACATAGAGTGAGATGAGTGAGAGGATCATATTGAGTGGCTATACAGAGATGAGAGTGACTAGGTGAGATGGAAAATTAGGGGATTCAAGTACATTGCTTTATATGGGAGGATTCTAAGTGAGAGGAGACTCATAACCATGATGATAATTGTCATTTCCTACTTTGCACTTTCCAACTCAAGTAGTGAGAGGTTCCTTTATGTACTATTGTAGGTTCTAGTTGAGATATTATTGGGTCAAAATATATTTAGTTGGGTGCCTATTTTACTAGTATAGATATATAGGTATATATAGGGGTTTAGGGATCATAAGAGCTATGAAATTAATGTTAGTTTGGTTTTAAATTATTGGTCTTATGAGCACATTTAGTTACGAAGGCCAGTGGGGTTATCATGGGTAGGTTTCATATAGATAAATTTCCCAATCAGCTTTATACGATAGAGGGGTGAGTTTATTGTATCAATTGGAAGGGGAAGAGCTCATTATATGGAGTGGTTTAGGTGTGCACCAAGTACACTAGTGATAAGAGACATCACTTAGAGGCCATACATCCAGTTTTTGGTATGGTCTAGCTATAAGAGGTAGACATTCTCCCTCTAGAGCCATAGATGGATATTCAGCAAGAGGTAAGGAGAGATGGAGATCATCCCATTTGATAAGGTATATTGATAGTTCAGCCTAGTATAGGGCATTCCAGGTCCATTCTCTAGGTATAAGAGAGAGGACTCAAAGGTTTTGTTACTAGACCCACATCTTATGCCCACTTTGTTAGATCATAAAGAGCTACTAGTTAGGGAATATATAGATGATGATAGGGTTATAGATGGGTATATGGCATAATACCAACCCTTATATGTAACAACAAACATCAATGGGGATGATAGAGGTATGAGGTTAATGGATGTGGATCCCATAGAGAGAGGGGGTCAGAGGGTACAAGCATAGGGGGATAAACTTGATGGATAGGTATGAATGGTACTAACCAGTACACAGGTGTAGGTTACAACACTATAGGGGTAGGTGGCTACCTTATAGGGCCATATTTATACTTTATAGGACTAGGTTGACACCATGACAAGTGAGAGGGATTAGGCCAAGACCTCCCTAGGCTTGGTTACACAAGAGATATACTCTCTAAGGTAGAGAGGAAGAGGAATAACTATAGCATAGGTAGGACCACTAGCTACCATCCCTATGCCATGGTACCTGGACATAGTGGAAGATCTATGGTATTATGAAGCCATAGTTTTGACATAGTATCCTTAAGATCCCTGATGGGGTGAGTATAGTTTCAACTTGGTAAGTGGTGTCAGTCTAGAGATATCAAGGTAGTGGGTAGTGTTTGTATCTAGACAAACAAGGACAACTAGGGGATTGATAGGTATAGCAAGTGGGCAAGCACCAAGATCTAGTGGTGCTCTAGGAGGTAGTGGTACCCCTAGGGAATAGATATATCTATATTATGACATTTTTTATATCATTTTGATTCTGACCTATGAGTTGATGCAAAGAGATGCACATTTTTGAGAGAGAGATGTCTATTTATTTGTACACATTATCATGTTATTTGACTCATGAATTTATACATATGATCATTGTTTATTTCACATGTTCATGGTTCATGGTTTATGGTTATGATGTTTAATGTTTATGATGTGATGCTTATATTTCTTATGGATGATGATAGACATTGATATAGGCTTATCTAAATGTGAAATGGTTTTGATATATGGTTATGATTATGACATGCTAAAATTTTTAGTGAGTATATACTGCATTATTGTAGACTTTAGACATGTGGTAAAAAAATGGCTAGTTGCTTTAACTGCTCATGGATGTTTATGATGTTATCATCCTTGGTATGGTTATGCTTATTGTTAATGTTTAAGATAAAACACATGAGTTAGTTTAATTAACAACACTAGATGGGAGACTAAAGAATATAATCAAGAGATAAATGCCATCATGAAAATAAAAAATAGTCACAATAGGATAAGAAGAGGGCATGATGCTTTTTTGTTGACAAGGACTAAAACAAAACCAAAGTTAGACTAGCTTAATGAATATAAGCCCTTAAAATTCTTTGCATTAGCATTCGTTAATTGGTTAGAAGGTGTCTTGACCACATAATGTCAAGTAAACTTAAGAATCTCTTACATATAGTGTAAAGGGGAGATGGGTGAAAATAGACCCTTCTTACAAGACTAGCATGCCTCTTCTATAGGTGTCTAGAGAGTCAGTATAAACAAGTCTATGCCAAATTATGTAGACTAATGATGTGGGAAGTCTACTTGTGAAATCCAATTATGAATTCCACCTTATTATGCTATTTGAGAGCTGATTGTGGCTTTCAAAATTAGTTTGCTTTTACTATGATTTTGATAATGGGTATATTATTGATTATTGTATATGGGGAAGCTGATCAATGTGGGAAGCTTCCATTAAAATTGTTATGCTTTTGAAAAAATGATTTACTCAACCATCCTTCAAGGGAATGGTCTGAGTTTATTTTCTTTGTTTAATGATTTTTGATATTTATCCTTCAAGGGAGTAGTCCACTTTACGCTTTGGCAATTTCAAATAAATTTTTAGTAGTTGTGCTTCAAAGGAGTAGTTTTTGAATTTCATGAACTAACCATGATTTCTAGTGATAGGAAATTTGTTATGTTTCTTCAAATTTTCTTGACATAGACTTGCCTTTATAGGCTTAAGGGTTCACCTTTATGAAGGCAAAACTAAGAGCACAAGAAGATTGATAAGGTGTGAAGAGTTTTAGGTGACAAAAACCATGGGAATCCATATTGTGAAGGTGTGGAAAGTACCATGAGAACCATGCCATAGGTAAAGTAGTGATACCCATTGTTTAATATAAGGCTATGTTAGTGACAGATAATCACATGATTCAATTATAATTGTTTTCCCCTAAACTAGAAAGATGAAATGTGGGTAGATAACAAGGGATGAGCTTAAGTTAGAAAAAATGTGAACATGATCCTTCTTAACAAAATAATAGGTTCTGATGCAAATAATTAAGGGGCTCAAGTTCTAGGTGGCCTTCAAGAGAAGACAACCGGTAATTTTCTTATCCATAATTGTGGGTTATGATATAAGGTCTGAGCCAATTGAAATCAAAATTACCTCACTTAATTTTCTCTATATTAGTGACATGTTGGTTTTCCTTTAGGAAGAGGTCTCTAATATTAAATTCTCACATTTTAAGGTGTTTTTTATAGGCATGCTTGATGTGTTCTTGATAGATATGAAGATGGGTAAGGGCTGATAAATAATGATTGTCAAGTAGCTCAAGTTGGGCTAAATAGTGATAATGATAATCATCCTTAGAAATAATCTCTTGAAAACATATGTGAAGAGATAGGATTTTAACTTCAAGAGGTAATATGACCTCTACTCTAAACACAAGATAAAATGGGGTAGTACTTATAGGGGTTCTAATGCTAGTATGATATACCCATAGGGTGAAGGGGATGTGTAAGTACAAATCTTGACTAGAGGCATTGACCATTTTGGTGATCATGTTATTAAGATTTTTGTTATAAGCCTCAGCTTGTCCATTTATTTTTGGATGATAGGGTGAGGAGAATCTTAACTAATGTTGAATGTATCACATAAACCTTGGACTTAATTTTTATTAAAATTTGTACCATTATCAATGATAATCTTGTGAGGAACATCAAAATGGTAGATAATGTGATGGTTGATAAAGTTGACAACCTTTTCCACTTTGGTTGAGATTAGAGGAATAACCTCAACCCAATTGGTAAAATAATCAGTCACAATGATGATAGAATGGTATCACTATGAGGAATGGGGATTAATCTCCCCAATGAAATCAAAACCCGATTATGAAAAGGGCCAAAAAACAATAAAAACTCAAAGACTATGGCTAGGCACATGATCTAAATTAGCATGTTGTTGACACTTGACAAACTTTTTCACATAATCATAATAGTCTTGGTTAAGGGTAGGCCAATAGTAGCTGAGGTAAAGGATGTGTTTAGCTAAAATGAGGCCACTAAAGTGGCCTCCATAGATACCATCATGAATTTTACTAATAGTGTGAGAGGCTTCTTGACTATGTAGACAATGAAAGAGAAGACTACCAAATCCATGTTTATAGAGGACACCTCCTAGTATGGTAAAACATGAGGTACTCTAGATAAACACTCTTTTAGCATTCTAAGAAAGGCTAGAAGGAATGAGGGAAAGGTTAAGGCAGTCAAAGGTTTGTTGATACCAAAGGTTAGGTTGGGTCTTTTCCATAGCAAAAATGTTAGGAGAATCTAGTTCAACATAAGTAGGCTATGTTAGCCTATGGATAAAAATAGATAGTTTAAAATCTAAGGGTGTAAATGGTATTTGAGTAGTGAGGGAAACTATGGTGTCAACAAACTTATTAGTAGATCATGGAGTTGACTAGATGCAGTAGTGTTCAAATGATGTTAAGAGTTCATCAACTAGTTACTTGTATTATTGTAAGACATCATTCTTACACTGGTAAGAGTCATTGATTTGATTGATCACAAGTTGAGAGTCACCAAAGATGTTGATTGTTTTGACTCCTAGGTCTAAAGTAGTTTAAAGGCCTATCACTAGGGCTTCATACTCAACCATGTTATTGGTACATTCAAAATAAAGCATGAAGGACAAAGGGAGAGGATCATCATCAAATGGGATAAGGATGATACATGTTCCCAGACCATATTTATACTTTGATCCATCGAATAACATGGTGAATTGGTAGGTTAAATCCGCTGGAGAGAGGGTCATGATAGACTCATTGAAGAACTCAAGTAGAGGATGTTGGTTGTCTATTAAAGGTGTTTTAGCTAGTTGGTCAGTGATGACTTTCCCCTTAATTTTATTAAAGGAAATCAAGATTAAACTCTGATAAGAGCATGAGCCACTTATCCATATATTAGTTTTGGTATGGCTTAGAGTGTATATACTTGAGTAGGTTGGTGTTGGTTATGACATAAGTTTTATGGTTAAGAAGGTAGTGGTGAAGTTTGGTAGCCACAAAGACTAAGGCAAAAAAAAGTTTCTTAGTATGGGTATATTGAGTCTCATACTATAAAAGTGTGTGAATAATATATTATATGGCTTACTCTCTGTGTTGTTTATCTTGATGAGCCAACATTGCTTCTAGGGAATGGTGGGTAGTAGAGATACATAGGTAGAAAGGTTGGTCATCTTTGGGAGAGGTAAGGATAGGTATATAAAAAAGGTACTTTTTAAGTGAATCAAAGGCATTTTGGAAATTGCTATTCCACTTGAAAGATACATCCTTTTTTAAAATGTGATAGAAGGGTTGGCACCAATCTGAAAGTTAGGAGATAAAATGGTAAATGGATTGAAGCTTCCCTTGTAAGCTATGGAGTTGCTTAAGTTTGGATGGAGGGAGAATGTCAAGGATGGCATTTATTTTGATGAGGTTGAATTCAATTCCATTAAATTAAATAATGAATCCAAGAATCTTTCTTGACAAGAGCCCAAAAATGTACTTTTTGGGGTTAAAGTAGACATGGTAGTGGATGAGGTGTTTAAAGATGATATTAAGAATGGCCAAGTGATATTTTTAGAGTTTTGAGTTTCTAAGAAGGTCATCCACATAGTCTTGAATAATCCTATGGATGAAGTCATGGAAGATATAGGTCATGGCATGTTGGTAGGTTGTACCAAAATTCTTTAGTCTGAAAGGCATGACTCGATAGTAGAAGGTTCCCCATGGGATGGTAAAGGTAGTTTTGTGTTGATATTTAGGGGCAATAAGATATGATTATAACTTGAGAACCCATCTATGAGACATATAATCTCATGGCCAAATTTAAGATCAATAATTTGGTCAATTCTTGGTAGAGGAAAATTATCTTTGGGGCAAGTAAGGCTGAGGTCACGAAAGTCCACATAAATCTATAGTTTCCATATGGCTTTGGTGATAGGTACAACATTAAAGACCCATTGGGGGTAGTCAATGGGTTGAATGAAATTGATAGATAGGAGATGTTAAAGCTCCTCCTTGATGAGAAGGTATATATGAGGGTGCATGCATCAAAGTTTCTTATTGATAGTCTTGACATCATGGTTGGTGACTATGTTATGGGTAGCAATAGTGGGGTTACTTTCAAGCATGTCATTATAAGACCAAGTGAAGTATATGGTATAGTCTTGAAGGAAAGAGAAGTCCTAAAGTTCCTCAGCATTTAATGATTGGCCAAGTTTGACAATGTGAGGGTTGTAAAGAGTACTCAAGTTGATATACATAGTGTATTTATTCAACCTGATCAAGGTCTTAGGAGGAAGGGATTTATGGATTGAAGAATTCTAGGGCACTAAGATAGGTGAGAAAAGAATCATCATCCTAGCATTGAACAGTGTTAATGGTAAGAAAATCTTCTCTTACCATCTCAAGATGGGTCAAAGGGATGGTTACAGTTACCCCTTCTTGTTGATAAGTTAGGGGTTCAAGGATGATCATGTTAACATAAAAAAGTTAGGTGGGATGATGTCATCATCCTCACATGCAAGTGGAGGCAAGGTTATTGAGGAAGGGATATCTTCTTCAAAAATGGTAATGGATGGTTTTTTGGCTTTCTTCTTATTAGGTAAGATGAAACTAATTATATGTTTCTCATGTAGCTTCTTGGTTTTCATGGTGACCAATTCATGTGGGCCATGCTCATATCACTCAAGACATAAGCCTTTCCAAGCACACTGATGAAATAATGTCTTAGTGAAGCTTGATTTATCTAGGTAGGAGAAATTAGTGGTAAATGGCCTACGTGAAACTGAGGTGGTAGAAGTGCTAAGGGATTTATTGAGTCCCCCATAAAAAAATAGGTTTGAAAGTGGGGAGGTTCAAAGGGAACAATAATCCTAACATTAGGGTCATATCCTAGCTGATTGGTGAGCTACCCATACTCATGAGGAGTAGGGAAAGCATCAAGGGATAAAAGGCAATAATTATCTAATGAAAGGAAATGGAACATTGATTTCAAAGGGTCTATGGTGGGGATTTGGTTTAAAGGGATAGAGGAATTAGTTGATGCATTGTTAGTAAAAAGGGATATGATATCTACTTTAGAGGTTGGAGGTTGGGTTTTAGCTACTAAGTGTGTGTTGGATGGGGGTATGAGGACATCATTGGGTTGATAGGTCATGTTTCATGTTGAGAAAGGACTTGAGTCAACTTGGATGGTGATGACTTGTCCTTTATGCTCAAAGTTAATGTAACAATGGAGGGTAGAGTGAACACAACCCATGGAGTGAATCTAAGGTCATCCCAATACGATATTGTATTAGAATTCATCTTATATAACATAAAAAAAATTTGGGAGTGTGTGGGGTCCTAAATAGATATGAATGATGATAGTTCCCAAGGTAGTGGCCATGGTATCATTGAAGGAACAAAGGATGATCAAAGATTTAGACATGACATTTTCATGTAAGTTGAGTTAGTTTTAGGTATGAGAGGAGATGATGTTAATGCTAGTTTCCCCATCAATCATGAATTATTTGACGTGGGTTTTGTTTATGTAATCAATAATAAAGAGAGAGGGATCTAGGTCCTTAAGGTGGATGGAAGGTATTTCTAAATCCTTAAAAGTAACAAGGTTGGAAATTTGAAGGGCACCAAAAAAGGCTGCTAGAGGTTGGGGGCCCTCAAGTTGGACCTCAATATATTTAAAATCCTCTATTAGTGATTGGTAGTGATGGGGAGAGGTAGATATAAACTCATACAATCTCATCTTTATTGTGCTCTAGTGAGTTTGCTTGAGGATAACTCTCCTAATGTATTATAAGGGGTTAGATTGGGAGGTACCTAAAATAGACACCTTGGGTTTGGTGGAAGATGGAAATGGATGGGTATGGGTTAGTTGGGAGGTTGAAGATGGATACATCCATGGAATGGACACCTTATCTTTCCCCTTATCCTTTTATTGTGATATTTTAACCACATTGATAGTATGGATAGAAGGAGAGGTTGAGGTAGTGGACTGGTCAGACTCATCTACACTCTTAGGTGATATTGGAGGAGTATTTAAGTGTTGGTAGGTATGTTTGGTGGTTGGATTTATATGGGGCCCATATAAGGTTCATCTATTAAAAGATCATCCTTATCATAGAGTTGGTGGATAATAGTTTGGATAACCTTGTAGTTCTTCATGTCATGGTTAGGTGTCCTATGATAAGAACAAATGTGGTGGTCATTGTTCCAAATGGGCTTGAAGCAAGATGGTCAAAGGGTATGATGAGAGGTAAGGCTAAATAATAATCATTCAATAACCTATGAAAATAGTTGAGTAGGACTCGACTAAAGGTGGTAGGGGTGAGGTGGTCTTTACTTTGATAGGTTTGGTGTTAGGTTTTTTGGGTAGGGCAGTGTTGTTGGTTTATGACCTCAATTTAGGCAAGGAGGTTGATGAGCTAGAGGTGGAAGATCATAAGATAGGTAGCTTAGGTATTTTTGGTGTAGTTAAAAGAGGTGCATCAGAGAGAAAATATGAAGGTGTAACAAAATGAGGTGGTGGGTTTTTGGTAGAGGAAATTAGATTCCTAATCAAGGTAGAGGGATAAGGCACCAAAATGGAGGGAAAGGTTGAGGGAGGAAAAATTTAGGGCTTCTAGCCTTTATGTGGTTTTACCTCTTTGGTTACTTTGGTATGTTGTTTGGTTGATGGTTCTAGTGAAGTAAGCTCCACCTTCACTGGGGGTAACTAAGACTTGGTGTGGGGAAGGTGCCAAGGTTCTTGATTGGTTTAGTTAATTTGGTTTGAGAAGGTTATTTATTCACTCAGGGTTTAGGTGCCTTGGATGGTTGAGGGATTGTTAGATTGGAAAAAGTTGTTATTGGTTTGGTTAGTAGGGTAGAAGTTTAGATAGTGGAAGTGGTGGGTTTCTCTACTAAAGGTATGGTTGGAGGTTATTACTTGGTGATATAAGGTAGCCCTAATTTTTGCTATAAGGTGGCTTGATCTATGTTAGGGTTGGATATAAATTCTAATTTCTATACTAACCTAGGGAATGGTTTGTAGGTTGGTTTGATTCCTTGAATAGTGGACCTAAAATATAAGCATCTTAGGTAGAGACATAGGGATGGTAACCTCATCCTCTTCCTCAATCAAAGGATGCAAGGTTGAGATGGGTGATTCTTTAGTAGGAGTAGACATGGGGGTTTTCTCCTTAAGAATGATTTTTGAAGGAGGAGTAGGTTGCTTAGTAATTGAAGGTGAAGATGGAGTGGTGATAGTTGATCATTCTAATATATTAGTTGAAATGGAGGCTAGGGACTCCACTATCTCAATAGGTGGAGAAGGAAAAGATGGTGTTTCCTCAGTGTGAGTGTCTAAAGGAATGGAAGGAAATTATATTATCTTAATAGATGATGGAGGTAGAGGATTATTAGATTAAGTACTCAGTGGTTTGGTAATGAGTGCATCAAGGACCATGTTAACTGTATGGGTATCATGAGATCACTCAATGTTGTTACTCTCATTCTTGGTAGGAGCATGGTTTGGGAAGGGTTTCCTAAATATATCAAGGGCTTGGTTTGATGGTGCATTGGGGTTTTCCAATATAAGCTCCCCCTTGTCAATGAGGGATTAGACATGGTTCTTGAAGGTATTTCACCTACTGATGTCATGTCTTATTACCCGATGAAAGGCACATAAATCATTCTTGTTGAACCAAATAGGTGTAGATGAGAGGCATAAAACTTTTGAGGAGTTTTGATAGGAGGAAGTTGAATTATGTTGGGTTTTAATAACTTCTCCAAGATGGATGCATAGGATTCTCTAAGTGGAGTTAATTGATTTTGGTTGTTCTAGTTTTGGTTCCTCAATTTTTGATTTGAGGAACTAGAGGAATTGGTTTGTTTATGGAAGGTGGAGGGGCATCTTTAAGGAGTACCAAAATTGTAGTTCCTTTGCTCTTGGTATTGTTATTGGACTAGTTGCTTGACTTGGAGGAAGAGGTCTCATTGGTTTTGTAGGTTGAGTTCTTGTTATTTGTTTTTAGTTATTCTTCATCAATGGATTGATTCTCTAACTTATGTGCCATATTAAAATCTTCATAAAATGTTTAAAATCTTTGGACATGTAGTGTAGAAGAGATATGCTTAGCACATGTCTGAGTAAAGACCTATATGAGTTGGGGTTGAGGTATGGAGAAGGAGAGTTGGCTAATTAGGCTCTTTTAATGAGCCAAAAAATTAGTAATGCATTCATCCTAAAACTACTAGATGGATTAGATGTTAGTGATAGAAACTTTCTTAGAGATATTGATTTAAAGGTGGTCTAAGAAGGTTTGAACTAGTTGGGTGAAGGAGAAAAGAGAGTGCTTGGGTATGGCACTATAACAATCCAATGTCAGACTAACTAGAGACATGGGGAAGGTATAAATAAGAAGGTAATTATTATAAGTGATGAGATAAAAAGCATGCCTAAATTACCTAAGATATTGTTGGGGATCCTCCTTATTTTGAAATTTAGAGAATTTGGGAAGTTCCAATTGGGGAGGATATGGCTTGATAAGTATGGATGGATGGATGGGCTCATTAAAAATTTGGTCATATGTAAGATGTTTTGCACACCCAAAATGGATGACTCCAAAGTGGTCATATTTTCCATAAGCATTTTCATTAGTTATACTTGGGGTTGTGCACCTGGAAGGTTAGGAGGCTACCACATATTGGTAAGTGGATGTCAATAGTTGGGTAGAAGATACATAAGGATAGGTATATGTATGTGGTTGGGTAGTGGGTAGGGGTACATTCTCTTTTAGGTTAGAGATGTAGCTAAATTTTGGTGCAAGGGGTACTTGTTAGATAGGAGTGGTAGTTGGGTTGGTAACCCTTGTACTAATTAGTGGTAAGGTATATGGTATGGAGATGATAAGGATTTGAAGTCGATTAGTGGTCAATGGATTAGGGGTAGATAAAGGAAGGTTGGTAGTGTTATAGGTAGGCACTCCTATTATGGAGTGGTTGATAAGAGTGGAAGGTATAAGGGTAGCAGTAGTTTGAATTGATTGGTGTTCTATGTTGGTCTTGAAGGAGTTGTTAGTTGATGAAGAAGCTTGGGTAGTAAATGATTGGATAGTAACTATGGCAATAAAGGTACTCCCCATGAGGTGGAAAAGCATACCATAAGGTAAATATATGGGTGGGGTTGAAGCTGGGGTATGGTAAGACATGTTTGTAAGATAATATTTCAATGCCATGGGATTGTTATCTAGGAAAGTGACAAAATCTACATCTCTTTGAGGAGCCTCTTAAGGGAAGGTTGAACTTCCTAATGGATGAGGAAAATCTAGTGGCTCAAAATTATAGTCCATGGATGAAGAGGTAAAAGAGATAGGTTGGCTTGGTAATGGGTTTTTCTCCACAAGGTCTTTTCTTTGTTGGTGAGTGAGAAACATATGAGATAAGGGAGATAGAAGGCATAAATAGCCTCACTACTCAAATAGAGAGAAGACAAGAAAATGATCAAAGAAATCAAATCACACTATAGAAGATACATTAATCCCTAAAGTTTTAAATAATATCACTTTTGGATTATGCCTTAATAAATTGTGTGACTAAAGTTAGTTTGTAGAACAAGTACAAGAGAGGAAGTCTAAGGTTAGTTTCAAGTTGTGTTCAGGCACTCAAAAAGAATTTGTATTGAAAGTAATACATTGCTTTTTATTGGATCCTACCCCCTCACTTCACACACCATATAATTAAGGGTGTTCGGTACTTATCCAATATATATATTAATATCCAAAGATTATACTCAACTAGAGAGCTGAGTTGGTTCTTCCCTTGGTAATGACCTCCAAGTGGGATTGCTGGAAAAGGGTAAGGTTACCACTATGTGATGGAATCCTAGTTGAGCCTTGTCTCAAGTATGTTTGATGTTTAATTGATGAAAGTGGTTTGGTTTAGTGTGTGAAACAAAGAGTGAATCTATGATATATTATTTTTCCTTTTAAGTTAAGCTTTATGAACTAAAATTTCAAGCAGTCAATGTATGAACTTAATTTTAAGCTTAAAAGAAACTTTTGATTTCCTTAATGAGCATAGAGTAGAGAGAGAATGCAATAAAATAAGAACCAAAATAAAATACAAATGGGTCCCACAAGGTGTGCAAAAAAATTTCAATAAATTTTTCCTTATTATTGAAAAAGGGAGAAGAAGAATTTAAGTATGGGTATGGTTGCAAAACCTATTTGATTTTTCATGGATTGAATCAAAATATTGTGAAGATCTTTGCTTTGGCTTGGGAGGATGACTTGAAAATAAGAAATCACTAAATCAAATTTTTTTTAGATAGATAGTTGAGTGGATTACCTAGAGATAACTAGATTTCAAAAGTAAGAGCTTCCTTAAGAGCTATCAATCCATACATTTTAAATATTTAAGTTTATAGATTGAAAAAAAATTACTTGCATTAATATTTAAAAGGTACTAAAATTGAACACAAGAATGCTTGCTTAAAAAAAGACTAGAAATGATTAAAAATAGTGATTAGTTAGTTAATACTAGTGCTAGAGGGTTGGGGTATGCTTCATAAAATTAGAAAGGGGTTTGTGAACAGGTAGGAACACAAAAAATCATGTTTTATAGGGAGTAGGTAAGTGAAAATAACTTTCTAGATTTTATTGTCATAGTAACCATCAGTAGTTGGATAAACTATTGGTAGTTGAGAAAACCTTTGATGGGTACTATGCATGGATTTGGGTTAATTGTGGCTAATTAATGGGATCCAAAAGATGGATTCTAAGAGATGGGTAATACTTGGGTTGATTTTGAAATGGAAATAAATTAAATGAATACTAAGAAATAAGTACTTGTCTTACCAAAAGTTAATTGGGTGGATGGTTGAGGTAGTTGACCTATTGGTGGATTCTAGCTTGATTTTGATATAGTAATAGTACCTAAAAACTTGGTGGAGAGGTGGTAGCAAGTCAGCTCTCTAATATGATTACTAGATTATTGATAATGATTAACCTTCAAAAAGAAACTCCTTGATCCACAAGCTCTTGATATTAATTGTAGATGGATTTCACCTCTCAGATCCTCTCTTCTTATAAGCATAAGCAAAAGGTAAAAGTGAGGGTTTAACTAGGCTATCCAATTATAATTCATCTATGCAATGGCTTGCATGTGTATTTAGACAACTTATATTTATAAAATCAAGGTGGGTAATTTGCATGTTATTAATTTAAAAGGTATACCTTGATCATCGATGGTCAAGGTGATTGTCGATGATTGAGGGTAAAGGTGAAAAGTGGGTAAAAATCTAAGTTAGTTGGGAAAACTGACTATGATTGGATCAAGTTTGTGGTCAAAGGGTGATATTGGTCCCAAGGGGGTCCTAGGTGTTTTAGGGGTGTTTTTGACATTCAAAATCATAGTTTTTAGAGTTTTGATGTCTACACAAGAATATTTCTATTTATAAACAAAATAGAAAGTACTTACATGCTCGATGGGACCCAAAAGTTAATCAATCCTTGATTTAAACAATATAAGCAAAAGTTAAGAAATCAAAAGTACTTTATTAATCCATTTAAATCTATTTTTCTAGCACACCCAATGGGACCCTTGTGTCTTTACTTGGGTTATTTTTTGTTTACATTCCCTCTCTATCCTATGGTCATTAACAAAATAAAAAATTTCTTTTGGGCTTAAAATTAAGTGCATACATCGACTACTTGAAGTCTTAGTTCGTATAGCTTAACTTAAAATGTAAAGTAATCTAACATAGCTTCACTCTTTGTTTCACACACTCAACTAAAACACTTTCATTAATTAAACATCAAACATACTTTAGACAAGGCCTGACTAGGATTTCATCACCTAGTGTTAACCTTTCCCTTTTCTGGTAAACCCACTTGGATGTCATTACTAAGGGGAAAATCAACTTAGCTCTTTGGTTGAGTATAATTTATGGATATCAATATATATTGACTAAGCACCTGACACCCTTATCATTGGGTTTTTGAAGTGAGGGGGTAGGTCCCAATACCAAGCCATGTATTGATTCTAATATAGATTCTTTTTTAGCACCTAAACATAACCTAAAACCAACCTTAGACTATCTCTCTATTACCTACTCTACAAACCAATTTTAGTAACATAATTTCTTAAGGAATAACCTAAAAGTGAGATTATTTAAAACTATAGGGCTTAACAATCTTCTAGAGTGTGATTTGATTTTTTGATCATTTTATTTTCTTCTCTCTATTTTAGTAATGAGGGTATTTTTGATTTATATCTCCCTTATCTCATATGGTTCTCACTCACCAATAGTGAAGAGACCTTATAGAGTAAAACCCATTACCAAGCTATTATATTATCCTCATACCTTGGGAAGTCTTAACTTCCTTTAGGAGGTTCCTTAAGGAGATGTGGATTTTACCTCTTTCCTAGATAATAATCCCATGACCTTTCAACATTATTTTAAAACCATGTATTATCATACCCTAGCTTTGGCCCCACCTCTATATCTACCTATTGGTATGCTTTTCCACCTCATGGAGAGTACCTCTATTTACATGGTTACTACCCAATTGTTGACTACCCAAGCTTCCTCTTCAACCGATAACCCCTTTGATACTACCATAGAAAAATAACCAACCCAAACTACTACTACCCTTATACCTTCCAATCCTACCAACCACTCCTTTACAATAGGAGTACCTACCTTTATCACTACCAACCTTCCTTTAGCTACCCTTAATCCATCAACCATTACTCTGATTCAAAACCTTGTGGTTTCCATACCTTTTACTTTACCATCGATCAATACAAGGGTCACCACCATTTCATTGGTCACCAACCCAACTACCACTCTTATCCAACAAACACCCCTTATAACAAAACTTGGCTACATCCCTAACCTACAAGGGCATGTGCCCCTACCCACTACCCAACCACCTACTTCTACCTACCTTTATGTATCTTCTACCCAAACATTTGCATCCACTTACCAATATGTGGTTGCATCCCAACCTTCCACCCACTATTAGTATGTCTCCCAACCACCATAGTAGTATGCATCTTATAACCTTTTGGGTGCACAACCCCAAGCATACCTAATGAAGATGCTTATGGACAAGATGACCACCTTTAAATCATCCATTTCAAGTGCTCACAACATCTTCTCATATGACCAAATTTTTAATGATCTTATTCATCCATCCTTACATATTGAATCATATCCTCCCCAATGGGAACATCCCAAATTCTCTAAATTATAAATTTGATGCCTCTCATCTACACATAGTTGGTTTAATAAGAATGATCTATGTGCCTTTAATCAAGTAATAGGACATGACATTAATAGGTACAATACCTTCAAGAGCCTTATCTAATCCCTCATTGACAAGGGTAAGCTTACATTGGACAATACTAATATACTATAAAACCAAGCCCTTGATATATTTAATCAACCCTTCCCAAACCATGCTTCTATAAATAATTAGAGCAATAATTTTGAGTGCTCTCATAATACCCATATAGTTAACATGGTCCTTGATGTGCTTATTATCAAACCACCTAGAACCTAATATATTAGTCCTCCACCTCTATCATCTATTGAGATAGTGGACTTTCCTTCACTTCCTTTAGACACTCACACTAAGGAATCACCATCCTTTCCCTCTCCACTTATTGACCAACCATCACCACTCTATCTTTACCTTCAACTACTAAGAAACCTACTCCCCCTTTGGAAATCATTCTCAAGGAGGAAATCCCCATGTCTATTCCTCCCACTAAGGAACCACTTATCTCAACCTTACATCCTTTTATTGATGAAGAGTATGAGGTTACCATCCATGTGTCTCTACCTAGGGGCTTATCTTTTAAATCCACTATTCAGTGAATCAAACCAACTTATAAACCATTCTCTAGGTTATTATAGAAATTAAAATTTATTTCCAAACCTGATATGGATCAAGCCACCTTCTAGAAATAATAATGGATACCTTATATCACCAAGAAAGAACCTCCAACCATACCTTTAGTATACCAACCCACCACTTCTACTATTCAAACTTCTACGCTACCAACCAAACTAATAACAACTTTTTCTAATCCAATAATCCTTCAACCATCTAAGGCACCTAAACCCCAAGTGATCAAATCACCTTCTCAAACAAAATTGACCAAACTAATAAAGAACCTTGGCACCTTCCCCACACCAAGCCTTAGTCATCCTTTGATGAAGGTGGAGATTGCCTCACCAAAACTAATAATTAAATGCCAGACCAAAACAACCAAAGAGGTAAAACCACACAAAGGCCACAAGCCCTATATTTTGCCTCCCTTAACCTTTCCCTCCATTTTTGGGCCTCATTCCTCTACCTTGAGTAGGAATCTAATTTCCTTGACCAAAACCCCACCACCTCTTTTGGTTACACCTTTGTAGTTGCACTCTAATGCACCCATTTTCACCATGCCAATAATACCTAAGCTACCTACCTTGTGATCTTCCACCTCTATCTCATCAACCTCCTTGCCTAAACTGAGGTCATCAACCAAGTGTACCACCCTACAAAAAATACCTACCACCAAACCTATCTCTAAATAACCTCCTAATTCAACCATCAAAGTAAAGATCATTGTACCCCTACCACCTTTAGCTGAGTCCTACTCAACTATTCTCCATAGATTATTGAAAACTTTTTGTTTAGACTTACCTCCCATCAAACCCTTTAACCCTCTTATTTCCAAACCCATCTGGTATAATCACCACCATGTGTGTTCTTATCATAGGATACCCAACCATGGCATGAAGAACTACAAGGCTCTCCAAACCATTATCCACTAGCTCTATGATGAGGATGATCTATTAATAAGAGAACCTCCTATGGGCCCCATACCAATCCAATAACTAACCATACCTACCCAACACTTACTTACTCCTCCACTCTTACCTAAGAGTGAAAATGAGTCTAACCAGTCCACTACCTTAACCTCTCCTTTTATCCATACTATCAGCATTGTCAAAAGATCATATTCAAAGGATAAGGGGGAGGCTAAGGTGTCTATTCAATAGATGTATCCATTTTTAACCTCCCAACTAACCCACACTTGTCCATCTCCATCTTCCACCAAACCCAAGGCATCTATTTTAGGTACTTCCCAATTTAACCCCTCAAAATCCATCAAGAGAGTTATCCTCAAGTAACTTCAAAAAACTTAGGTGAAGATGAGATTGTATGAGTTGATCAGTACCTCTCCCCATCACCACCAAGCACTAATAGAGGCTTTACAATCGATTAAGGTCTAACCCGAGGACCCCCAACCTCTAGTAGCCTTTATTGGTGCCATTCAAATTTCCAACCTTGTTACCTTCAAGGACTCAAAAATACCTTCCATCCACCCTAAGGACCCAAATCCCTCTCTCTTTGTTACTACTTACATCAACCAAACTTACATCAAATGGGTCATGATTGATGGGGGATCTATCATTAACATCATCTCCACTCATGCCTACAACTAAATCAATTTGTCAAATAATTTTATGCTCAAATATTTAACCATCCTTCATTCCTTCAATGATACCATGGCCACTACCTTGGGAACTATCATCCTTCATATCCATTTAGGACCCTTCATGCTCCCTAAACTTGTTTATGTTGTAGAAGGTGAATTCTAATACATCTTGTTGGGATGACCTTGAATTTTCTCCATGGATTGGGTTCCCTCTATAATTCATCATTGCATTAGGTTTGAGCATGAAATCTAGTTCATCACCATCCAAGCTAGCCCAAGTCCTTTCTCAACATGCAACATGACCTATCACCCCAATGATGTCCTTATAACCCCATCTAGCACACCCTCAATAGTTATAAATGGCCTAGGTGAAAGAGAGGTGGTAGAAGTGCCAAGGGGTTTGTCAATTCCCCCATAGACAAAATGGGCCTGATGGTGGGGAGGCTTTAAGGGAACAATAGTCTTGACATTGGGGTCATATCTTGACTAGTTAGTGAGTTTCCCATACTCATGAGGAGTAGGGAAATCATCAAGGGATAAAATGTGATACTTCCCCAACAAAAGGTGATGTAAAATTGATTCCAAAGTGTCTATGGTGGGGATTTGGTTCGAAGGGATAGAGGAACTAGTTGATGCCTCATTGATACAAGGGGATATGATATCTGATTTGGTGGTTGAAGGTTAGGTTTTAACTATTGAGGGTGTGCTAGATAAACTGAGGTTTGTCAAGACATTCTTTCATTAGTTTGCTTGGAAAGGCTTTAATCTTGGGTGGTATGAGTATGGCCCACATGAATTGGTCACCATCAAAATTAGTAAGCCACATGGGAAGCAAAAACATGGTTTCATCTTACCTAATAATAAAAAATCCAAAAAACCCACCATTACCATTATTGAAGAACATGCCCCTTCCTCATCAACCTTGCCTCCACTTATGTGTGAGGATGATGGCATCCCACCTAAATTTTTTTCATCAACATGATCAGCCTTAGACTCCTAACTTATCATAAGGAATGGGAAATCATAACCATCCCTTTGACCCATGTTGAGATGGTAGGAGAAGACTCTCCTACCATCAACACTATTCAGTGCCAGGATGATGATTATATTCTCACCTATCTTAGTGCCCCAAATTATTCAATCCATAAATCCCTTCCTCTTGAGACCTAAAACATGTTAAAAAAATATATTATGGCTATCAACTTGGGTACTCAAAACAACCCCTACATTATCAAACTTGGCCAATTATTGAATACCAAGGAACTTGAGGACTTTTCCTCTTTCCTCCAAGACCATAGCATAGTTTTCACTTGGTCTTATGGTGACATGTCTATAATTTACCATATTATTACTACCCATAACATAGTCACCAACTATAACACCAAACCCATCAAGTAAAATCATCGATGCATGCACCCTTACATAGCCCTTCTTGTCAAGGAGGAGCTTTAGAATCTCATATCTATCAATTTAATTCAACCCATTGACTACCCCAAATGGATCTCAAATATTGTACCTATCACCAAATCCACAAAGGGACTATTCATTTATGTGGACTTTCATGACCTCAACCTCACTTTCCCCAAATATGACTTTCCTCTACCAAACATCAACCATCTTGTTGATCTTACAGCTGGCCATAAGATGTTATATCTCATAGATAGCTTTTTAGGTTATAATCAGATCTTAATTACTCCTAAAGATTAGCACAAAATTGCCTTTACCACCCCATGGGGATCCTTTTGCTATAGATTCATGCCTTTTAGACTAAATAATTTTGGTGAAACCTACCAATGTGCTATGACTTATATCTTCCATGACCTCATCCATAAGATTATTGAGGAATATTTGGATGACCTTCTTGAAAAATCCAAATTTTGAAAAGATCACTTGGTCATTCTTAAGATTATATTTGAATGCCTCATCAACTACCATGTCCACCTTAACCCCAAAAATTACATTGTTAGGGTCTTGTTAGGAAAGATTCTTGGCTTCATTATCTCCCTTTATGGAATAAAAGTTGACCCCGCCAAAATCAAGGCCATCCTCAACATTATCCATCCAACCAACCTTAAGAAAATACATATCTTGCAAGGGAAGCTTCATTCCATCAGTATTTTATCTCCTATCTTTCATACTAGTGCCAACCCTTCCACCACCTTCTGAAGAAGGATGTATCTTTTAAGTGGAATAACGACTACCAAAAGGCCTTTGATTCACTCAAAAAGTACCTTTTATCTCCACCTATCCTTCCCTCCCAAAGATGACCAACATTTCTACCTATATATCTCTACCACTGACCATTCCCTAGGGGAAATGTTGGCTCACTAAGATGAACAACATAGAGAGTAATTCATCTACTACATTAACCACACACTTCTAGAGTATGAGAATCAGTATACCCATACTAAGAAACTTTTATTGGCCTTATTTTTCATGGCTACCAAACTTTTCCTCTACCTTCTTAACCATAAAACTTATGTCATAACAAAAACCAACCTACTCAAGTAAATACACTCCAAGCCATACCAAAACCAATGTATGGCCAAGAGGCTCATGCTCTTATTAGAGTTTGACCTTGAGTTCTTTTAGAAAAATTTAATTAAGGGAAATTCATCAATGACCAACTAGCTAAAGCATAATTAATACAAAACTAACCTCATCCTCTTGAGTTCCCTAATGAGTCCATCATGACCCTCTCTCAAGTGTATTTCACCTACCAAGTCACCATGTTCTTCAATGGATCAAAGTGTCAACATGGTGGGGGATTAGGTATCATCCTTATCCCCTTTGGTGGTGACCCTCTCCCTTTGTCCTTAAATCTTGATTTTGAACGTACAAACAACATGGTTGACTATGAAGCCCTAATGATAGGCCTTCAAAATAATTTATCTTTAGGAGTCAAAATAATCAACATCTTTGATGACTCCTAACTTGTGGTCAATCAAATCAATAGCTCTTACCAGTGTAAGAATGATGTCTTGTAATAGTGCAACCAACTAGTTGATCAACTCTTAGCATCATTTGAACACTATCACATCTAGTCAACTCTATGATCTACTAATAATTTCACTAATTCCATGTCTTCCCTCACCTCTCAGATCCCATATGTACCTTTATATTCTAAACTAACTATTTTTATCTTTAGGCTAACCTAACCTTCTAATGTTAAACAAGATTCTCCCACCATTTTTTCTATGGAAGAGACCCAACCTGACCTTTGGTATCAACAAACCTTTGACTACCTTAGCCTTTCCCTCATTCCTTCTAGCCTTTCTTAGAATTCTATAAGAGCATTTATCTAGAGTACCTCATGTTTTACCATACTAGGAGGTATCCTCTATAAATGCAACTTTGACAGTCTTCTCTTTCATTACTTATACAGTAAAAAAGCCTCTCATGCTATCAAGGAAATGCATGATGGTATCTGTGAAGACCATTTTAGTGGCCTCATTGTATCTAAATGCATCCTTCACCTTGGATACTATTGGCCTAACCTTAACCAAGACTATTGTGATTACATGAAAAAGTTTGTCAAGTGTCAATAACATGCTAATTTACATCATACTCCTAGCCATAGTCTTTGAGTTTTTAACAATTTTTGGCCCTTTTCACAATAGGGTCTAGACTCAATGAAAGTGGAAAAGATTGTCAACTTTATCAACCATCACATTATTTTCTATTTTGGTGTTCCTCACAAGATTAACACTAATAATGGTAAATCTTTTAAGAACAAGCAATTTTAGGGTCTATGTGATGCATTTGGCATTAAGTTAATCTTATCCTCACCTTATCACACCTAAGTGAATGGACAAATTGAGGCCTCTAACAAAATTATTAATAATATGCTAACTAAAATGGTTAATTCCTTTGGTCAATATTGGTACATGTACATCCCCTTCACATTTTGAGCATATTATACTAGCATTAGAAACCCTATAGGTGATAACCTATTTTGTCTTGTGTTTAGAGTATATGTCATTTGCCCTCTTGAAATCTAAATCCAATCTCTTTGCATATTTTTTAAAGAGTTTATTTTTTAGGACAATTATCATTAGCACTGTTTATCCAAACTCAAGCTACTTGATGAGCATCTTTTATCAGCCCTTACCCATATTCATATATATCAAGAGTTCATCAAATGTGCCAATAAAAATCACCTTAAATTTAAATAATTCAATATCATAGACCTCATCCTAAAGGAAAACCAACATGTCACTAATATGGAAAAAAACTAAGTGGGGCAAATTTGTTTTCAATTGGCTCAGACCTTATATCATAATCCACAAGTATGGATCACGAGCTTGTCAGTTGTCTTCTCTCGAAGGCTACCCAAAACCTGAGCCCCTTAATGTTTTACATCTACACTTGTTCTTTTGTTAAGAAGGATCATATTCACCTTTTATCCAACTTAATCTCATCCCTTTTTAGCCACCCACATTCCATCTCCCTAGTTTAGGGGAAACTGATTATAATCGAATCATGTGATTATCTATCATCAACATCACCTTATCTTAAACAATGGGTATCACATCTCTACCTATGGAATCATTCTCATGTTACTTTCCACACCTTCATAAGATGGATTCCCATGGTCATTTTCACCTAAAACTCTTTACACCTTATCAATCTTCTTGTGCTCTTAATTTTTCCTTAATAAAGGTGAACCCTTAAGCCTATATAAGCAAGTATATGTTAAGAGAAATCAAAGAAAATTTCAAAAAAAAAAATCCTATCACTATAAATCATGGCATTCATAGACTCCTCCTTTGAAGGACAGTTGTTTAAAATTTATTTGAAATTACCAAAGCATAAGGTAGATTGTTACCTTGAAGGACAACTATCAAAAATCATTAAACAAAGCAAACAAACATGGACCATTCCCTTGAAGGATGGTTGAGTAAAGCATTTTTTCAAAAGCATAGCAATTTCATGGAGGTTTCTTACATCAATTAGCTTCACATATATAGCAATTGATAAAAGACCCATTATCAAAATCATAGTAAAAGTAAACTACTTTTGAAAGCTACAATGGGCTCTTAAATAACATAATACATTAGAAGTTGCAATCAGCTTTCACAAGTAGACTTCTCACATCAATCAGTCTACATAATTTGGCATAGACTTGTTTATACTGACTCTTTAGACACCTACAAAAGAGGCATTCTAATCTGATAAGAAGGTTCCATTTTTGCCCATCTCCCCTTTACACTATATGAAAGGGATTCCTAAGCTTACTTGATATTATGTGGTCAAGACACCTTTTAACCAAATAATGAATGCAAATTCAAATCATTTGAAGGGCTTATATTCATTAATCTAGTCTAACTTTGGTTTTTTTTAGTCTTTGTCAATGAAGAAGCATTGTGCCCTCTTCTTATCTTATCATTATTAGTTGATATTTTCATGATGAAGTTTATCTCTTGATTATATTATTTCATCTCCTATCTAGTGTTGTTAATTAAACTACCTCATGTGTTTTATCTTCAACATTAACAAGTATAACCATACCAAGCATGATAATATCATAAACATCCATGAGTAATTTAAGTAACCAATGATTTTTCACCACATATCTAAAGTCTACAATAATATAGTATATACTCATTAAAAAATTTATCATGTCATAAGCATAACCATATATCAAAACCATTTCACATCTAGCTAAGCCTATTTCAATGTCTAGCATCATCCATAAGCAATATAAACATCACATCATAAACATTAAACATCATAACCATAAACCATAAACCATGAACATGAGAAATAAACAATGATCATATGTATAAACTCATGATTCAAATAACATAATAATGTGTACAAATAGATATACATCTCTATCTCTCTCAAAAATATACATCTCTCCACATTAACTCATAGGTTAGAATCAAAATGGTATACAAAATGTCATAGTATAACTATATCTATGCCCTAGGGGCACCACTACCTCTTGGACTACTTCTAAATCATGGTACCTACCTACTTATTATACTTGTCGATTCCACAAACTATCCTTATCTATCTAGATATAGATGTTGCCCACTACCCTAATATTTTTAGAGTGGCATTACTTACCAAGTTGGCTCTATACTCACCCCATCAAGACTCCTAGGGACACTATGTCAAAACTATGGCCCCATAATATTGTATATCATCCATTGTAGCTAGGTAACATGTCATAAGGATGGTACCTAGTGGTCATTCCTATGTTTCAATGGTTCCTCCTCCTCTCTACCTCAGAGAGTCCCTCTCCTATATAACCAATACTAGGGAGGTCCTTTCCTAATCCCTCTTACCTATCACAGTGGCAACTTGGCCCTATAAAGTATCAATCTAGCACTATAAGGTGTCCACCTACCCTTTTAGTGTCATAAATTATGCCTATATAGTGGCTAATGTCACTCTTTCTTATCCATCAAGTCTGGCCCCTTATGCATGTACCCTTTGACCCCCTCTCCCTACAAGATCCACATCCATTGACCTCACACCTCTATCATCCCCACTAATGTTTGATGTTGTATATAATGGTTGGTACCATGCCATGTACCCATATATAACCTCAACATCATCTATTTATACCTTAGATGGTAGTTTTTTATGATTTAAAAAAGTGGGCATATGATGTGGGTCTATCAACAAAACCTTTGATTCCTCTCTTTTGTACCTAGGGAATGGACTTAAAATGCCCTATACTAGGTAAAACTATTAGTTAACCCTATCACATGGGATGGTTTCCACATCTCCCTCCCTCTTGTTAAATATTCATCTATGTATGGCTTTGAAGGGAGAACATCTACCTCCTATAGCCAAGCCATATTAGAAACTAGATGTATGGCCTCCAGGTGATGTCTCTTATCACTAGCACACCCAGTGCACCTAGTGCACCCCTAAACCACTCCACATCATGAGCTCCTCCCCTTACACCTAATACAACAAAGTCACCCCTCCACTACATAAAGCTGATTAGGAACTCTATCTATGTGAAACCTACCCACAATGACCCCATTGGCTTTAACACCCAAATGTGCTCATAAGCCCATCAAAGTAGAACCAAACCAACACTAATGTCATACCTCCTATGGTCCTTT
Organism: Torreya grandis; assembly: GCA_037957365.1. Taxonomy (NCBI): domain Eukaryota; kingdom Viridiplantae; phylum Streptophyta; class Pinopsida; order Cupressales; family Taxaceae; genus Torreya; species Torreya grandis. Next base: position 1,293,055 of record JARHVA010003317.1, on the reverse strand, counting down.
AACCCATATAGATCCTTGTATATATATACCCATAGAATATGCACCTAATCAAATATAATATAACCTAGCAATATTTTGACTATAACCCTCAATCGTAAATAAGGGAACCTCCCACTACTCATGTCAAGAAGTATAAAATAAGAGATAGTAATCATCAGCATGGTCATGAGTGTCCTCTCACTTGGAGTCCTCCTATATAAAGCATTATACCTAAACCCCTAAGCATGCCATCTTACCTAGTCACTCTCATCTTTATATATCAGCTCAATATGATCCTCTTATTCCTTTCACTCTATGTGATTCAAGTCACCTTGGAATTTGAGTTAGGTGATCCTATGTACATCCTAAAGTAAGATAGTCATCTCATCTATCAAAAATAGGAAAGTGTTCATCATAGGATCCCATCTCTCAATGAGTGATATGACCATGGATGTGTCTCAAGGCACATGTTGATAGTGCCTCATGGCCCCCAACCCAACCTCTTCCATGTGTGCCTAGTTGTCTAGAGTCATCCCTTGTTAGATCTCTACAAAGATATGCAACACTCAATCACTTATATGTATCTACTCTATGGCCTGCACCAATTCAAAAACTTGGCTTAATCACATATAAAAATGGAACCTACCCTAACCTACCTTACCCTATAAATAGTTGACCTATTTTCTATAACCCCTCCTACCTATCTACCCAATGACCCACCAAATATACTCTCTAAGCCTACATAATCTACCTATCTATAAATTATGAACCCTCTTACCTTGAACTTTTTTCAATCACTTAAAAAATATTTTTTTAGAATAAGTAAACACTAATGATCATGGTGACCACTAATGATTAGGCACCCATTTTTATATGGATGTTGATTATTGATTGTCAAGCCTGACCATCGATGGTCACTGTGGGAATTCTGTAGATGGAACACCAAAACCCTATCACACCTAAAAACTACCTAAAACATAATAAAAATCTCTTATTTTCTACCCCATCATGGATACCCACCCTATTTCACCTATGCATACTATTTATTTCTGATTTTACCCACAAATTAGCTCAAAAAACACTAAAACCCTACCTAGGGCATCCCAGTCCAAATCCCACCCATTTTAACCAAGCCTAATACCAATGCATTTGTAAAAATGAAGATAATTCATAAAATTTAATATCATCCCCTACCTCATTTTTTGATCATCTTCATGGAGTTAGTATTAATCCTACTCATACTCATTTACATCTGTTGTTCCCAAAATTAACTACGCTCATTTGGAATAACCCCTACGAAACTTGTCCATTTCATGTTTTTCACTCTAAGTTCATCTTTTGAGGCAAGTTTTTCTTATTCTCATGTGTTTCTCAACTGGCATCATTCAAATTTCATGACATTCCCTTGTTGTATTTTCCTAAAAACATGAAAATCATTATGGTCTTGATGCAACTAGATGACAAATTTTTCTCAGAGTTATGTGTTTTCTTGAGTTTGCATGTAAGGGCGACGATTTTTGCAACCCCTACATGTGGTTTTCTAGTTTCCATGCAAAGGCAAAAAATTTCATTGCCCTTGCATCCTTCATGCAGGAGAAGCAAAATTCACTACCCTTACATCTTTTCTTCCACTTCATGTAGGAGCTGTAAAATTTTTTACCCTTGCATCCCCTTTTCCAACCTCACATGCAGAGGTGGAAAAATTTACCACCCCTGCATGGTCTCAATTTTTGTGCATGACATTTATGGGCACATGCACTAAGTGGTTAGGGGAAATTTTCACCCCATTTAACCCCATTTCTTGGTCATTTTGATCTATTCTTCTTTGTTTCTCCTCCACCCTGTGTTAGGGCGATCAAGCAAGCAAGAGGAAGCATGTTTTCATCAGATTAAAGCATTGTTTCATGATTATCAGGTAGGGTTTTGTGTTTCTTTTCTTCTATTTTTGGTTTTGTTTTATTTTTTATTTTTTCTTCTCTTCTTCTTTTTGTTTTCCCTCTTTTCCTTCTAGGTCTAGGCTTTTCTTATTATTTTTCTTCTTCCCCTTCCTCTTTTTTTCCCCTAAGGAACCCATCCAACCATGCCATTTCCATCCCTCTTCCTCATTTTTACCTGTCAACCTTCTACCCCATGTAATGGTAGTGAATTTCACTACCCTTACATATGGCCATTCAACTAGTGTAAAGGCAGCAAAATCTACTGCCCTTACAAATCCCTACCTTCCACTCTTCCCTGTGTAACGATAGTGATTTTTACTACCATTACTACCTTACGTCCTTCCCCATGTAAGGGTGGCAATTTTGTCCACCCTAATAGTTTTTCCCTTCACAACCATGTGCGAGGGTAGTGATTTTTTAAACCCTTACATGAAACTTCTAACCATTTGCATAGGTGGCAATTTTTGCCACCTATGCACAACCCAACTTTCTCTCAATATGCATGGGTGGAAAAAATAATCACCGATGCATCCTAACCTTTCCTAACGTGAACATCCTCAACATGTAAGGGAGGCAATTTTTTCCACCCATGTATACCTTCCCTTTATTTTCACTAACTCTAGGAAATTTTTGTTTTTCTCATTTTCTGAGCCTGCTTCCCTTTCATTATCTGACCTGCTCATGCCTCAGCCCTCTCAAGCAAATTTCCATAGTCATGATCACCCAACTTGAAATTTTCCTAGATTGCCAATATTTCCCCTAATTGTGTGATCATGACTCTTATCATAGTTTCTCCTCAAGATCCTTCTTCATAAACATACTTTCAGCAAAGGCTCATCTTGATGACTAAGGTTTCTCCAAAGAAGTTGAAGATAATGAAGTATCAATATCAAGGTGTTTTCCCAATCACCTCGGTCACTTATAATGTCGATGACATTAGGGATACAGAGATCAGGCATGTAGATATGGCTCGAGTTCATAGAGAGAACCAAGGCAAATAATATGAGCTCCAAGATGAAGAGGATAATTAAGAGCAATATTCATCTGGTCTCTTCTTTTCCTATGGTGGCTCATCACATATATTTTGTTCTCTAGTGTGCCCAATTCTATAACAAAGATACCAGGGCTGTGTTAGATGCTATTGGCAACATAGTAATTCAGCTAGACCCTAAATTCATCAATAAAGTGTTCATGTGCCCTCCTACTATTGAAGTGTTGAAGATCAACTTTATTGAAGTGCAAAATGAATATGATAAAGATCCTGAGAAGGCAAAGAAGGTGATCAATAATAGATGGCTCAAAAATATTAGAGAAAACTTGTCTAGATGTCCATGAAACATTCTAAGGAGTGATTTTATAGAGGAGGTTAGTGACTTGATTACTCTTCTCAACAAAGTATGAGTTTTACCCTCTTCTTAATTTCATAAATGGATGAATCCCTTCATCAAGATAATTCTCTAGGGCAAATAAGACATTTTTTGGGGTGAACATATGAGTAATACTCTGCATGAGCAATTGACAAAGGTGTCTACTACCTCAAAGTTCTATATGACTTCATACCTAGTATACATTACAGCTTCAATGAGAACCTTTCCAAGTTTGACATCAAAGGGGGATAGGAAAACCACCCTGGTATATCAATATTATCCATAGCTAACATTGAAGGGTTTAATCTTTCATTTTAGGAGGGTAAATGACACTTTCTTTGTAGTATTTTTGTGTCTCTTTGACCCCTAATTAGAATATAAAAGAGTGTCAGATGAAGCTTGGACCATTGTGAACAACTTCAGCTATATGTTCTTATAATTCTCTTCTTTTTGTTATCTGTGGGTTAGATTTTTCCAAGGCTATCCCTATATGCTCCCAAGATTTCCCTCAGATAAATTAGTTTTGATGGAGCTATGTAGGCAAATTATTGTCATACATAATAAGTAGATAGAACTTAATAAACCTAGTTTTAGGTTCCTAATTGAAATTGGTATTGACAGCGACAAAAACAAGGGCAATAGAGCCGAAATGCAACTTGTGACCATGAATCAGTTCAAAAGGAGACCCAAGTTTGATTATAGAGGTGTCAAGGATATGATCAGGAGGAAGACTTAGTTCCATGAACCCATGATCGAAGACATCTAGATCGATTTGAGGACAATGAAAGATATCAAGAAGATGGACTACAACATATTATCTTTGGAATAAATAGAATATCTAGGGCTCACTGATATCCCTACAAATCTAGTAGATGATAGGGACCTAGTCAATACTAGATATCACACTAAACAAGTTGTTAATGCTCATCTTCCTCCAATACAATGGTCTTAGAAAGAGTTGACCTCTTAAAGATGAGATTCAAACCAATATTGGAAAACACTAATTATTGGTTGGCAAATAAGGGAATTACCTTAAAATATTTCATCATGAGAACAGAGGCTAAATTTCAAGAAGAGACAAGGAGCAGAGCAAAAAATAGGATGAAGAATAAAGGTGATGTTCCTTCTCCTTTGAGGCCTCATAAGCCTAGGATCATTTCTATATCAAAGAAATCAAAAGTTGTAGAGAAAGAGATAAAAATGACAGATATGGAGGTTGAGAAATAAAGAACCAAAGAACCAGTGGTAGAATAGATGGAAATTGATGACAGGCCTATGGGTCAATAGGGAATGGAAGCCCAATCTCTGCAACAAGGTGCGCAACTAGACACAAGAATTTATTCTTCTCCTTCCCACTCACCTGTTGTAACTCCTTTACCTATTTCTCCCATTAGTATTACCTCTTTTGGAGCTGCTTCTCCTTCTAAAATTATTTTTGGTGACCCTCAAGGCACTTCTAGAGATGTTCTTCATTCATCAAGATCCATCCCCAGTCTGTCATCTCCTTCTTTTAACATCAGAGATAGTTCTACCTTCGACCATTCAATAGTAGGTGTGATTTTCACTGATACTAAACCCACTTTTCCCATTGTTCTTGCTAGCAATGCAGGTGTTACCCTAGTGACACCAACTACAGGGACTATTGCTAATGTAAGTGCTTCTACTCTCCCACCTTGGTTGTCAACTTTTACATCCAAAATAAAAAAGCAAGCCATCTCTTCAAATGACTTTGACTTCGGTAAAATAGTACTTGTGAAAGATAAGACCCCTAAGAAGCCAAAAATCCTTTCAAAGATGATTAGAGATAAGGGGCACAAATTTTTGGAAATAGTCAAACCCCCACAAGATGTGACTCTTGAAAATTTTGATATGAGCAACTACTCTATCTCTCGAGTTGAGTTAGAGAAGATCACTCATGAAGGTGCCAAGAGTGATTTGCAATTTGTGATGGACATTATGGTTCAAAAATTTTATAGGGAAAGAGAAATGAAAGATCATTATAAAGCAATGGTGGAGCAATTGACCGTAGTGATAAGAAGATTCACTTTTACTCTAGAATTGGTGACTTCAAAGGCTTTCTCTGTAGATGATCCCATAATTTAGAAATCCAAAAAGACTTATCCAAAGGGGAAAGTACTTGAAGACTACTTGGATAAGATGCATGCACAAGGGATTTCCTTGTTCATAGAGTTGTCTGAGAAGACGGTTAAAATGAGGAAAGTAAGAACAAAATTAGATGACCTTATCAATACCATTTCTCAAGAGGTCAAAAACACAGATAGATATCTTAGCAAATGGATAGAGATGAAAGAGCTAAAAATACATACCCTAATATCAATCGACATCATTATTGATAGAGATTCTTATATTAAAACTAAAATATCACTGATATATAGGATCTAGGTACTTAAGGGATTGATCAGTGACCTCAAATCTTCCAAGGACACCAGTGAACAAAGTGATATCAGTCTACTACACAAATTAGAAGATTTTCCTTACAGACTTACCTCTCAAGACAACCAATTCATTTCAGCAAAGGAAATGATTTAGGAGTTTAAGAGTATGATCAAAAAGGAATTCGAGGAGAAAGCCTTCTCAATGGCTTATGTGGAAAATATCTTAGATAATTAGTTAACTTTGGACAATCTAAGAACTAGGTTAACCAGTCATGCCAAGTCAATCATATCAGTGAGAGATGCTACGATCAGAGCTAAGGTGATCTTCAAAAATACTATTGTGCTAGACAGTATCAGAATATAGGCATTTATTGCCATATATGATGCTCATCTAAAGAAGGCTGGTGACAAAAGTTGAACTATTCTTCCATACTTTCTTCTCCATTCTTCTCATGCACTTTGTCATTGACTTGGGACATTTTCACATGTACTTTTTTTATGTGTAACTACATGTAAAAATATAGAAAAGTCCCAAAGTCAATGGAGACTCATCTTTGACTAGGTTTTAATATTTCAGTCTTTTTCCAATTTTGAAGGCTTTTCCCTATATATAGAGGGAGCCTCTTTTGTAAAAAAGGTCTCTAGATAATTGAGAGCAAAAACTCTACCAAAATTGAGATGCTTCCTGAGACTTTGATCTCAAGCTTGTAAATCATATTTTCTTAAATGAATGAGAAGCAGGTTATTTTTAAACTTTGTGTTGAAATAGTTTGTGTTACTTAAGGGATTGTTCTTATGTTATCTTTCCTAATAATCTCTCATCTATTTGATTAAATAAGTAAAGTGTGTGTGGAAATTATCTGAAGACATTCTGAAGGATATTAGAAAGACTTTGAATTACTTTTATCCTTTGTGATCTTATAATCTATTATAGTTTTAGGTGAATACTTTGAGTTGCACTTTACTCTACTATTAAGTATGCTTCAAATCAATGAGGGAAGCAATGAAAGACTTTGTGATTTCATTAGTTTCTTATAAATCTTGTTACTATGTAAGAAGATTTTATGCTATTTGTTGAACATCATCTCTGAAAGAAGAGAAATGATTCAGTCATTAACCAAGATTTATATTTTGCCCTGTAAACATCATCTCTAAAAAAAGAGAGATGGATGATGTAATCTCACCCTTGAATCTATTTTCAGTGCATATATATATATATATATATATATATATATATATATATATATATATATATATATATATATATATATATATATATAAGTTTATAAGGAACCTCCCCTTGATGAGAGGAGAGATTTATCTCACTGTGATGTGGTAAACCCACACTTTTTGTTGTATAAATCTCCTTGTACTATGGTTGATATACCCATTTTGTCGTCGGTTGCTTGATGACAAAATATTCACCCAATGACTTTTGGTGACTCCGCTAGGGATGCTACGTGAAGTCTAAAGCCCCAAGCTTCAGATTGAAATGGTTCATATCCTTATCCATTTCCATTTTATATCCATTTCCATTTTATATCCATTTCCATTATATATCCTTATTCATACTCTGGCAGCTCCACACTCCACTGGAAATGAACACGCACTTTGAAGCCTCAAGCTTCAAACTAAAGCCTTTCTAGTCCTTTTTTAGTTTACACTCTGGTAGATCCACCATATACACGAAGTAAGAGAGCCCAAAGTATTGTTGATCCTGTATTAAAGTTGGTGTGATGAACTAATTTTGAGATTTCTCCTCCACCATCTCACCTTCAGTGAACCAGGAGTTTCCCTCCTACTAGCGTTAGATCTCCCATACCTGGTGAAGCTTCTAGTCTTAATACTAGTAGGGTTTTATTTATACTTACCCCACCAAGATTTGTTATTCTACCATTTAATCAACATATCATGGCAATACAAGGCCCTTGGGATAACTTCTTTGGTCCTCTCAATCTAGCCCCACCTTTACAAGAACTACCTTGTAGTTCGAGAAAGAGTTTCCCCAAATTCTATGGCGATGGGAAGGTTCATCCTGATGATCATATCATTGCCTTCTCCATATAATGTGGTGTGATAGGTGTGGAATATAAATATATAGTGGTGAGACTATTTTTAGAAACTTTGCAAGGTGCTACCACAGACTGGTTTTACCACCTTCAAGCTCAAACTATAACTGATTGGAATATGCTCAAGGCCAAGTTTGAGCCTAGGTTCAAACCTGCTAAAGATGCACATGCCTTATTGGCTCAGCTTATACAAATGAAGAAGGAACCTCATGAGCCCATGCGAGACTTCATTTCTAAATTCAATAAGTTGAGTAATCAAATTCCTATGATCACTCAGCCAACATCAGAGAATCTCAAGTGCTTTTTCATCAACTCTCAACTTCTTGAAGTAAGTTTTTTGTTGAGGCAGGTTGGTCCTATGGATCTTTTTATAACCCAAAATTTGGATACCAAGGTGGAAGATGATCTTATCATGGTAGGTAAGATCATAAAAGATTCTAATAAAAATAAATTTTCTTCATTTGCTGAAAGTTCTTCTATGAGCACCACAGATCCTATGGTGCAAAAGTTGATGAATGAACTACTAGCCTTGAAAAGATAAATGGCCCAAGGTATGTCTACTCATCCTTATTGAAATATGCCAAGGAGGACATTTCAGAACCAATCATATCAAGGCAATGCTACTAGAAATCAAGGGTAACCAAATCGCCTACCTCCCCCACACATGAAGCTTGCCATTGAAGTAGCACCTGCTAATTTATTAGTTGGTTACCTTGAATTTGAACATGATTTCTTGTTCCAACTTGAGTTAGACCAAGAATATGATGCTAATCTCTTTGCCAAACAAGAATAATAGTTAGTTGGCAACTCTAATATTGGTTTTCTAGATTATTAGGATGAAGCTAGAAGCAAGAGAGAAGTGTTTGATTGATCCTATGTTATTTTTATTAGGTCCCAGAACTAGTTAGTTCAATAAGCTAATAAAGAAAAAGTAGGAGAAAAACCTCAACCAATAGTTTCTATTGCTAAACAAGGGACTTCACTGCCTTTTCAATAAAAGGACCTGGTGACTAATAAGAAAGTACCTCAAACCATCACGTACCTTCTACTTCTATCTCTCATATTAGTACCACACCCAATAAAGACTAGGATGATCAGCCCTTCCCTTTGTCTCTAACTCATTTCAATTATTTGATATAATTGATCATGCCAAAAAGACCAAGATTCAAATAATCGAGATTGAGTACTTGTGAGCCAATCTTGAATAGTTTGATAGGCTGGCTGAATACGTGAAAAGTAAAAATGCCCCTATAGGACAAGATTTTCTAAAGGTGACTCATGATTCTTCTAAAAATAAATCCATCCAGAATAATCTTGTCACTACTCCTCTTGTCACCCCTAGGAAAATAGAACCTTTCTATGTTTCGCTATTGATAAATGGTCATAAATTGAGTAATTGCATAATAGACTCTAGAGCTTATGATAATGTTATGCCTGCCAAGGTAGCAAATTCTCTTGGTCTTACTTTGGCTAAGACTTTTGGGAGATGTTTCTCCATGGAAAATAAGCAAGTCCCACTCTTGGGCCAAATCAAAGATGCCCAATTTGCATTTGCAGCTCTTCTAGAGAAGAGAATCAAAATGATGATTTTAGTGGCTAATGTCCCAGCCTCTTATGGCATTCTGCTCAAGCCTAATTTTTTCAAAGATGTAGGTGGAGAATTGAATATGGATCTGTCTGAAGTAAGGATACCTGTTAAGGGTGTTATGAAGAAATTACTTCCTGAGAAAGAGTCAAAATGTATAGTCACCCAAACATCTGATCGCAAAGCCCAAATTTTATTTAAATCATCAGGAATGGGTAATTATTTCTTGACTACTGAATTTGTTTTCATCCCATCAAATGAAAGTCATTTTAGTGACAATTCAGGAAATTTTGATGCAAAGTCAAAAAAATTGTCAAGGCAAAATTCAGACAACAAAGGATATTCCTTAAATAATGAAGAGAAGTTTTTGAAAGGATCAAATTCTTATAATGTTTGGATCTTAGAATTTGATGGCAGTTTCTCTTATACCAGGTCTGGAGCTAGAATTGTCTTAATCTCCCCTCAAGGAGAAATTTTTCCCTATTCATATAAGCTGCAGTTTAATAACACCAATAACACAATTGAGTATGAGTCTTTACTGCTTGGGTTGAAAGCTGCTCATGCTAAAGGTATTAAGGTTATTCACATCCTTGGAGATGTTGAACTGGTAGTTTTTTAGGTAAGAAATCTATACCAAACAAAAAATGAAAGGTTGCGACACTATCACAATCTTGTATCAGATTGTATTGAAAGTTTTGATGCTTTAATATTTTTACTATGCCAAGAGAGTGCAATGACCATGCAGATTCATTAGTTGTCTCTGTGACCCTCATGGTTCCCCATAAAGAATTCAAAGGAGATAAGTACACTATCAAGCTGGTCTTTCAACCAAGTGTACCTGATAATGTCAGTTATTGGAAAGTGTTCAATGGTGATAGTCAAATCATTACTTTTTTGGAAAAGATGGATAGCTTTGAAGATATTTATTTTGAAGGAAGTGAATCCCCACCACAATAATCAATTCCCAAAATAAATTCTCAAACTGGTGAAGAATTCCTTCAGCTCAAGGGAAATAAAATTCCAAAAGGTTTGGTTTCTCTCAAGAAATTATTTGATAAGCAGGACAGATATTTCAAGCAGTGACAAGTAGATTCAAGTTCTTCCAAGGAGTTCGATCAAATAAATTTGAGTACGAAAGAGAATCCCAAAATGGTCAACATTGGAAATTGTTGCACTTCTAATGAAAAGCTAAAATTCATTGCTCTTCTTCACCAATACATTGATGTTTTGGCATATTCTTATGATGATTTGAAATCTCTCATCCCTAAGGAAATTTGACATAAAATTCCTCTTAAGGTTGGGTCATTGCCTTTCAAGCAAAAACAAAGGCAATACAATCCCAAAATATCAGGTACTATCTTTTCTGAGATCCAAAAAATGTTGAATGCAAGAATTATTTTTCCAATCCATCATTACACCTGGATTGCTAACATAGTTCCTGTGAAAAAAAAGAATGGAGAAATTTGTATCTATGTCAATTTTAGAAACCTAAATCAATCTTCTTTAAAATATAACTACCCTCTACCCATCATGGACCAAGTTTTGAAAATAGTGACTGGTTTAGAAATGTTATCAATGCTAGATAGTTTTTTCAGGTAATATCAAATAGAAGTCAATGAAGCAAATCAACATAAGACTGCTTTCACCATGCCTTAGGGCACTTTTTCATACCACAGAATGCATTTTGGTTTGATCAATGTTGGTGCTACCTTCCAAAGAGCAATGGATCTTGCTTTCAAAGATGAAATGGGAAAGTTTATTGTGGTACATCTCGATGACTTGACCATTTTTTCCAAATATCATCTCGATCATCTGCATCATCTACAACAAGTGTTGGAATGCTATCGACAAAATGGTATTTCTCTTAATCCCAAAAATTCAATTTTTGGGGTTACAGAAGGCAAACTTCTTGATCACATTGTATCTCAAGAAGGTATAAAAATTGACTCAAAAAGAGTCAAATCTATCCAAAATTTTTCTCTTCCTTCTAGTAAGACTGCATTTCATTCTTTCTTCAAAAAGGTGAATTTTCTATGAAGATTCATTCCATCATCTACAAAGAAGACTCACCACATTGTGGACATGATGAAGGGAAAAACCAACTTTTGATGGACTACAAAAGGCAAGTCAGCATTTGAAGACATAAAAAAAGTGATTGCCCATGCACTAATTCTAGTTTGTCTAGATTACACCAAAGACTTCATCATATACAGCTATGCTTTTGAGCATACACTTTCAGCTATTTTAGTTCATCAAAACAAAGAAGGTGTGGAATCTCCCATATCATTTATGAGTTGTCCTCTCAAAATATGGAGAAACATGATTATGATGTGGTTAAGGTGGTAAAACATTTCAGATTTTATATTCTAAATTCACATATTATGGTTTTGGTGCCTGACACGATGGTGAAGTCCATTCTAACTCAATAGCAGTTTGGTACTAAAAGGGGCAATTGGATTGTTAACATTGAGGAGTTTGATCTTGATATCAAACCTATCAAGCTTGTGTGTGGAAAGGGACTCTGATAGTTGATTGTTGATAATATCCCCAAGGAAATAGAAAATGAAGAAACAAAGGTCAAAGATGTGCCTGCAGTCCTCTTCGTCACTACTACTAATGAGTGGTATTCCAATATCACTCATTTTCTTACCTATAGTTAGTGTCCCACTCATCTATCCTATAAATAAAAAAGGAATATTAAGCTAAAGGCTACTAGCTATATCTTGTGGGACAATGGTTTGTATAAGAGAAGCTTTGATGGGGTATTTCTTTACTACGTTGATAAGGTGAAAAAAAGTAAACTTTTGGAGTCCTTCCACAATTTGGCTTGTGGAGGACATTTTTATGCACCAGTGATGGCTCATAAAATTCTATGAGCAAGATACTATTGGCTTACATTGTTTTAAGATGCTTACAAATGGGTGCATAGATATGAATTGTGTCAGTAGTTCGTCAAGAAACTTAAATTGGCCACGTTACCCCTCAAGCCAGTGGTAATCGAAGAACCTTTTCAACAATGGGGTGTTGACTTTATTAGCACATTCAACCCATCTTCAAGCATTGGGCATGTTTATGTCCTCATTTTGATTGATTACTTTACCAAATGGGTGGAAGCCATTCCAACCAAGCATGCTACTTCAGAAGTGCTATGTAATTTTCTTAAGAAAAATATCATCTCCCACTTTGGAGTTCTAATTAATATTGTAACAGACAATACATCCTATTTCTCTTCCCATGAGATTACCCAATTCTATTTTTAGTATGGAATTACCCTCTCCCACACTTTTGATTATTTTCCATAAAGAAATGGCCAAGCAGAATCGAGCAACAAGAATCTGGTTACTATTATCAGGAAATTGGTAGATGATAATGAGAGGACTTGGCATAAAGCATTATTTAACACTTTGTGGGTAGATAGGATTACACCTAAGAGGGCAATAGGCATGTCACCATTCCAACTTCTATATGGTTTAAATGTAGAAAATACCAATCACCTTGGAACTACCAGTGCTTAGGTTGGCAAGGGCAATCGAAGATTTAACTTTCAAAAATTGTATTGATAAAAGGATCATGTGCCTAACCGAATTAGATGAAAAATGAACCATGGTGGTGGACTAGATTACTGCACATCAAAATCAAGTGAAGAAACTCTTCGACAAGAGGGCAAGGATTCATGATTTTTAGATTAGAGATCAAGTCTTGTTGTGGGACAAGAGGAGAGAACCAAAAGGAATGCATGAAAAATTTGATTCTTTGTGGAGAGGTCCATTTACCATTCATTAGGTCTATGGTGAAAATAGTTTCTTACTAGAGTATCAAGATGGAGCACCATTCTCACTACCTCATAGTGGGTAGCATCTGAAGCACTTCAATCCTTGAAGGAGTAGATGAGTTCACTTGTACATTTATATAGTTTTTATGTTGTTTATTTTCTTTTAGTTTTTCATGTCTTTTCCTTTTGTGGCTTGACTCCATGGCCCAATGGCTTGGATGAAGGCACTTAGAGATTGGTTTCTATTCCCATCAATTGGTTCAATCTATAGAAGTTCCCTAATAGGAGCTAGCTGTTGTTCCTAAAATTAGCTACACTCATTTTTGGAACAACCCCTATGAAACTTGTCTATTTCATGTTTTTCACTCTAAGTTCATCTTTCAAGGCAAGTTTTTCTTATTCTCATTTTTACTCAACTAGCATCATTCAAAGTTCATGACATTCCCTTGTTACATTTTCCCAAAAACATGAAAATCGTTACAGTCTTGATGCGGCTAGATGACAAATTTTTCTTAGAGTTAGGTGTTTTCTTGAGTTTGCATGTAAGGGTAGCAATTTTTGCCGCCCTACATGTGGTTTTCTAGTTTCCATGCAAAGGTGGTGATTTTGGCCACCCTTGCATCCTTCATGTAGGAGTGGAAAAATTCACTACCCTTACATCTTTTCTTACACTTCATGTAGGAGTGGCAAAATTTGCCACCCTTGCATCCCCTTTTCCAACCTCACATGCAGAGGTGACAAAATTTGCTGCCCGTACATGGTCTCAGTTTTCACATGTAGAATTTATGGCCATGTGCACTGAGTGATTGGGGGTGATTTTTTCCCTATTTAACCCCATTTCTTCCTCATTTTGACATATTCTTCTTTGTTTCTCCTCCTCCTGCATTTGGGTGATCAAGCAAGCAAGAGGAAGCATGTTTTCATCAGATTCAAGCATTGTTTCATGATTATCAAGTAGGGTTTTGTATTTCTTTTCTTCTAGTTTTGGTTTTATTTTATTTTTTTCTTTTTTCTTCTCTTCTTCTTTTTGTTTTCCCTCTTTTCCTCTAGGTCTAGGCTTTTCTTATTGTTGTTCTTCTTTCTTTTCCTCTTTTTTCCCCCTAAAGAACCCATCCAATTACACCATTTCCATCGCTCTTCCTCATTTTTCACGTGTTAGCATTCTACCCCATGTAATCATGGTGAATTTCACCTCCCTTATGTATGGCCATTCAACTAGTGTAAAGGTAGCAAAATCTGTTGCCCTTATAAATCCCTGCCTTTCACTCTTCCCCGTGTAATGGCAGCAATTTTTGCTGCCATTAATACCTTGCATCCTTCCCCATGTAAGGGTGGAAATTTTTACCACCCTAATAGTTCTTCTCTTCATAACCATATGCGAGGGTGGTGATTTTCACTACCCTTACACAAAACTTCTAACCATTTGTATAGGTGGAAATTTTTGCCACATGCATAACCTGACTTTCTCTTAATATGCATGGGTGGTAAAAATCACTTCCGATGCATCTTAACCTTTCCTAACATGCACAAGTAGCCATTTTTTCCACCTATACATGAAGACAATACTCAGCATGTAAGGGTAGCAATTTTTGTGGCCCATGCATACCTTCCTCTATTTTCACTAACTCTGGGAAATTTTTATTTTTCCTATTTTTTGAGCTTGCTTCCCTTTCATTCTCTGACCTACTCGTGCTTTAGCCCTCTCAAGCACATTTCCTTGGTCATGATCACCCAACATGTAATTTTCCTAGATTACCAATATTTCCCCTAATTGCGTGAGCATGACTCTTATCGTAGTTTCTCCTCAAGATCCTTCTTCATCAACATACTTTTGACAAAGGCTCATCCCGATGACTGAGGTTTCTCTAAAGAAGTCAAAGATAATGAAGTTTTAGTATCAAGGTGCTTTTTCAATCACCTCGGTCACTTCTAATGTTGATGACATTAGGGATACAGAGATTGGGTATGTAGATATGGCCAAGTTTGTAGAGAGAACCAAGGCAAACAATCCAAGCTCTAAAATGAAGAGGATAATTAAGAGCAATATTCATCTGGTCTCATCTTTTCCTATGGCAGCTCATCACATAGATTTCATTCTCCAGTGCACCCAATTCTACAACAAAGATACCAGGGCTATGTCAGATGCTGTGGCAACATAGTAATTCTGCTAGACCTCAAATTCATCGATAAAGTGTTCGTGTGCCCTCCTGCTACTAAAGTTTTGAAGATCAACTTTGTTGAAGTGCAAAAATAATATGATAAAGATCTTGAGAAGACAAAGAAGGTGATCAACAATAGATGGCTCAAAACTACTAGAGCAAATTTATCTAGATGGCCATAGAACTTTTTGAGGAGCAATTTTATAGAGGAGGTTGGCAACTTGATTACTCTTCTCAATAAAGTATAAGGTTTACCCTCTTCATCTCAATTTCATGAATGGATGTATCCCTTCATCAAGATAATTATCTAGGGCAAACAAGTTATTTTTTGGGGTGAACAGATCAACAATGCTCTACATGAGTAATTGACAAAGGTGTATACTACCTCGAAGTTCTATATGACTTCAATCTGGTATATATTGCAGCTTTAATGAGAACCTTTCCAGGTTTGACATAGAGAGGGATAGAAAAACCACCCCAGTATATCAATATTATCCACAGCTAACATTGAAGGGTTTAATCCATCATTTTAGGAGGGTAAATGATGTTTTATTTGTAGTATTTTTGTGTCTCTTCAAACCCTAATTAGAATAGAAAAGAGTGTCAGATGAATCTTGAACCATTGTGAATGACTTCAGCTATATGTTCTTATAATTCAATTCTTTTTTTATCTATGGATTGGATTTTTCCAAGGCTATCTCTATATGCTCCCAAGATTTCCCTAAGATAAATTCGTCTTGATGGAGATATGTAGGAAAATTATTATCATACATAATAAGCAGATGGAACTTAAGAAACTTGGTTTCAAGTTCCTAATTGAAATCAATAGGTACTCGGTATTGACTACAACAAAAGCAAGGGCAATGGAGATTGAAATGAAACTTGTGACCATGAAGCAGTTTAAAATGAGACCCAAGTTTGATTACAGAGGTGTCAAAGACATGATCAAGAGGAAGACTTGGTTTCATGAACCCATGATCACAGACGTCTAGATCTATTTGAGGATAGCAAAAGATATTAGGAAGATGGACTACAATAGACTTTCTCTGGAACAAATAGAATATCTAGGGCTCAATGATATCCCTACAAATCTAGTAGATGACAAGGACCTGATCAATACTAGATATCACATTGAACAAGTTGATAACGCTCCTCTTCCTTTGATCTAATGGTCTCAGAAAGAGTTGACCTCCTTAAGGATGAGATTTAAACTAATATTAGAAAACACTAATGATTAGTTGGTAAATAAGGGAATTACCTTAAAAGATTTCATCACAGGATCAGACGTTGAATTTCAAGAAGAGACAATGAGGAAAGTAGAAAATAAGATGAAGAATAAAGGTGATGTTCCTTCTCCTTCTAGGCCTCATAAGCCTAGGATCATTTTTATATCAAAGAAATCAAAAGTTGTAGAGAAAAAGCTAGAAATGATAGATATGGAGGTTGAGAAACAAAGTGCCAAAGAACCAGTAGCAGAACAGATGGAAATTGATGACAGGCCTGCAGGTCAATAGGGAATGGAAGCCCAATCTCTGCAAGAAGGTGTGCAACTAGACATAGGAATTTCTTCTTCTTTTCCCCACTCACTTGTTGCAACTCCTTCACCTATTTCTCCCATCAGTATTCCCTCTTCTAGAGCTGCTTTTCCTTCTAAGATTATTTTTGGTGACCCTCAAGGCACTTCTAGGGATGTTATTCATTTATCAAGATCCATCCCCAGTCTATCATCTCCTTCTTTTAACATTGAAGATAGTTCCACCTTTGACCATTTAGTGGAAGGTGTGATTTTAACTAATACTAAACCCACAACACCCATTATTCATGCTAGTAGTGTAGGTGCTACCACAGTGACACCAAATATAGGGACTATTGCTAATGTAAGTGCTTTTTCTCTCCCACCTTGGTTGTCAACTTTCACACCCAAAAGAAAAAAGCAAGCCATCTCTCCAGATGACTTTGACTTTGGTAAAATAGTACCGGTGAAAGATAAGACCCCTAAAAAGCCAAAAATACTTTCAAAGATAATTGGAGATAAGGGGGCACAAATTTATAGAAATAGCCAAACCCCCACAGGATAAGACTCTTGAAAATTTTGATATGAGAAACTACTCTATCTCTTGAGTTGAGTTAGGGAACATCACTCATGAAAGTACCAAAATTGATTTGCAATCTGCAATGGACATTATGGTTAAAAAATTTGACAAGGAAAGAGAAATTAAAGATCATTATAAAGTAATGGTGGAACAATTGACTGTACTGATAAGAAGATTCACTTTTGCTCCAGAAGCAGTGACTCCAGAGGCTTTTTCTGTAGATGATCCCATAATTCAAAAAGCTAAAAAGACTTATCTAAAGGGGAAAGTACTTGAAGACTACCTAGATAAGATGCATGCACAGGGGATTTCCTTGTTCACAGAGTTGTCTGAGAAGATGGTCAAAATGAGGAAAGTAAGAATAGAATTAGATGACCTTATCAATACCATTTCTCAAAAGGTTGAAAGCACAGATAGATATCTTAGCAAATGGACAGAGATGAAGGAGCTTAAAATACATACCCTAGTATCAATCAATGTCATTACTGATAGAGATTCTTATATTGAAACTAAATAATCACTGATATATAAGATTTAGGTACTTAAGGAATTGATCAACGACCTTGAATCTTATAAGGACACTAGTGAACAAAGTGATATCAGTCTACTACACAAATTAGAAGAGTTGCCTTGTAGACTTACCTCTCAATACAACCAATTCATTTTAGTAGAGGAAATGATTCAGGAGTTTGAGAGTATTTTGAAAGGAATTCGAGGAGAAAGCATTCTCAATGGATTTTATGGACAATATCTTAGATAATCAGTTAACTCTAGACAATCTGAGAACTAGGTTAACCAGTCATGCCAAGTCAATCACAGTAGTGAGAGATGTTACGATCAGAGCTAAGGTGATATTCAAAAATACTATTGTGCTAGATAGTATCAAAATACAGGCATCTATTGCCATGTATGATGCTCATCTAAAGAAGGTTGGTGACAAAAGTTGAACTGTTCTTCCATAGTTTCTTCTCCATTCTTCTCATGCACTTTGTAATTGACTTGGGACATTTTCACATGTACTTTTGTTATGTGTAATTACATGTAAAAATCTAGAAAAGTCCCAAAGTCAATGGAGACTCATCTTTGACTAGGTTTTAATATTTAAGTCTTTTTCCAATTTTGAAGGATTTTCCTTATATATAGAGGGAGCCTCTTTTATAAAAAAAGGTCTCTAGATAATTGAGAGCAAAAACTCTACCAAAATTGAGATGCTTCCTAAAATTTTGATCTCAGCTTGTAAATCATGTTTTCTTAAATGAATGAGAAGCAGGTTATTTTCAGACTTTGTGTTGAAATAATTTTTTTTTAGTTAGGGGATTGTTCTTATGTTCTCTTTCCTAATAATATCTCATCTATTTGATTAAATAAGCAAAGTATGTGTGGAAATTATCTGAAGACATTTTGAAGGATATTAGAAAGACCTTGAACTACTTTTATTCTTTGTGATATTATAATCTATTGTAGTTTTAGGTGAATACTTTGAGTTTCACTTTACTCTACTATTAAGTATGCTTCAAATCAGTAAGGGAAGCAATGAAAGACTTTGTGATTTCATGAGTTTCTTATAAATCTAGTTACTATGTAAGAAGATTTTATGCTATTTGCTAAACATCATCTCTAAAAGAAGAGAAATGCTTTTAGTCATCAACCAGGATTTCTCTTTTGCCCTGTAAACATCATCTCTAAAAAAAGAGAGATAAATGATGTAATCTCACTCTTGAATCTATTTTTAGTTCATATATATATATATATATATATATATATATATATATATAGTTTATAGGGAACCTCCCCTTGATGAGAGGAGAGATTTATCTCACTGTGATGTGGTAAACCCACACTTTTTTCCATATAAATCTTCTTGTACTATGGTTGATATACCCATTTTGCCGTTAGTTGCTTGACGACAAAATATTCACCCAATAGCTTTTGGTGACTCTGTTAGGGACGTTACATGCAGTCTAAAGCCCCAAGCTTTAAATTGAAGTGGTTCCTATCCTTATCCGTTTCCATTTTATATCCATTTCCATTATATATCCTTATTCATATTCTGGCAGCTCCACACTCCACCAGAAATAAATGCACACTTTAAAGCCTGAAGCTTCAAACTAAAACCTTTCTAGTCATTTTTTATTTTACACTTTGGTAGATCCATTGTATATTCATAGTAAGAGAGCACAAGGTATTGTTGATCCTATATTCGAGTTGGTGTGATGAACTAATTTTGAGATTTCTCCTCCACCATCTCGCCTTCAATGAACCAAGAGTTTTCCTCCTACAAGCATCAGATCTACCATACTTGGTAAAGCTTCCAAGCTCAATACTAGTAGGGTTTTATCTATACTTACCCCACCAATATTTTTTATTCCAACATTTAATCAACATATCATGGCAGTCCAAGGCCCTTAGGACAAATCCTTCAATCCTCTCAATCTAGCCCCACCTTTACCCGAACTACCTCATAGTTTGAGAAAGAGTTTCCCCAAATTCTATGGTGATGTGAAGGTTCATCCTAATGAGCATATCATTGCCTTCTCTATAGCATGTGGTGTGATAAGTGTGGAATATGAAGATATAGCAGTGAGACTATTTGTAGAAACTTTGCAAGGCACTGTCATAGATTGGTTTTACCACCTTCAAGCTCAAACTATAACTGACTAGAATACGCTCAAGGCCAAATTTGAGGTCAAGTTCAAACCTGCTGAAGATGTACATGCCTTGTTAGCTCAGCTTACACAAATGAAGAAGGAACCTCATGAGCCCATATGAGACTTCATTGCTAAATTAAATAAGCTGAGGAACTGAATTCCTATGATCGCTCAGCCAATGTCGAAGAATCTCAAGTGCTTTTTCATCAACTCTCAACTTCCTGAAGTAAGTTTTCTATTGAGTTAGGCTGGTCCTATGGATATTTTTTTAGCCCAAAATTTGGCTACCAAGGTAGAATATGATCTTATCCTAGCAAGTAAGATCAGAATAGATTTTAATAAAAATAATTTTTCTTCATTTGTTGAAAGTTCTTCCACAAGCACCATAGATCTTATGGTGCAAAAGTTGATGAATAAATTGCTAGCCTTGAAAAGACAAATGGCCCAAGGTATGTATGCTCCTCTTTATTATAATATGCCAAGGACATTTCAGAACTAGTCATATCAAGGAAATGCTACCAGAAATCAAGGGTAACCAAATCAGCTACCTCCCCCACATGGGAAGCTTGCCATTGAAGTAGCATCTGATAATTTAGTAGTTGGTTACCTTGAAGCTAAACATAATTTCTCGTTCCAACCTGAGTTGGACCAAGAAGATGATGCTAATCTCTTTGTTGAACAAGAAGAATAATTAGCTAGTGACTCTAATATTAGTTTTCTAGATTATCAAGATGAAGCTAGAAGCAAGGGAGAAGTGTTTGATGGATCCTATGTTATTTTTACCAAGTCCCAAAACTAGTTATCTCAACAAGCTAATAAAGAAAAAGTAGGAGAAGAACCTCAAACAGTAGTTTTTATCACTAAATGAGGGACTTCACTACCTTTCCAATCAAAAGACCCAATGACTAATAAGAAAGTAAGTACCTCAAACCATCCTGTACCTTCTACTTCTATCTCTCAGACTAGTACCACACCTAATAAAAACCAAGATGATGGGCTCCTTCCCTCTATCTCTAACTCATTTCAATTATTTGATATAATTGATCATGCCAAAAAGACCAAGATTCAAATGACCGATATTGAGTACTTGTAAGCCAATCTTGAACAATTTGATAGTCTGGTCAAATACCTGAAAAGTAAAACTGCCCCTATAGGACAAGATTTTCCAAAGGTGACTCATGATTCCTCTAAAAATAAATCCACCCAAAATAATCTAGGTAGAGAATTGAATATGGATCTATCTGAAGTAAGGATACCTGTTAAGGGTGTTATGAAGAAATTACTTCCTAAGAAAGAGTCAAAATATATAGTCACCCAAACATTTGATCCTAAAGCCTAAATTTTATTTGAATCATTGGGAATGGGTAATTATTTCTTGACTACTGAAGATGTTTTCATCCCATCAGATGAAAGTCCTTTTAGTGATAATTCAGGAAATTTAGATGCAAAGTCAAAAAAAATGTCAAAGCAAAATTCAGATAACAAAGGATGTTCCTTGAATAATAAAGAGAAGTTTTTGAAATGATCAAATTCTGATAATGTCTAAATCTTAGAATTTGATGGCAGTTACTCTTCTACCTGTTCTAGAGCTAGAATTGTCTTGATCTCCCCTCAAGGAGAAATTTTTCCCTATTCATATAACACCTATAACACTGCTGAGTATGAGTCTTTGCTACTTGGGTTGAAAGCTTCTCATGCTAAAGGTATTAATATTCTTCACATCTTTGGAGATGCTAAACTAGTAGTTTTTCAGGTAAGGAATCTATACCAAACAGAAAATTAAAAGTTACGACACTATCGTAATCTTGTATGGGATTGTATTGAAAGTTTTGATGCTTTCAATATTTTTACTATGCTAAGAGAGTGCAATGACCGTGTAGATTTGTTAGCTATCTTCATGACCCTCATGGTTCCCCATAAAGATTTCAAAGGAGACAAGTACACTATCAAGCTGGTCTTTTGACTAAGTGAACCTGATAAAGTCAATTATTGGCATGTGTTCAATAGTGACAGTCAAATCATTGCTTTTCTAGAAAAGATGGATAGCTTTAAAGATCTTTATTTTGGAGGAAATGAATCCCCACCACAAGAATCAGTTCTGAAAATAAATTCTCAAACTGGTGAAGAGTTCCTTCAGCTCAAGGGAAATAAAATTCCAAAAGGTTTGGTTTTTCTTGAGAAATTATTTGATAAGCAGGATAGATATGTCCAGCAGTGACAAGTAGATTCAAGTTCCTCCAAGGAGTTCAATCAAATAAATTTGAGTACGAAAGAGAATCCCAAAAGGGTCAACATTGGAAATTGTTGCACTTCTAATGAAAACCTTAAATTCACTGCTCTTCTTCACCAATAAATTGATGTTTTGGCATATTCTTATGATGATTTGAAATCTCTCAGGCATGAGGAAATTTGACATAAAATTCCTCTTAAGGCTGGGTCATTACCTTTCAAGCAAAAACAAAGGCAATACAATCCCAAAATATCAGGTACTATCTTTTTCAAGATCCAAAAAATGTTGAATGCAAGAATTAATTTTCCAATCCATCATTCTATCTAGATTGCTAACATAGTTCTTGTGAGAAAATAGAATGGAGAAATTAGTATTTGTGTCGATTTCAGAAACCTGAATCAATCTTCTATAAAATATAACTACCCTCTACCCGTCATGGACCAAGTTTTGTAAATAGTGACTAGTTCAGAAATGTTATCAATGCTAGATAGTTTTTTAAGGTACAATCAAATAGAAGTCAATGAAGTAGATCAACATAAGACTACTTTCACCATGCCTTGAGGCACTTTTACGTACCATAGAATGCATTTTAGTTTGATCAACGCTAGTGCTACCTTCCAAAGAGTAATGGATCTTGCCTTCATAAATGAAATGGGAAAGTTTATTGTGGTATATCTTGATAACTTGACCATTTTCTCCAAATATCACCCCGATCATTTGCATCATCTACAAGTGTTGGAATGCTATCGATAAAATGGTATTTCTCTTAATCCCAAAAAGCCAATTTTTGGGGTTACAGAAGGTAAACTTCTCGGTCACATTGTATCTCGAGAAGGTATAAAAATTGACTCAAAAAGAGTCAAATCTATCCAAAGTCTTGCTCTTCCTTCTATTAAGATTGTAGTCCATTCTTTCTTTGAAAAGGTGAATTTTCTACAATGATTCATTTTAGCATTTACAAAGAAGACTCACCACATTGTGGACATGATGAAGGGCAAAACCACTTTTTGATGGACTGTAGAAGGCAAGTCAGCATTTAAAGACATAAAAAAAGTGATTGCCCATGCACCAAATTTGGTTTGTCCAGATTAAACCAAAGACTTCATAATATATAGCTATGCTTCCAAACATAAACTTTCAACTATTTTAGTTCATCAAAATAGAGGTGTGGAATCTCCCATTGTCCTCTCAAAACTCATGAATTAAAATATTCAAATATGGAGAAACATGCTTATGTTGTGGTTAAGGCAGTAAAACATTTCAGATTTTATATCTTGAACTCATATACTGTGGTTTTGGTGCCTGACATGATGGTGAAGTCCATTCTAACTCAACAGGAGTTTGGTATTAAAAGGGGAAATTAGATTGATAAGATTTAGGAGTTTGATCTTGATATCAAACCTGCCAAGCTTGTGTGGGGAAAGGGACTCTGCTAATTGATTGCTAATAATATCCCCAAGGAAATAGAAAATGAAGAAACAAAGGTCAAAGATGTGCCTACGGTCCTCTTCATCACTACTACTGATGAGTGGTATTCTAATATTGCTCACTTTCTTTCCTATGGTGAGTGTCCTACTCATCTATCATATAAAGAAAAAAGGAATGTTAAGCTAAAGGCTGCTAGCTATGTCTTGTGGGATAATGGTTTGTATAAGAGAAGCCTTGATGGGGTATTTCTTCGTTACATCTATAAGGTGCAACAAAGTAAACTTTTAGAGTCCTTCCACAATTTGTCTTGTGGAGGACATTTTTTTGCACTAGTGATGGCTCATAAAATTCTATGAGCAAGATACTATTGGCCTACACTATTTCAAGATGCTTACAAATGGGTGCGTAGATGTGAATTATGCTAGCAGTTCATCGGGAAACCTAAATTGGCCGCATTACCCCTCAAGTTAGTGGTAATCAAAGAACCTTTTTAACAATGGGGTATTGACTTTATTGGTGTAGTCAACCCATCTTCAAGTTTTGGGCATGATTATGTCCTCACTGTGACTGATTACTTTACCAAATGGGTGGAAGCCATCCCAACCAAGCATGCTATTTTAGAAGTGGTATGTAATTTTCTTAAGAAAAAATCATCTTCCACTTTAGAGTTCTAATTAAGATTGTAACAGATAATGCAACCTATTTCTCTTCACATGAGATTACCCAGTTCTTCTTTTATTATGGAATTACCCTCTCCCACACTTTTGATTATTTTTCAGAAGGAAATTGCCAAGCAGAATTAAGCAACAAGAATCTAGTTACTATTATCAAGAAACCGGTAGATGATAATTAGAGGACTTGGCATAAAGCATTATTTGACACTTTGTGGGTAGATAGGATTACACCAAAGAGGGAAATAGGCATGTCACCATTCCAACTTTTGTATGGTTTGAATGCAAAAATACCAATCACCCTGGAACCACCAGTGCTCAGGTTGGCAAGGGTAATCAAAGATTTAACTTTCAAAAATTCTATTGATAAAAGGATCATGTGCCTAACTGAATTAGATGAGCAATGAACCATGGTGGTGGATTGAATTACTACATATCAAAATTAGGTGAAGAAACTCTTCGACAAGAGGGCAAGGATTCATGATTTTTAGATTAGAGATCAAGTCTTGTTGTGGGACAAGAGGAGAGAACCAAAAGGAATGCATGGTAAATTTGATTCTTTGTGGAGAGGTTTGTTTACCATTCATCAAGTCTATAGTGAAAATAGCTTCTTATTGGAGTATCAAGATGGAGCACCATCCTCACTGTCTCACAGTGGGCAACATCTGAAGCACTTCAATCCTTGAAGGAGTAGATGAGTTCACTTATACATTTATATATTTTTTGTGTTGTTTGTTTTCTTTTGGTTTTTCATGTCTTTTCCTTTCATGGCTTGACTCTGTGGCCCAATGGCTTAGATGAAGGCACTTAGAGACTAGTTTCTACTCTTGTTGATGGTTCAATTAGTAGAAGTTCCCCAACAAGAGCTAACTATTGTTCCCAAAATTATCTACACTCATTTTTGGAATAACCCCTATGAAACTTATCTATTTCATGTTTTCACTCTAAGTTCATCTTTTGAGGTAAGTTTTTCTTGTTCTCGTGTTTTCTCAACTGGCATCATTCAAAGTTTGTAATGTTCCCTTATTGCATTTTCCCAAAAACATGAAAATCATTACAGTCTTGATGTGGCCAGATGATAATTTTTTTTTAGAGTTGGGTGTTTTCTTGAGTTTGCATGTAAGGGCAGCAATTTTTTCCACCTCTACATGTGGTTATCTAGTTTCAATGCAAAGGTAATGATTTTTTCTGCCCTTGCATCCTTCATGCAGGAGCAACAAAATTCACTACCCTTACATATTTTCTTCTACTTCATGCAGGAGTGGCAAAATTTGCTACCCCTGCATCCCCTTTTCCAACCTCACATACAGATGTGGCAAAATGTGCCACCCCTACATGTTCTCAATTTTCACATGCGGCATTTATGTCCACATGCACTGAGTGGTTGGGTGTGATTTTCACCCCATTTAACCCCATTTCTTCCTCATTTTTATCTATTCTTATTTGTTTCTCCTACTCCCTACATCTACATGATCAAGCAAGCAAGAGGAAGCATGTTTTTGTCAGATTCGAGCATTGTTTCATGATTAGCAGGTAGGGTTTTGTGTTTGTTTTCTTCTAGTTTTAGTTTAGTTTAGTTTTTTTCTTTTTTCTTCTCTTCTTTTTATTTTCCCTCTTTTCCTTCTAGGTCTAAGCTTTTCTTATTCTTTTTCTTCTTCCCTTTCCTCTTTCTTCCCCTTGAGGAACCTATCCAATCACACCATTTCCATCCATCTTCCTCATTTTTCACTTATTGACCTTCTACCCCATGTAATGGTAGTGAATTCTTCCACCCTTATGTATAGTCATTCAACCAGTGTAAAGGCAGTGAAATCTACCACCCTTACAAATCCCTACCTTCCACTCTTCCCTGTGTAATGGTATCAATTTTCACCACCATTACTACCTTGCATCTTTCCCCATGTAATGTCAGAAATTTTCACCACCCTAATAGTTCTTCCCTTCATAACCATGTGCGAGGGTGGTGATTTTTGTCACCCTTACATGAAACTTTTAACCATTTACATAGGCAGTGATTTTTGCTGCCTATGCACAACCTAACTTTCTCTCAATATGCATGGGTGACAAAAATCACCACTGATGCATCCTAACCTTTCCTAACATGCATAGGCAGCAATTTTTTCTACCTATACATGAAGACAATTCTCAACATGTAAGGGTGGCAATTTTTGCTACCCATGCATACCTTCCCTCCATTTTCACTAACTTTGGGAAATTTTCATTTTTCCTATTTTCTAAGACCACTTCCCTTTCATTCTCTGACCTACTCATGCCTTAGCCCTCTCAAGCACATTTCCCTGGTCATGATCACCTAATGTGTAATTTTCCCAGATTGCCAATATTTCTCTTAATTGCGTGATCATGACTCTTATTGTAGTTTCTCCTCAAGATCCTTCTTCCTCAACATACTTTCAACAAAGGTTCATCTCGATGACTGAGGTTTCTCCAAATAAGTTGAAGACAATGAAGTATCAATATCAAGGTGTTTTCCCAATCACCTCGATCACTTCTAATGTTGATGACATTAGGGATATAGAGATCGGGCACGTAGATATGGCTAAGTTTGTAGAGAGAACCAAGGCAAATAATCTAAAATCTAAAATGAAGAGGATAATTGAGATCAATATTCATCTAGTCTCCTCTTTTCTTGTGGCAGCTCATCACATAGAGTTTGTTCTCAAGTGCACTCAATTCTACAATAAAGATACTAGGGCTATGTCAGATGCTAGTGGCAACATAGTAATTCAACTAGACCTCAAATTCATTGATAAAGTGTTCATGTGCCCTCTTGTTATTGAAGTGTTGAATATCAACTTTGTTGAAGTGTAAAAGGAATATGATAAAGATCCTGAGAAGGCAAAGAAGGTGATCAACAATAGATAGCTCAAAACTCCTAGAGAAAACTTGTCTATATGGCCACAAAACTTTCTAAGGAGCAATTTTATAAAGGAGGTTGGTAACTTGATTACTCTTCTCAGTAGAGTATGAGGTTTACCCTCTTCTTCTCAATTTCATGAATAGATGTATCCCTTCATCAAGATAATTCTCTAGGGTAAAAAAGTCATTTTTTGGGGTGAATAGATCAACAATGCTCTACATGAACAATTGACAAAGGTGTCTACTACCTCAAAGTTCTATATGACTTCATACTTGATATACATTGTAGCTTTAATGAGAACCTTTCCAAGTTTGACATCAGAGGGGGATAGGAAATCCACCCCAGTATATCAATATTATACACAACTAACATTGAAGGGTTCAATTCATCATTTTAGGAGGGTAAATGATGCTTTCTTTATATTATTTTTGTGTCTCTTCGACCCCCAATTAGAACAAGAAAGAGTGTCAGATGAAGCTTGGACCATTGTGAATGACTTCAGCTGTATGTTCTTACAATTCCCTTCTTTTTGTTATCTATGGGTTGGCTTTTTCCAAGGCTACCCCTATATGCTCCCAAGATTTTCCTCAAATAAATTACTCTTGATGGAGTTGTGTAGGCAAATTATTGTCATACATAATAAGTAGATGGAAATTAAGAAACCTGATTTCAGGTTCTCAATTGAAATTGATAGGTACTCAGTATTAACCATGACAAAATCAAGGGAAATAGAGACCAAAATGCAACTTGTGACCATGAAGTAGTTCAAAAGGAGAACCAAGTTTGATTATAGAGGTGTCAAAGATGTGATCAGGAGGAAGACTTAGTTCCATAAACCCATGATCGAAGACATCTAGATCGATTTGAGGACAACAAAAGATATCAGGAAGATGGACTACAACAGACTATCTATGGAATAAATAGAATATCTAGGCCTCACTGATATCCCTAAAAATCTAGTAGATGGTAGGGACTTGATCAATACTAGATATCACACTGAATAAGTCGCTAACACTCCTCTTCCTCTAATCCAATGGTCTCAGAAAAAGTTGACCTCCTTAAGGATGAGATTCAAAACAATATTGGAAAACACCAATGACTAGTTGAAAAATAAGGGAATTACCTTAAAAGAGTTCATCACGGGATCAGAGGCCAAATTTCAAGAAGAGATAAAGAGGAGAGAAAAAAATAAGACAAAGAATAAAGGTGATGTTCTTTCTCCTTCTAGGCCCCATAAGCCTAGGATCATTTTTGTATCAAAGAAATCAAAAGTTGTAGAGAAAGAGCCAAAAATGATAGATATGGAGGTTAAGAAACAAAGTGCCAAAGAACTAGTGGCAGAATAGATAGAAATTGATGACAGGCCTATGGGTCAATAGGGAATGGAAGCCCAATCTTTGTAAGAAGGTGCACAGCCAGACACAAGAATTTCTTCTTCTCTGCCCCACTCACCTATTGTAACTCCTTTGCCTATTTCTCCCATCATTATTCCTTCTTTTGGTGCTGCTTTTCCTTCTAAAATTATTTTTGGTGACCCTCAAGGTGCTTCTAGAGATGTTCTTCATTCATCAAGATCCATCCCCAATATGTCATCTCCTTCTTTTAACATCAGAGATAGTTCCACATTTGACCATTTAGTGGCGAGTGTGATTTTAACTGATACTATGCCTACTACACCCATTGTTCCCACTAGCAGTGTAGGTGTTACCCCAGTGACACCAACTTTAGGGACTATAGCTAATGTAAGTGCTTCTGCTCTCCCACCTTGGTTGTCAACTTTCACACCCAAAATAAAAAAGTAATCCATCTCTCTAGATGACTTTGACTTTGATAAAATAGTGCTAGTGAAATATAAGACCCCTAAGAAGCGAAAAATCCTTTCAAAGATGATTGGAGATAAGGGGCACAAATTTTTGGAAATAGCCAAACCCCCACAAGATGTGACTCTTGAAAATTTTGATATGAGCAGCTACTCTATCTAAAGAGTTGAGTTAGGGAAGATCACTCATGAAGGCACCAAGAGTGATTTGTAATCCATGATGGACATTATGGTTATGGAATTTGATAGGGAAAGAGAAATGAAAGATCATTATAAAGACATGGTAGAATAATTAATTGTATTGATAAGAAGATTCACTTTTGCTCTAGAAGTGGTGAGTCCAGAGGCTTTCTCCATACATGATCCCGTAATTAAGAAAGCCAAAAAGACTTATCTAAAGGGGAAAGTACTTGAAGACTACCTGGATAAGATGCATGCACAAGGGATTTCCTTGTTCATAGAGTTGTCTGAGAAGATGGTTAAAATGAGGAAAGTAAGAATATAATTAGATGACCTTATCAATACCATTTCTCAAGAGGTTGAAAGCACAGATAGATATCTTAGCAAATGGATAGAGATGAAGGAGCTAAAAATATGTACCCTAGTATCAATTAGTTTCATTACTGATAGAGATTCTTATATTGAAACTAAAGAATCACTGATATATAGGATCTAGGTACTTGAGAAATTGATCAATGACCTCGAATCTTCCAAGGACACTAGTGAACAAAGTGATATCAGTCTACTACACAAATTGGAAAAGTTTCCTTGCAAACTTACCTCTCAAGACAACTAATTCATTTCAGTAGAGGAAATGATTCAGGAGTTTGAGAGTATGATCTAAAAAGAATTTGAAGAGAAAGCATTCTCAATGGCTTCTGTGGATAATATCTTAGATAATCAGTTAACTCTAGACAATTTGAGAACTAGCTTAACTAGTAATGCCAAGTCAATCATAGTAGTGAGAAATGTTATGATCAGAGCTAAGGTGATCTTCAAAAATACTATTGCGCTAAACAATATCAAAATATAGGCATCTATCACCATGTATGATGCTCATCTAAAGAAGGATGATGACAAAAGTTAAATTGTTCTTCCATACTTTCTTCTCCATTCTTTTCATGCACTTTGTAATTGACTTGGGACATTTTCACATGTACTTTTGTTATGTGTAATTACATGTAAAAATCTAGAAAAGTCCAAAAGTCAATAGAGACTCGTCTTTGACTAAGTTTTAATATTTAAGTCTTTTTCCACTTTTGAAGGCTTTTCCATATATATAAATGGAGCCTCTTTTGTAAAAAATGACTCTAGATAATTGAGAGAAAAAACTCTGCCAAAATTGAGATGCTTCTTGAGACTTTGATCCTAGCTTGTAAATCATATTTTCTTAAATGAATGAGAAGTAGGTTATTTCTAGACTTTGTGTTGAAATAATGTGTTACTTAGGGGATTGTTCTTATGTTCTCTTTCCTAATAATCTCTCATTTGTTTGATTAAATAAGCAAAGTATGTGTGGAAATAATCTAAAGACATTCTAAAGGATATTAGAAAGACTTTGAACTACTTTTATCCTTTGTGATCTTATAATCTGTTGTAGTTTTAGGTGAAGACTTTGAGTTTCACTTTACTCTACTATTACATATGCTTTGAATCAGCGAGGGAAGCAACAAAATACTTTGTGCTTTCATGAGTTTCTCGTAAATCTAGTTACTACCTGAGAATATTTTATGCTATTTGTTGAACATCATCTCTTAAAGAAGAGAAATGCTTTCAGTCATCAACCAGGATTTCTCTTTTTCCTTGTAAACATCTCTAAAAAAAGAGAGATGGATGATGTAATCTCACCCTTGAATCTATTTTTAGTTCATATATATATATATATATATATATATATATATATATATATATATATATATATATATATATATATATATATAATAATCTGTTGTAGTTTTAGGTGAAGACTTTGAGTTTCACTTTACTCTACTATTACATATGCTTTGAATCAGCGAGGGAAGCAACAAAATACTTTGTGCTTTCATGAGTTTCTCGTAAATCTAGTTACTACCTGAGAATATTTTATGCTATTTGTTGAACATCATCTCTAAAAAAAGAGAGATGGATGATGTAATCTCACCCTTGAATCTTTTTTTTTCATATATATATATATATATATATATATATATGTATATACATATATATATATATAGATATATATACATACATATATATATATATATGTATATATATATATGTATATATATGTATATACATATATACATATATATATATATATACATACATATATATACACATACATATATATACACATACATATATATACACATATATATACATACATATATATATAGATATATATATATATACATATATATACATATATACATATATACATATATATATATATATATATACATATGCATATATATATATACATGCATATATATATGTATATATATATGTATATATGTATATATGTATATATATGTATATATGTATATATATATATATATATGTATATATATATATATATATATGTATATATATATATATATATATATGTATATATATGTATATATGTATATATATGTATATATATGTATGTATATATATATATATATGTATATATATATATATGTATATATATATATATGTATATATATATATATATATGTATGTATAAGTAGTTTATAGGGGACCTCCCCTTGATGAGAAGAGAGATTTATCTCATTGTGATGTGGTAAACCCACACTTTTTGCCGTATAAATCTCCTTGTACTATGGTTGATATACCTATTTTTTTGTTGATTGCTTGACGACAAAATATTCACCCAACAACATCCATGAGCCCCCTACATCTTGATTGGTCCTCTAAGTCCACCCTCTACTTTTACTCAATGTCAACTCCCACCTCAATAAATACCCTCAACAATCACCTTCACCACAACATGACAAAATCTCTAGAGCTCAATTCAACCAAGAAAATATAGAAAATAAGTGAAAAGTGATTCAATTTTCACTTTTCACTATCAAATTTTAAGGGTTTACACCTTAACCATTGATGGTCAAGGTGATCATTGATGGTCACCCTTAAGCACCCTAACCATTGATGGTCAAGATGGTCAAATTATTATATTACCCTTAAAAAACACCTCATTTAGCACCACCAACCCATTTTACCCACCCTTAAAGACTACCTTCTCCACCCACCCAGACCACCTCATCACCTCACCCTTAGTCTATTTTGGCCTAACTAGAATGCATTTTGTGACACTTTTTGCCTAGTCCTTTGACCACAATGACAACATTACCATGTTAACCCCTTTTTAAACTTATGCTACCTCACACTTACCTAACCTACTTGTGTATTTTGGGGAGCACTTCCTACCTCAAATACCCATGACACTTAACCCATTTATGTTTTAACCAAGAGTACTTCCTACCTTAGATACCCACTAAAACATAGACATCACTTTAGAGCCTAACAGGTGTACCCAACCACCATGCATAAATTATGGTCATGCAGTACACTGGTCACTTGTCTTCCTAATATTGACCTTTATTATTTTCAACTATGATAACCTCATATTTGCACAATCTTGGCTATCACACCCTTTTATCACATTTTGTTCACATGTTTGTACTTTACCAAACAATCTATCATTCACCTTTGTCATCACCTTCACCCACATTGTCAAAACTACACTTAATTCTCCATAACCTCATTGCCTCCTAGTTTGAGGGGGAACACCTCCTCTCATACTTGGGGTAATTAGACCTTTGAGCAACATCAATTCTTGTTTTGTAGCTGGTTGACTCTAAACTACATAATAAAAAGTGGCAAAATGTAAGCATTAAAAATCCACACACTATGATTCCAAATGTCAAAAATATCCCTGGACCACCTAAGACCCCCTTAGGACCAATATCACCCTTTGAATACAAACTAGGTCCAATCATATTCAATTTATCTAACCAACTTAAATTGTCTTTTTACCCACTTATCACTTTCACCATTGACCATAGATGGTTAACAAGACCGCTGATAGTTAGAGTGCACCTCCTCAACCATCAACATGCAAACTACACAGATTGATTTTATAAATATAAGTTGTCTAAATATACATGCAAGCCATTTCATGAATGAATTATAATTAGATAGCCCATTTAAACCCTCACTTCCATCTCTTACTTGTGCCTATAAAAAGAGAGAAATTGGGAGATGAAATCCATCTATAATTATTATCAAGAGCTTGCACATCTAAGAGTTTCTTTTTGTAGGTCAATCATCATCAATAATCCAGTAATCATATTAGAGAGCTAGCTTGTCACCACCTCTCTACCAAGATTTTAGGTATCATTACTCTATCATAATCAAGCTAGATTTCACTAATAGGTCAACTACCTAAAACATCCACCCAATCAACTTTTTTAAAGACAAGTACTTATTTCTTAGTATTCATTTACTTTATTTCCATTTTTCAATCAACTTAGGTCTTACCCATCTCTCAAAATCCATCTTTTGAATCCTATCAATCAACCACTAATTAACCTTGATCTACACATAGTAATCATCAATAGTCATCTCAATCGTCAATGGTCATGTCCAACTGTTGATGGTCACCTTGATTGTTGATGGTCACCTTAACCACCAATGGTCAAGCCAACTACTAAAAATTACTATGGTAATAAAACATAGTAATTTGTTTTCATGTACCTACCCCCAATCAAACCTAATTTTATGTGTTCCTATCTATTCACAAACCCCTTTATAAATTTTTAAATCATACCCCAACCCTCTAACACTAATATTAATTAGATAATCACTATTTTTAATCATTTTTAATCTATTTCTTAAGTAATCATTCTTGTTTTTAATTTTAGTACCCTTTGACTATTGATGCAAGTACTTATTTTTATGTTTATAAAATTAATTATTTAAAATGTGTGGATTGACAACCTCTAAGGAAGTTCGTACTTTTAGAATCTAGTTATCACTAGGCAATCTAATCAACTATCTATATAAAAAACAAATTTGCTTTAGTGCTTTCTTATCTACAAGTCATCTTCAAAAGACAAAAAGGATCTCTTCACAATCTTTTGATTCAATTCATGCATAATCAAACAAGCTTTTCAACCATACCCATACTTAGTTTCTTCTTTTCCCTTTTCCATTAATAAGCATATATTTATTGAAACACCTTTGGCACCCAAAATTACATATTATCCATTAGTAGTTGGCGTCATAGTTCCTGAGATTCCTTACATGAAGGCAAAAGTAACCCTAAACAACATTTGTGTGCATTCTATATAACTTGTCTAAACTATGTAAATAATGACAAATTGTTGATAAAGTTTTTTCCATGAAGTCTAAAATAATATGCTTTTATATGATTGTATGATCTTCCCCTTCCATCAAAGGATTTCAATTCATTGTAAATTTAGTTTTTTACATGATTTTCTATCAACATTGAAAAAAATAATATCATATGCTTAAATTTTAATGCTCAAACAAGGGTCTAATGAAACAATCAATTAATATGTTCTAAGATACAAGACTATGTTAGAAAAAATGACAAATCAAATGGCTAATAATGAACTTCAATATATCTTCACTCAAATTTTGTTATCTCCATTTTAAGAGTTCATTATGTTTGATAAGTTAAAATATTTTTATGAGCTATGACATATATTCAAAGAGTGTGAAGTCAAATCGATTACTTTGAACAAGCTCAAATATATTTCAAATGTTCTTGTTCCCACGACCCTACTCCTCCCTATGATCACACATCAGCTCACATGTAGAATAATGACCCTATTTGTCATACTTTGAGACATTTTCCACTCACATGGACATTTATTATGTCATATATCCATCCCTTATACATATTCATCATTTTACATCCCTTTTGTGTATAGACAGGCCCTCTAGATGCCTCCCAAGGCCCTTTCAAAGGCTTATTAACCACTTGGAGTGGAATTTTGACCTAGGCCATGGCTTAGGGAGGAAACTCATGGCTTAGGATGCATGTTTCCTACACAAAATATATATCCTAGGTTGTGGCCTAGGTAGGACATGCAAAAAAGGAGCCAATTTGGCTAAAACGGCTAGAAATGATTACTTTTTGGCCATTAGTAGATTAGGGTTATCTTATATGATGATTCATCATTCATTTTAGCCTCTCTCTCTCCTAAATTTTTTCTTTGATATTATCTCTTGATCATCAATCTCAAAACTTGGTTTCCTTTTCAAATCTCAGCTGATTCATTCTTGTTACACTTAGCTTTCATTATGACAGGGGATGCCCTACTATTTTGTAGTTCATATTAGTGATTCACATTTCTCTCTATAGTGTTCCTAAAGATTGTGGGTTTCTCTTACCTCCCTCCAAACTCCATTATACCTATTCTTGTGCTCGATATATTGGTTCTCTTTTAGTTGGTAGATTCTTCTTCACCTCTTCCACTCCTTTTGGCTCCTAGTTTGGACTCAACTTACACATAGCCTAATCCTCCTCTATTGCTTCCTAGCTTGGATAATAAGTTGGTAAAAAGTATGAATAATAATTTTTAGTTTGATATGAGGTAACTTTTATATTCAAATTGAACTTTAATTTTGTTTACAATAATATATATGATAGGTTTTGAATGTTTTAGTGATTTAGCTTATTTAGGGCATTATATAAGATAGTTTCTGAAGTTTTATACATTTGTATGTGGTTAATAATGTATTTCATTACTTGAAATATATTCCATTATATGTCATGATTTATTTGAAAACACTTCTCATCACATATTAGAAACCTAAATGCTCAAAATAATCTATATAATTTGCATAAATAATTGTCAGGATCCTACTGCCCACTAAGGGCACACTTGATTACCTTTGTATTAGCAACTAAACACGGAATTTAACCAGAATGAATAAGTAACTAGAAATATGAAACAACATAGAATATGAGAGACAATACCAAATTGTATTAATACTCAATCAGAAGAAAATACAATAAAGAAGATGCCACACTTCTTCCCACACCTCTAGAGCTCCCACACTTCTAGGGTTCACCAGTAACTCTCCTTCAATAGTTCACTCTCTCAATTATGGTCACAACAATCAACTCAAACATAGAGTTGTTGTTTACCTCCACTAGTTAGTAACAATGCTGCCAATACACCAAGTACACAACCATACTCCAAGTAGATCTCCCTTCTCTTGCATTAACTTGCAAATCACCAAACCTTACTTACCACATATATATCTCTACACCCTGAAGAACCCTTGTCATTGCCTCACCAAGTCCTTATGATTCTCCAAACTAGTACCCTAGTAGATCTTCTACCAAAACTTGTACAACCTGCAACTCTCCCTGATCATACACACTCGGCACCCCTTTAGAACTAGGAAGAGCTACTCTTGCTCTCTCTCTACAAGCACAATGGCTTTCTAGCACACTTTACAATACAGCCCATGAGTCTATTATATAGATCTCATGCATACAATAATTAGAATTTATTAATTACAATAATTAGACTCGTAACTCAACACCAAAAATAGTCTTTACATGCAAACTACCTGTCTAAAAATAGACCAGTCTGGAACCCGCATGCAAACTGCATGCACACACAGGTTACCAACATCGGTTCCTTCATGAACGATGTCAGCTGACTCATAACCGACATCAGTTTCTTCTGCACTGTAATTTGACCAACATCAGTTCCTCTGTAACTCACTCTATAACTTAGCAACCTCCTCCATTTTTGCATTAGTGAAGCTTTTAGCTCCACAACCTAACAATCTCCCACTTGGAGATAAATAGCTGCACCTGTACCTATACCTATACACCATCTAATTTGTTTCCTAGCTTGTATCCCTCTTCAAGCTCAATCCTAAAGACCAACCACCACACAACCTATGGTGGTACACCTATCATCCAAGTAACCTGCCACATCTAAACCTACAAACCCATGTAGTGAAGATCTTGACCCTGCATAGCATGTTAACCTGTTGCTAGTCCCTCTCAGATTCCTGAGAATCCACTAAACTACTATCCAATACTTCTTCCATGAATTAGCTCCAAACTCTCTGACAACTCCCACTGCTTGGGAAAACTCAGGT
Source organism: Torreya grandis (assembly GCA_037957365.1). Classification (NCBI taxonomy): domain Eukaryota; kingdom Viridiplantae; phylum Streptophyta; class Pinopsida; order Cupressales; family Taxaceae; genus Torreya; species Torreya grandis. The sequence goes on along the minus strand of JARHVA010003317.1, from coordinate 1,255,885 downwards.
CTAAACTCGACCTCATGTGATTTTGAACACTGTTCTAAGCTTAGCTTGAACTGTCTAGCCCTTGGTGTGCTTACCGGTTCTGCATCCTGAGTATTGAACCCCGCCAACACCTTCTTCACATCAGCTCCCACTGAAGACAAAATCAACCTATGATCTTCCATGTCTCTTATGACAAAAAAATTTTTTGCTGCTCCCAAATTCTTCATGACATACCTCTGAACTAACTTTACCTTTAGTTCAGCAACACCCTACATGTGTAACCCTGCAACAATCAACCACACCACATACAGTAATAGGATAATATTGTGACCATTATCTAATCTAGTAAAGAAAACAAAATGGTTACATTGACCTTGACCAAAGCCATGCTTTGTCATACACCTGTCAAACTTGTACCACTGTCCTTTAGCTTCCTCAAGACCATATACCTTGGCCTTCCATCTCACATGTCCATCCACTCTCTTCTCTAACTTGGAAATCCATTCATCTGTCAGTGCTTTTATCTTCACTGGTAACTCTACCAAATCTCTTGCTTGGTTCTCTTCTAAAGAATTCATGCCATGCTCCCACTATTTCCTAGATTCTACCTACATTGCCTCTTCACATCTTCCTAGTTCTTGACCATCAGTGAGTAACAAGTAGTTTAAAGAAGGAGAATAATGAATATGAGGTTCACTTGCCCTTTTAGTCCTCCACATGGGCATTTGAGACTCCTTGACAGCTTGCTATCTGCCCAACATCTATTCTAGTGACTGATCTCGACCATCTCCCAATCTACACTCGACTGACGTTGATTCCCTACGACTGACCCTGACTACCGACGTCAGTTCTTCTTGACCGATGTTAGTCACCACCTGCCCAACACTACTAACTCTGCTGGTCTGCACATGACCAATGTTGGTACCTGTCTGTTTGATGTCAATTTCTCCTGACCAATGTCAGTACTTGTGTTCTCCTATGAGTGATGATCTTTTTACTCCTGAGCTCCCTTGGATCAAAACCCTGTCCAAATGAACACAGCCTTGCTCAAAATAATTCAGTCCCCTCAGCTGATCTCTGTCCATCATATCCTCCATGAACACCAAGGCTTTCTAGTTCTTAAGTTTATCAAAGACATCTGTCTTCCGCTTCAGAACATGCATCCCCTTCTTACATATGTGACCAAGCCTACAAACCCACATCTCTACAACAAAAGGTGAATCAGTAATATAAGTAGATAGATAAAGGATACCTACTTTCTTACCATCGTCTAATTCAAGTGCATCCACTGTGAGAGTTACTGTGCATCTCTCATCACCCAACTTTCTTGAAGAAATTAGACTCATCTCCAAGACTAGGACCTACATGACCTCCTTCAACACTCGTGTGTTACCCATCTGTAATTTCAGCTTCACTTCCCCTTCACCAACAATCTGACAAGGCTCACCAACCCCTAAATAAATCTTTCCAAAGTCTCCCTGGACATACCCATGAAAAGATGCTCTATTTCAGGCTGCATGGATAGAGGCAATAGAATCTATAAACCAAGATTATACTTTATCCAGAGCATCCTGTGTAACAATACCTGTAACATCTACTTCTTCATGTTGATCTATTACCAACCAATAATCTTTATTTACCTACTCTTTCTTTCCATCAATCTAACCATTCATGTCATTCAGTTTCTCCATTCATAGCTTACTTTCTTCTACCATTGCTATACTCCCACTCAATTTGAAACCCCTGAGAGTGACAAGTAATCAACAAAACACTTAACACGCTCTGACCACCTATTAGTGTACTTAACCATGCTCTGATACCAACTGTCAAGATTGGTACCAACCTAGTCCACCTATTTTGATACCAACTATCAAGATCCTACTGCCCACTAAGGGCACACTTGATTACCTTTGTATTAGCAACTAAACACGAAATTTAACCAGAATGAATAAGTAACTAGAAATATGAAATAACACAGAATACGAGAGATAATACCAAATTGTATTAATACTCAATCAAAATAAAATACAATAAAGAAGATGCCACACTTCTTCTTCCCACACCTCTAGAGCTCCCACACTTCTAGGGTTCACCAGTAATTCTCCTTTAATAGTTCACTCTCTCAATTATGATCACAACAATCAACTCAAACACAGAGTTGTTGTTCACCTCCACCAGTTAGTAACAACACTGCCAATACATCAAGTACACAAATGTGCTCCAAGTAGATCTCCTTGCTCTTACATCAACCTACAAATCACCAGACCTTACTTACCACGTAGATATCTCTACACCCTGAAGAACCCTTGTCCTTGCCTCACCAAGTCCTTATGATTCTCCAAACCAGTACCCCGGTGGATCTTCTACCAGAACTTGCACAACCTGCAACTCTCCCTGATCATACACACTCGGCACCCCTTTGGAACTAGGAAGAGCTACTCTTGCTCTCTCTACAAGCACAATGGCTTTCTAGCACACTTTATAATATAGCCCATGAGTCTATTATATAGATCTTATGCATATAATAATTAGACTTTCTTAATTACAATAATTAGACTCACAACTCAAGACTAAAAATATTTTTTACATGCAAACTACCTATCCAAAAATAGACCAGTCCAGAACCCGCATGCAAACTGCATGCACACACAGGTTGCCAATGTTAGTTCCTTCATGACCGATGTCAACCGACTCATAACCGATGTCAGTTGCTTCTACACTATAATCTGACTAATGTCAATTGGCCTGACTAATGTTGGTTCCTCTGCAACTCACTCTACAACTCAGCAACCTCCTCCATGTTTGCATTAGTGAAGCTTTTAGCTCCAAACCTAACAATAATTTCCTCTCATGATAAACCATAAAATTACATTATTAGGAAATAATAGTGTTGAAACTAAAGAGCTATCTTAGACTTAGATTAGGCATGATCTTGCACCTTTATTGAAAACATCTCTAATTCATAAAATATCTTTCATTTGATCTGAAAGTGCGTTCTTTTTCAAGTTTACACATTAATTGATAGTTCCTTTTATTTATCATTATTATTTTTTCAATTTATATGCAAGTAGATTTCTAGTGTTAGTTGTTTGATTTACTATGGTTATACCCATTAGAGATGCCTTCATCCTTTTTACACTTTATTTTTATATCCATAACCTAGTTTACAAGTCTATCTATAGCTCGGTACAAATTGAAAAAATGGATAGCCTTTATAGATCTCTAGTAGCCCATAAAAGCTTTGAGCTTTCTTACCTTTTAGTTATTTATTTAAGTACCCTATGTACCCCCTACCAAACACTAGTGGATCCATTCAAATTATTGGAGATACATATTGGAAAACTTGATGGGACCTCACATATGATCTCATTCTAGTTATATCCCATTTACAGCCCTCCTATCTAACTCCCCTCTATTAGCTATTACGATTTGCTTTTAGTTGTGTTCCAGCTCTCACCTTGGTTGTTTTATCCTACTTTAGTTTTGTGTCATTCTCCCTATTGGTTCTATATCTATTTTACTTTTATATTATCTCTCATGTTTCTCTTTCCTCATTTCATCCATGGCTAGCCTCCCACCCTTGGGCTGCCAACACCATTAGATTCAGGGCCTTATTCCTAAGCTCACTCATGAGTAGGCTATGGTTGAAAAGGAATACCATAGACACCATAGGATCTAGGAGGTTCCCTTGACCCAGCATGGTGGCCTATACCTTATTGTGTTTTTCAAGGAAAAATATTAACAAGTCTATAACCAATAGACTTAGTCCCCTTTCCACCAATCTGAGCTTCATTCATCTAAGGATCTTTCCCCTTGGCCTCATGTTATAATTCACTCACCCATTTGAGATGATGAGGACCCCCTTACATGAATGGGTATTGATGATATACATGAAATCATTCATGATTACCATAGATGCATTTAATTGAATGAAATACACCCTTATGCCCCTAGGATTAGGTGGTGTGCTTCTTTTGGAGATAGAGATCACACTTGTTTGGTTTCAAGAGCCTTAACTAGTTCTCACATGAATTCCCTACATATTTCTTAGTAGGAAAATATAAATCAAGAACCTATTGATGTCCATGTTATGGGAAATAGGTACTCTAAATCATCAAGGCATCTCCATCATATAGATTCCTCCCATCCTCTTAGTCCATCCTAGAGTTTTAGATGAGCGTGTTAATTTTTATTACCACCTACAAATTAGAGATATGAGGGATGCCTATCTTGAGAATTAACACCCTCAAGTTGACCCTTGTCTGATGGCACATGATCAAAATCATGGATACCTAGGTCACCATAACCATTTCCATGAGTATGACATGTCATCCCATCATCTACGTAGGGAATGATATCCTTCCCATGGTCATTCTCCACTTAATGGTAGGGATAATTTATAGCATGAGCATCTTTCATATTAGGAGTTGCCTCAGAATCATCCCCTTTATGATTATGGTTGTGATGAGTTATATTATCATAAATAACATCATAACCACCATGAGCCTCCTCTTGGGGCTCATTACCAACCCACTATCAACTATGCTTATGAGGATCTCCATAGGAATCCTCTTACCCCTTGGGTATGTATTATTCCCCTTCCTACTATCCCTAAACTACCTAAGTTCAATGGGACTTGGGAATCCAATACCATGGAGCATATCATGACATTCATGATGGTGTGTATGGATTGGGAATAAGATGAAGGCATGATGTTGAATATTTTTTCTCATTCTCTATGAGTTGAAGCTCTTATTTGGTTTCAAAATCTTCCTCCATATTCTCTCTAGTTTTTAGCTCCTTATAGATGACTTCCTCTAGTAGTTTGTTATCTTCAGACCATTTAACATTGAAATTTAATTACTTGCCTCCATGGCATAGGCTAAGGGTGAGTCAAAATTTGATTTTGTACATAGGTGGTGTTTAATAATCCATACATTTAGTACCAATTTCTTGAATGATCAGCTTTATGACATGTTCCTACAAGCATTAAGGTAGGAGGTTCACCTTGAGGTCCTCAAGCATGATCTTACCTCATATTATGAAGTTATTAATGAGTGACTAAAGATTTAAAAAAATTATGTGCATGTAGGAATTTGCCTTATGCCAACCTAAAATTCATCCTCTTCATGTGATCACAACTACAATGCAATCAGTGATAATGTCATTGATTCTCTTCTCAAGAAGAAGGGCAAGAAAGACAACCACAAGGTGATTGCTTTGAGTAAGAAGCTACCTGAAAATAAAGATTTTGAATCAAACACAATAAAACCATGGATGGTGTTTCCTTATGACTCCACCAAATTTTGTAATTTCCATTGGATGAAGGGTTAAAATGATGCCAATTATGTTTCCCAAATGTTTGGTGCACAAGCCTTGCCTCCATCTTAAAGTTCTCCACTTATGGAACCCAACTACAAGTTTAATTTATTAAAGGATCCATTACCTAAACATGACAAAGAGAAGAAGAAGAATAAAAATAATAAATCCAAGGATAAAGCCCATCATTCCCCTTCTTGATCATCTACCTCTTCTGACTCTTCTTCCCAAGTTGACCTAAGAGGAAAAGCCAAGCACAAGAGTATAAAATTCATTGATTATATTTACATAGCCTATAATAGGTATGACTACTTTGTCAACATGTGCTTGGTTAGGTCATCAACCACATTGTAGATACTAGTGGTGTTGGGCCTCCTGTCTAGCCCATGGGGATAGGTAACCAAAAATTTAGATTTGACTTTTAGTGTAACATCTCTCCTCAAGCAAGATAGTGCCCTTACTCTATCAAAGAGGAGTTATAGGGCCCCTCAATTTGGATATCCATTTGGGACCTTCTTCACCTTTGCCCTAAGTAAAGGGGCCTTGTATTTGATGAGTTTGGTCTCTCATGAGGGCCCATTTTAGGATGATGTCAATTTTTTTTTCAACTCTGATGCATCTAAGCACCCTCATCCTCCTTGTCTTATATTTTGACCTTGCCTCTTTTTTAGATGCTTTAATTATCATAAAGAGGGATCATTTTCCTTTATACATTGAGACCTCTATTGACAATTATCATGTTAAGATATGTATCATTGATAAAGGAGATTTGTTGAATATCATGCCCCTTCATGTGTTCAATGAGCTTGGGATTAGTTAGAAGAATCTCTCTGATTCTTTCCATAATTGTATTATTTTAAACAATAACATAGTTGTACTAGTGGGAAAGGTGAAGCTCCAGGTTAATTTTGGCCCCAAGATACTCAAGATTTAATTTTATTTATTAGACTTATATATTTCATACAATATGATTCTTGGCCATCCTTAGACTGCTACCATGCAAACCATCACATCAGACACATTTCACATGGTGTATTTCATGTATGAAGGTGAGGCTCATACCATGAAGGCTGACCTAGATCCCTAGGCATTGTTTTACACAAAGATAAATCCCTTAGGTGAGGCTTTATTTGTTTCCTCATAAGGCTTTATGGACTCCCACACACCTCCCTACTTCAGAGTGTCATTTTCTCAAGGATGAATATTGTGATCCATCTAAGTATTTATTAGCATTCACTCCTTCAAAATTATATGTGTCAAAAAACTCCCTCTTCATCTTTGTGATGCTAGGTTGGTTCTTCCCTTTTTGTAAACCTCTTTCAAGACACCTCCTTAGATGTTGATCTTCCCCTCACATCATGCATCTCTTATTAAAGTATAAGATTTGTCAATGTATCTCTTGTAAAGACTACTAGAGTAGATGAGTCTAGTCTCAAGTGTTATTTTATTCATGTTATGGCATGCAACATATTCAATGAGAGAAAGGCATATATAAAACTCATGAGAGCTTATTATAAGTACCATTATCCCCTTGATCATTTATGTTTGGAGATCTCTCTTTGTGATGGCCCAACCCCTAATATCCCCATAGTGCATATCCTAAAATTTGAGATCAAAGAGGTTGACCAATCATTCCCTCCAATGCCTAAGTTTTTTGAGGAAGCAAATGATATGGATGTTGAAGGATCTATAGATGTCAACCTTGGCACTTTCATAAGGCTAAAGATCATCAAGATTAGTGTTAGCCTTAGTCCAGAGGAATGGGATATCTTGGTCATTTCTTACAATAATTTTTGGATGTATTCACTTGGGAATACATCTATATGAAGGGCATGGATCCCAACATCATTATTTATAACCTTGTTATGGATGATGGGGTTTATCCTGTTCACCAAAATCAATGACGAATGTCAGTTAAAGTATCCTTATTAGTCAAGGCTAAGAATGAAAAGATCATCTGAGTTAGTTTGATCCAAGCCATTGACTACCCATGATGGGTTACCAAAATCATCTTAGTTCTTAAGAAGAATGGATCTATTTGCATCTACATCAAATTTCAAGATCTCAATTTGGCTTATCCAAGGGATAATTTTCCAAATCCTTTGATGGACCAAATTATAAACTCCATAACTTGTTTTGAAATCATGTCCCTTATGGATGGATTCTTAGGGTATAACCAAATCTAAATTTCACCCAAAAACTAGTACAAGATAGCATTCACTACCCCATGGGGTACCTTCTATTATGCCATCATGCCTTTCAGTCTGAATAATATTGGGGCTACATATTAGTGTGCCATGACCCATGTTTTTTATGACTCATCCATAAGATTATGGAGTACTATGTTGATGACCTCCTCAAAAAATCCCACAAGTGAGATGAGTAAGTGCGAGACCTTAGGATCATCTTTGAGCATCTTAGGGAGTATCACATCAACCTTAACCCTAAGAAGTGCATTTTTGTCATATCCACTAGAAAGCTTCTTAGATTCCTCATTATATAAAGAGGCATCAAGATAGATCTTGAAAAGATCAAAGTGATCCTTGAGATGCCTCCCCTGCATATTCTTGTTCACTTATAGTCCTTCTTTAGAAGGCTCAACTTCCTTAGACATTTATTTGAGGAGTATGCTCATAAATCCATACCCCTCACACATCTCTTATGTAATAACACCCTATTTTTATGGTTTCCTAAAGTCTAAGTGGATTTTGAATAATTGAAGTGCACCCATCAAGGGTCATGAGTTCATCTTGTACACCTCTATCATTGATATTTACATTAGGGGTATGTTGTGTCAAAAGGATGACTCTAACATAGAGAGATATTCACTACATCTCTCACATGTTAATTATCCTTGAGCTCAACTACTCCCTTATTGAGTGGCAGTGGATCTCCCTCATCATTGACATTAAGAAGTTATAACATTACATGTTGGGCCAACTACCAATGTGATTGTCCAATATGGTCCATACCACTATTTTCTCAATAAGACATAGCTTGCTAGCTAGACTACAATATGGATCATGCTTCTTCAAGATTTTGATCTCTACATTATTAACTAAAAATCCACCAAGGGTTTAGTTGTAGCCAAATGACTCATTGAATGCTTGTTATCCAATTCTAGAGAAGAATTGGTTGATGATTCCTTCCTTGATGAGATGGTATACTTGATCAATCAGATTATCTTCAAGTGTGATTGGTATTGGAACATTTTTCATTGCCTTGAGACGTCAATCTTATCCCATTGATCCTCCTTTGTAAGAACATTATCAAATCCACAAGATCATCACTCATTATGTCATCATAGGTGGTTTCTTGCTCAAGATAGCTCTAAATGGCATGTTGATGTAATTTCTAGCCCTTGAGAACACCTCTCTCATGTTGGAGGAGTCTCATGAGAGTGTTTTTGGTGGCCACCTAGGAGGGCAAGCCGCCATTTAGTGTATTATCAGGATGGGTTACTATTAGCCCACTTTTATTAAGGATGCCATCTAATACACCAAGAAATGTAAGTTGTGCCAAGTTATTAGGGATGCTATCAATGCCCATACAGGCCTCTTTCATTCTATTTCATATCCTTGACCCTTCTATATTTGGTCTCTCAACATTTTTAGAGAGTTCAAACCTACCTCTTCTGATGGCCATTATTGGTTCATCATTACCACTGACTATTTCATGAAGTGGGTTAAGGCCATGCCTTTTAGAAACATGTGTGGGAAGACCATTTCTAAGTTTGTCCTAAAGTATTTCATTTGTAGGTTTAAGGTCCTTAGTGAAATCATTTCCAATAATGGCTCAAGCTTCCAAAGCTACAAGATACATGAGCTCACTTAATGCTTTGAGTTTAAGCTCCATTTTCCCTCCATGCATTACCCCCATGGAAATGGGCAATCTGAATTTTCAAATAATACTTTGAATAAGATGTTTCTCTATACCATTTCCCAATCTAAGCATGATCTACATCTCATGTTGTATCCTACCCTTTGGGCCTACCAAACTAGCTTTCAGATGGCTATGGGGGCAACCCCATATGTGCTCATATATGGATATGAGGTTGCTCTTCCTTTAGAGGTCTTAATCCCTTCCTTTTAGGTTAATATGTTTGGATCCCTCTCTAATGAGGAATAATGTTCCACTCTCTTTGTTAATCTTGAGAAGCTAGATGAACACCACATTGATGTTCTTGAGCATAACCATGTTTACCAGCACTATCAATGCCCCCAATTTGATAAATTGGTGTTCCCTCATCCATTTAAGGTAGGTGACATGATCCTCATCTTTGATAAAGAGAACCATAAGAAGGGAAAACTCACACATAAGTGGTTTATCCCATTCATTATCACTACCTATTTAGAGAATGGGGCTTATTATCTCTCAACCCTCGAAGGTGAGCCCCTATGGTATCTATTCAATGGGTTATGCCTTAAGATGTTTCACATCTAAGCCCTGTGTGGCCCTCCAAGAAAGTTTCCTATGGTGGTAGGGTGAACCTTTCCCCTCTTCTCACACCACTAATCTCCATGTTGCTTGTATATGTGTATGCACATGGGTTATTTATTATCATTTCCTACTATCTAATCACATGTATCTAGTAGTCTATACCAGATGAAGCATACACATCACACAAAATCATATACACATGTGTTAATAATGATAAATGACTATATATACATACTAAAAATATATGTTTTTCTCTAATTACATCATATGGCTTTATCTAAGCCTAGGCTTATAGTCCCCAAAATTAACAAATGCATGGCTACATATATTATATCATCCCAATAATCTATGACTAGGATCTATCTATGTTATCCCTATTCTAGGTGGAGATCTCAATATCTACCTATTGACCAGTTGAGACATGGTCTCCTCTAGGCTAGCTAATCAGTCTACCCTCTCTCTAGGTGTGTTTACTCCTTTGACCTATTCTTAAGCTAGCTTAGCTCATATCTCATCAATCTCAACCTTTTTATTAGCTAATTGTGCCTTAGCTCATGCTATAGTGATCTCATATTGTGTTATAACTAAATTTACCTCTATCCATGATATCTGATTCCATGCTTTTGCTAGCTTAAGTGATACTCATGCATCCACACACCATAAGTGAGTATGTGGCTCTACCCCCATTAGTATATGTGGTACCCACTCTTTGAGTGGTGTTGCTGACACATCAAGGAATACCTCCCTCAATAGTAGGTCCACCTAGGGTCCAGTCCATCTAAGTTGGTCTCCTACACACATAAATAGCACATATGTTAATCATATATAAACTATCACTAAAATATGAGTACAAAAGATAAAGTATTCTTTATCAAATACAATTTTATTACAAAATTCATGATTAAACCAAGTTATAAGGTAAACCCTCCTAATCTTAAAAATGAAACATCCACCACAATTAACATATTTTCATAACAGCCTAATCTACTTGTCTTATCCAACATACCAAGGATATATTTATCCTATTTACATGAGTCCCTAGCTTTATTTCTCCCATGGTTTCTAGAGTGTCAACTTATATCTCTCCCTCATCCTATTGCGGTTGATATAAGCCAACCTATACCAAAATTATATGATGTGAATGCTTATTGTGATTATCATTAGGGACCAAGAAATTCTAAAATTAAAGGTTTTACCTTGAATCACAAGGCCTAAGATCTTATCGATGATTTGGTCAAGTGTTTCTTCATTAAGGATGGAACCCTTCATATGTGCATTAACTACCGCATGCTTAATAAAGTAATGATTAAGAATAGGTGTCCTTTGCCTCACACTAATGATATTTTTTATTAAGTTCATGGTGAAATATTATTTTTAAAAATTGATCTTCATGCAAGGTATCTATAGACAATATTTTATGATTATATAGCACCTCAATCTTGTATACCTAAAAAACTTAGATCTTGGATGTTTTTATCAATTCTATACCTTTAACACCTATGTATTCTTTATATCTAATCTATCTTGTACCCTTGGACTATATTACTTATTTTGACAAAGCTTATATTGATGACCTAGGTCTTTTATCTTTCCTTGAATGCTTAAAATGTACTTATCTTCCATTTCTACAAGTTCTAAACCTGTACCTACTTTCCTACTCCCTTAACACTAATGTCTAGGATATACACTAATTTAAATTAAAAATATGTGTCCTTTGCCTCAAATTAATTATCTTTTTAATTAAATTCATGGTGAAATGGTATTTTCAAAAATTGATCTTCATGCAAGGTATCTATAAACATTATTTTATGATTATATAGCACCTCAATCTTTTACACTTGGAAAACTCAGACCGTGGATGTTTTTATCAATTCTATACCTTTATCACCTTTATATTTTTTGTATCTAATCCATCTTATACCCCTTAAATTATATATATTAGTCTAACCAATCTTATATTGATGACCTAGGTCTTCTATCTTGCCCAGAATGCTTAAAATGCACTTATTTTCCATCTCTGCATGTTTTAAACCTATACCTACTTTCTTACTCCCTTAACACTAATGTCTAAGATAGACACTAGCATCAAAATTAGTGTCCTAATTGGATGAAAATGTCCACTATCCTAAAGTCATCCAAATTTTAAAATGAAACATATCCTAATGGTTGGTATAAGTGCTTTAATGTGAGTTACTACTCTAAAGGGATTGATATAAATACAAGATCAACCCTCATTCATTCCTCACCTATTTAAACCTATAAAATACCAAAGAGACCAAGTCAACTTATCAAAATCACTCTATCAAGCATTTAATTAAATAAAGCTTCTCTATTTCCACACTAGCCATAGGTATAACACATCTATAGGTTTGAAATACTAAAGGAGCAGCCAAAGAGCCTAATTTTCTAGGTTATAAGATAGGTCACTATTGTACTTAATTTTCACATATTTTATGATTCACAAAAAATCCAACACATAGGGGATAACTACATGAGTCTAAGTCCCTCTTATGTAGTATTGGTTATGTAGGTAGCATACTCTAATAGTGGTTTCATTAGGGTTAGCTCGACACCATGTGTCCACTAACTAATTTTACCTAAAGTCACTATGGAGATGGAAAACTAGGGTTTTCCCAATTTATAAGGATTAATCATCCATGACCAAGATATTAATGCACCAGCGTGAAGGTAAAGTAAAAACATAAAAGCATATAGATAGTCACATCCTTTTTCATTAGGTGTTTCATATAGTACACTTGCATCGAACCCATAAAATATTATTAATGTAATCATCCTAGGCTAATGTTATTTTTTAAAGCTCCAGAAGTGTCAAACCCAAAATTTGATGACTCTTCTAGAATCTCCTACTAGCCTAATTTCTACCTATTCTAGATCTAGAACTACATTAGCATCATAACAAGTTAATTACATTACTTTTTTATCATTTATATACTTAGCATATATTTCATTCACATATTTATACTATATAAACATAATAAATTTAGTGTATGCTTATATCTAAGTTTAACATCTCATTGTCTACTATAAATTTGATTATCACCCTTGTGACATTTCATTTCTATATACCCCTTAAATCAAATATACAGTTAATGATAAGATCAGCTTATATTCCATTTTAGGGTTATGTATTTGGTGCACCCGATCTTTGAACATCAAACCTTAGGATAAATTAGGGTTTTTTTATTGTTTAATTTAATGCAAATTTAAAATTTTTCATTTGTGACATAATGGAAAATGTTTGTGCAAAAACCCAATTCCAAATAGAAGATAAAGACGCATTGGTTACTCATATAAATAATAAAAAGGGCTTAATATATGTCTTTTTGTATGTTATAAGAGATTAAATAAGTAAAGAAGATTAAAATAAGGCTACTTCACCTAGTGATGGTGAATCCTTAGAAGGTACTATAACTAAGCCCACATCTATCAATCTGCATACATCTAGTGGGAACATGGATTATGTGTTTAATCATTTGTTTCCTAAAAATACCATTACTACATATATCATTGAATTACCCGTTATTTCAACATAAATACTAGTTTCAATGCCTATTACTACTCAAAACATGTTTTCATCCCCTTTGGTGACTTCTCAACTTGTTAATCTAAATCCCATTGGGTCTAAAGTTTAATGACTATTTCAAGTCATGAATACCTTAGAGGATAATATTATAAACATTGAAAAAAATGCTTTAATGTCTCCTCATGCTATTGATTTTTAAGATGTATTTCATAACCCTCTTGCACTTGAGATATATTTACAGCCTTTACCAACTAGATATTTTGCACCTAAATTCACATTTTATGATGGTAAGGGTGATCTTGAATAACATCTTCAAACCTTTTATTTGGCATGCCTTGACTATTCCTCCAATGATAAAATTTTGAACAAATTATTTCCAAGAAGCCTTAAGAACTATCATTTGAGGTTGTTCTATGATTTACCTCTATAATTTGTAAAATCATCCAAACATCTTACAAACCAATTATTAGTACACTTTTATATTAATATTTCTAAAAAGGTTTCCTATGCCCAAATTTACAAAATCAAATAAGGAACCAATGAACCTATCAAATAATATGTCTTGAGATATAAGACAATGCTAGCCAAAAGGACCCATCTTATGGTAGATAAAGAGTTACAAGACATGTTCAAGCAAATTTTGATTGATTTTTTACATGAGAACATTATTTTTAAGAATTTCAAATTTTTTAATGACTTAAGCCATGTTGTATGTATTTTTTAAATGAATCTTATGTCATTAAAAAATCTCAAGTATGTAGCAAACACACCAACTACATCTACATCTAGTACAAAATTCATGATTACACCAAGTTATAAGGTAAACCCTCCTAATCCTAAAAATTAAACATCCATGATAATTAACATAATTTCACAATATCCTAATCTACTTGTCTTATCTAATGTACCAAAGATATATTTATCCTATTTACATGAGTCTCAAGCTTCATTACTCCCATGGTTACTAGAGTGTCAACTTATATCTCTCCCTCATCCTATTGAGGTTGATATAAGTCAACCTATACCAAAATTATATGATGTTAATTCTTATTTTGATTATCATTAAGGACCAATACATTCTAAAATTAAATGTTTAACCTTGAATCACAAGAGCCAAGATCTTATCGATGATTTAAAAACTTATATTTAAGGATCCTCCAAAAGAACCAAGCTTATAACATAGTGATCACCATAAATAGAAAATATTTTATAAGACCATTCTTATAAGGAACCAAAAGTGAAAATGGTATATAATACACATCCTCTTCTATCACATTACGATCACCCATGTGATGGGATTATTGGTACGTACACATGACATATACCTCCTATGGTTTAGAGACCATCTACTACTTTTGATGACAATGAGATTAAGGATGATGACTCTGATATTCATTCTTTATTCATTTGATTATACCTTTATAAATACCCTATTGTTATAATTGATAATGGTGAATGCAAAAAAATTTATACCATGACATTAATTACACACTTAGTTTATACTCATAATAATTTATGTCCTTATATTAGATCAGTTAGAGCATTTGATGGGAAATCATAGAAGGTTCCTGGAAATATTGACTTACCTTCATAGGTTTTTCCTACACATGTGGTTATTACCTTATTAGTTATACCTTCCACATGCATCTTTGCTATGTCATTGGGAAGACCTTTATAGAATGACAACAACTGAGTTAATCAAGTTGAAGGCACAACTTAAAGATATGTTGTCTAAAGGATTGATTTGGTCAAGTGTTTCTTCATTAAGGATGGAACCCTTCATCTATGTATTGACTACCACATGCTTAATAAAGTAATGATTAATAATAGGTGTCCTTTGCCTCACATTAATGATATTTTTGATTAAATGCATGGTGAAATATTATTTTTAGAATTGATCTTTATGCAAGTTATATATAGACACTATTTTATGATTATATAGCACCTTAGTCTTGTATACTTAGAAAACTCAGATATTGGATGTTTTTATCAATTCTATACCTTTACCACCTATGTATTTTTTTATCTAATATATCTTATACCCTTGGATTATATTACTTATTTTGACCAATCTTATATTGATGACCTAGGTCTTCTATCTTGCCTCGAATGCTTAAAATGTACTTATCTTCCATCTCTACAAGTTCTGAACATGTATCTACTTTCCTGCTCCCTTAACAATAATGTCTAGGATAGACACTAATTTCAATTAAAAATATGTGTCATTTACCTTGAATTAATGATATTTTTGATTAAATGCATGGTGAAATGGTATTTTTAAATTTTATCTTCATGCAAGGTATCTATAGACACTATTTTATGATTATATAGCACCTCAGTATTGTACACATGGAAAACTCAGACCTTGGATGTTTTTATCAATTATATACATTTATCACCTTTGTATTTTTTGTATCTAATCCATATTATACCCATTGGATTATATATATTAGTTTGACCAATCTTATATTGATGACCTAGGTCTTCTATCTTGCCCAGAATGCTTAAAATGTACTTATCTTCCATCTCTCCAAGTTTTAAACCTATACATACTTTCCTACTCCCATAACACTAATGTCTAGGATAGACACTAGAATCAAAATTAGTGTCCTAACTAGATACAAATGTCCACTATCCTAAATTCATCCAATTTTCAAATGAAACATATCCTAATGGTTGGTATAAGTGATTTAATGTGAATTATTGCTCTAAAGTGATTGACATAAATACAAGATCAACCCTCATTCATCCTCACCTAGCTACACCTATAAAAATACCAAAGAGACCAAGGCAAATTATCAAAATCACTCTATCAAGCATTTAATTGAACAAAGCTTTTCTATTTCCACACTAGCCATAGGTATAACACATCTATAGGTTTTAAATACTAAAGGAGTAGCCAAGGAGCCTAATTTTCTAAGTTATAAGCTAGGTCACATTTGTACTTAGTTTTCACATATTTTATGATTCAAAAAAAATCCAACACATAGGGGGAAACTACATGAGTCTAAGTCCCTCTTATGTAGTATTGGTTATGTAAGTAGCATACTCTAATGGTTGGGTCTTTAGGGTTAGCTCGACACCATGTGTCCACTAACCAATTTTACCTAAGATCACTATGGAGATGGAAAACTAGGGTTTTCCCAATTTATAAGGATTAATCATCCATGATCAAGATATTAATGCACTAGAGTGAAGGTAAAGCAAAAACCTAGAAGCATATATATGGTCACATCCTTTTTCCATTAGGTGTTCCATATAGGAAACTTATGTTGAACCCATAAAATATTATTAATGTAATCATCCTAGGCTAATGTTATTTTTTAAATCTCCAAAAGTTTTAGACCCAAAATTTGATGAATCTTCTAGAATCTCCTTCTAGCCTAATTTCTACCTATTCTAGATATAGAACTACATTAGCATCATAACAAGTTAATTACATTAGTTTTTTTATCATTTATATACTTAGCATAGTTGTATTTCCCATATTTATATTATATCAACATAATAAATTTAGTGTATGCTTATATCTAAGTTTAACATCTAATTATCTACTATAGATTTGATTATCACCCTTGTGACATTTCATTTCTATATACCCCTTTAATCAAATCTAGGGTTAATGATAAGATCACCTTATATTCCATTTTAGGGTTAGATATTTGGTGAACCTGATCTTTGAACATCAAACCCTAAGATAAATTAGGGTTTTTTTATTGTTGTAATTTAATGCAAATTTAAAAAATTTCATTTGTGACATAATGGAAAATGTTTGTGCAAAAACCCAATTCCAAATAGAAGATAAAGAAGAATTGATTACTCATATCAATAATAACAAGGGCTTAAGGATGTCTTTTTGTATGTTACAAAAGATTAAAGAAGTAAACAAGATAAAAATAAGGCTACTTCACCTAGTGATGGTGAATCCTTGGAAGGTACTATAAGTCAACCCACATCTATCAATCTACCTACATCTAGTGGGAACATGGATTATGTGTTTAATCCTTTGTTTCCTAAAACGACCATTACTACATATATCATTGAATTACCCGTTATTTCAACATAAATACTAGTTTCAATGCCTATTACTACTCAAAACATGTTTTCATCCCCTTTGGTGACTTCTCAACTTGTTAATCCAAATCCCATTGGGTCTAAAGTTTAATCACTATTTCAAGTCATGAATACCTTAGAGGATAATATTATAAACATTGAAAAAAATGCTTTAATGTCTCCTCATGCTATTGATTTTTAAGATGTATTTCATAACCCTCTTGCACTTCAGATATATTTATAGCCTTTACCCACTAGATTTTCTGCACCTAAATTCGCATTTTATGATGGTAAGGGTGATCTTGAATAACATCTTCAAACCTTTTATGTGACATGCCTTGACTATGTCTCTAATGATGAACTTTTGAACAAATTATTTCCAAGAAGCCTTAAGGACTATGCTTTGAGGTCATTCTATGATTTACCTCTATAACTTGTAAAATCATCCAAACATCTTGCAAACCAATTCTTAGTAAAATTTTCTATTAATATTTTAAAAAAGGTTTCCTATGCCAAAATTTCCAAAATCAAATAAGGAACTAATGAACCTATCAAATAATATGTCTTGAGATATAAGATAATGCTAGCCAAAATGACCCATCTTATCGTAGATAAAGAGTTACAAGACATGTTTAAGAAAAGTATGATTGATTTGTTACATGAGTACATTATTTTTAAGAATTTCAAAATTTTTGATGTCTTATGCCATGTTTTATGTATTTTTGAATTGAATCTTATGTAATTAGAAAATCTCAAGTATGTAGAAAACACACCAACTACATCTACATCTAGTACAAAATTCATGATTAAACCAAATTATAAGGTAAACCCTCCAAATCTTAAAAATGAAACATCCACCACAATTAACATAATTTCACAATAGCCTAATCTACTTGTCTTATCCAATGTACCAAGGATATAGTTACCCTATTTACATGAGTCCCCAGCTTCATTACTCCCATGGTTACTAAAGTGTCAACTTATATCTCTCCCTCATCTTATTGAGGTTGATATAAGTCAACCTATATGAAAATTATATGATTTGAATGCTTATTATGATTATCATCAGGGACCAAGACATTCTAAAATTAAATGTTTTACCTTGAAGCACAAGAGCCAAGATCTTACCGATGATTTAAAAATTTATATTTAAGGATCCTTCAAAAGAACCCGGCTTATAACATGGTGATCACCATAAATAGAAAATATTTTACAAGACCATTCTTATAAGGAACCAAAATTGCAAATGGTATACAATACACATCCTCTTCCCTCGCATTATGATCACCCACTTGATGGGATTATTGGTATGTACACATGACATATACCACCTATGGTTCAGAGACCATCTACTACTTGTGATGACAATGAGATTAAGGATGATTACTATGATATTCATTCTTTATTCATTTGATTATATCTTTATAAATACCCTATTGTTATAATTGACAATGGTGAAAGCAAGAACATTTATACCATGACATTAATAACACACTTAGGTTATACTCATAATAATTTATGACCTTATATTAGATCAGTTAGAGCATTTGATGGGAAATCTTAAAAGGTTCCTGGAAATATTGACTTACCTTCATAGGTTTTTCCTACACATTTTGTTATTACCTTCTTAGTTATACCTTCCACATGCATCTTTGCTATGTCATTGGGAAGTCCTTTGATACACATTCTTCTAGTAGTACTATTTATAGTGTATGGGTGTGTTAAATAAATTCATGCCAATTGGGTAATTGTAATTTAAGGAATTCCATATGAGAATCCTCTTGAAAAAAATAAACTTATACATAGAAAATTAACTACCAAGATTACTAAGGCTAATTCACTATCAAAAGGGTAAGCAATAGGAAATCCCCATTATTAGGTGGCCAGTACTTGAGTGATCATTACATTAGAGACATATAGTGAATTCCAAAAAATACATATCTTCTACTACATACCATGTTTATATATCTAGAGCACCTACAAATGTAGATATTATTTTTATACCAAATAAATAAATAATCAATCAATAATGGGTTTTGAGATTCCCTAATCCTATTACTCTTATTATTTCTTCATGACCACATAGTGCAGAGCACCAATGATACCACAGTGATAGATATTGCACCTATATATTCTCCTTGGAATCATAAACAAGGTATTACACTAGGTTCACAATGGGGAGACATATATTACTATCCATTGGATGAAATTTTAATATGATCTTTCCTCTTCACAAATATCAAAAATACCAAAAAAAAAAAAACATTCAAACTCCAAAAACATTTCCAACTTATATGTTCTATTAGATTCTTGGCATATATGTGTTAGTTCCATGTTGATGGATGGAATATTAAGTTACTCATACTTACACATACATGTCACACTTCTAATTGAGTGTGATATAGGTATACATAAATATATGATATACTCTTATTTTGGATGTTGGGCCTTACCTATACTCATGTCATGGAGACATTGGAGGCATCCACTTATTTGATCTTGATACACATAAGTTATATGATTTGATCATCAATCTACATTATCATGTTTGAGCTTACATATGTACTTATGCATGCCTTTATCTATGGTTATATCTTACACATGGTACTTGATATGATATACACTTGACATCTTTTTCCTAACACATTTGGTCCATGGGATACTATGACATGTGTATGTTGGTTGCTTATACTTTATGTACTTTCTTGAATGTCTTGACTAGTTATTATCTTCCTTATTTGAGTATTTAAATATTCTCCTTTACTTTTGGCCCCATGCCTATATATGTTTTCTTTGACATTTGAATGTCATTTTTTTGGTATGAAAATTTGAATATGGCATCCTTGCCTTTATGGATATTTGAATAAGTCATGTCCTTTTGATTATGTGACATTTGAACATTCCCTTTATTTTCAATTTCCCTAGATCATTTCCTTTTGACTTTATTTTGAGTTCTCTTGTGTGTGTGATTATTTTCTTATTGAGATTGTATTATCACTATCTATATGTTGTCATGATATTTATCATGCATCTTAAGCCTACATGTGATCACATTGGTTCTATGCATTTCAATGCTATACTACCTAGACATTTTCATTTTATATGTTACATGGTTACATTCACATATTATACAAATATATTATCCTTTTGATGTGAGTTAACTACTAGTTCCTATCTTTCCCTCACCTCAAAGGGGTCATATTAGTGGAGGCATGTCATAAAGACATGTTCTACACATTTGTCATAGTTTATAAATTTAGTGGGGGCATGATTTGGAAGCATGTTCTCCAAACTCATTTAATATATGTTACTTATATCAATTTTCAAATTTATTTGGGTAATTTCATATGGTCATGGCTTCCACATATTCATAGTTCCTAGCTTCATTGTGGGAATTCTTTAAAATCATGTTCTCTACACCTATTCAGTATTAACATCTTCATATTACATTGGGGACATGTATTGGAAACATTTTCTCCACATTGGTACTTATATAAATTTTAATTTTTTATATATACATTGGGGGAATGGTTTGTAATCATTTCCTCCACACACAAGTTTTCTAAATTAGCCAAAGCACACAATTATATGATTCAAATTTATAGTGGTGGCTAAATTATATAAAATGGTGCTACTTTTATACATAATTTTGTCATGATATATATCTATGATTCATATTATATACAACATGTGTCTAAGATTGAAAATTTTGAATTAGTTCATATTTCATAACTCTTTTGTGGATTCTTACCACATCATAGATTTTTTGTACTGATACCCCACAAAATTTTATGGACTTTATTAAGCTAATCTAATGTAGTAATTGGTTCACCTTTTTCATGATTTAATTGATCAAATCACTCAATCTTACCAAGTTTTCATGTTATAATTTATTGTATCATATGGTCTCACTAGGTTATTAGTATCATTGGGTTGCACAGTTGAGCTAATCTTAACTGCTAGGTGCCAATTCACTTTTTCTCCAAGGTTGGGGGCATATGCCTTCCAATATCTCCCCCTATATATCTCCTTGGATATATGCGCTTTCAATATTTTATCTATATTTATCCTAATCTTAGTTTTAGAGCCTTATAATGATACATCTTTTTCAAAATAACTTGTTAATAGGAAAAGTGTTTATATTGACACATAAGTGTACTCTTAAACCTTGCTCTTTGAATTTCAAGTAACTTTTGGCCCCATGCCTATATATGTTTTCTTTGACATTTGAATGTCATTTTTTTGGTATGAAAATTTGAATATGGCATCCTTGCCTTTATGGATATTTGAATAAGTCATGTCCTTTTGATTATGTGACATTTGAACATTCCCTTTATTTTCAATTTCCCTAGATCATTTCCTTTTGACTTTATTTTGAGTTCTCTTGTGTGTGTGATTATTTTCTTATTGAGATTGTATTATCACTATCTATATGTTGTCATGATATTTATCATGCATCTTAAGCCTACATGTGATCACATTGGTTCTATGCATTTCAATGCTATACTACCTAGACATTTTCATTTTATATGTTACATGGTTACATTCACATATTATACAAATATATTATCCTTTTGATGTGAGTTAACTACTAGTTCCTATCTTTCCCTCACCTCAAAGGGGTCATATTAGTGGAGGCATGTCATAAAGACATGTTCTACACATTTGTCATAGTTTATAAATTTAGTGGGGGCATGATTTGGAAGCATGTTCTCCAAACTCATTTAATATATGTTACTTATATCAATTTTCAAATTTATTTGGGTAATTTCATATGGTCATGGCTTCCACATATTCATAGTTCCTAGCTTCATTGTGGGAATTCTTTAAAATCATGTTCTCTACACCTATTCAGTATTAACATCTTCATATTACATTGGGGACATGTATTGGAAACATTTTCTCCACATTGGTACTTATATAAATTTTAATTTTTTATATATACATTGGGGGAATGGTTTGTAATCATTTCCTCCACACACAAGTTTTCTAAATTAGCCAAAGCACACAATTATATGATTCAAATTTATAGTGGTGGCTAAATTATATAAAATGGTGCTACTTTTATACATAATTTTGTCATGATATATATCTATGATTCATATTATATACAACATGTGTCTAAGATTGAAAATTTTGAATTAGTTCATATTTCATAACTCTTTTGTGGATTCTTACCACATCATAGATTTTTTGTACTGATACCCCACAAAATTTTATGGACTTTATTAAGCTAATCTAATGTAGTAATTGGTTCACCTTTTTCATGATTTAATTGATCAAATCACTCAATCTTACCAAGTTTTCATGTTATAATTTATTGTATCATATGGTCTCACTAGGTTATTAGTATCATTGGGTTGCACAGTTGAGCTAATCTTAACTGCTAGGTGCCAATTCACTTTTTCTCCAAGGTTGGGGGCATATGCCTTCCAATATCTCCCCCTATATATCTCCTTGGATATATGCGCTTTCAATATTTTATCTATATTTATCCTAATCTTAGTTTTAGAGCCTTATAATGATACATCTTTTTCAAAATAACTTGTTAATAGGAAAAGTGTTTATATTGACACATAAGTGTACTCTTAAACCTTGCTCTTTGAATTTCAAGTAACTTCAATCACAAAATATATGCATTGATTTTATAGTATAAAATTCTCTTTGTTATAGGTTAGTCATTAACAAAACATTCAAGTTGGGTACACATAAAGATAAGGTGTGCATACACACCCAGGTACGCATTTTATTCCTATAAACTATAAATTTCATTACTAGATTAAGGTGGGGAAAATATAGATGCTATTTTATGATTATATATCACCTCAATCTTGTTCACTTGGAAAAATCATACATTGTGTATTCCTCTTATTTTTATACCTCTCCCACCTCTGTATTTCTTGCATATGCTCTATTTTGTGCCCCTTGGACTATATCTCTTAGTTTGACCAATCTTATATTGATGACCCATCTATTCTATCTTTTTTAGAATGATTAAAATGTACTTATCTTCCATATTTTCAATTTTTAATCTTGTACCTACTTTCCTACTCTATAGACACTAATATTTAGGATAGACACTAGAATTGACATTAGTGTCTAGACTTGATGCAAGTGTATAATACCCTAAAGTCATCTAATTTATAAATGAAATGTATCCTAATGGTTGAACTAAGTTCTCTAATTACTCTAAATGAATTGATATAAATATAATATCATCCCTCATTCATTCCTCACCTACCTACACCTAAAAAAGACCAAATAGACCAAAGATAACTTATCAAAATCATTCTATCAAGCATTCAAATGAAAAAATCTTCCTTATTTCCACACCAATCATAGGTAAAACACATCTACAAGTATGAATTACTACAATAACATCCCAAGAGATTTATTTTATAGGTTAAAAAATAGGTCATTATTTTAATTACTTTGTATTATTATATGAGTTACACATAATCCAACAAATACAGGGGAACTGCATGAGTCTGAGGCCATCTTTTGGAGTATTAGAAATGTATTTAGTGCCCTATGATAGTAAGTTATTTTAGGTTAGTTTGACACTGTGTACCCACTAACCTATTTTTCTCTAAGGTCAATATGGAGATGGAGAACTAGGGTTTTACCATTTTATAAAGAGCGACAGTCCATGACCTAGATCTAAATACACCAGAGCAAAGGTGAAGTAAAACTTAGAAGTTTATAGATGGTCACATAATTTTATATTAGGTATTCTATATAAGACACTTGTATCAAACCTAGATATTAGCATCAACATAATCATCCCATGCTAACATTATTATCTAAAACTCTAGAAGTGTTAGACTTAAAATACAATGATTGTTCTAGAACCTCCTTCCAAATTTATTTTTACCTATTCTAGATCCATAAATACATTAGCATCAGAACAAGATAATTATATTACTTTTTTATCATTTGTATACTTAGCATAATTATACTTTCTATATTTAGACTATCTAAACAGATTAAATTTAGTGTATGGTTATATCTAAGCTTAATATCTAATTGGCTTGTTATAGATATGATTATCATCATTATGTCATTTCATTTATATATACCCCTTAAATAAAATATATGGTTAACAATAAGATCACTTTAGATTTAAACATTACCATCAGTTGATAATTTGAGAGGAATATATTTTGAAAATAGCTTTTAAGACTCATTATGGGCATTACAAGTTCACAATGCTTATATTTGGATTAATGAATACACATATAGAATTTATGAATCTCATGAATAGTGTGTTCAAATATTATCTTGATTGATTTGTGATAATCTTCTTATATGACATTCCCATCTATTCCAAAAGTGAAGAAGATAATGTCAAGCACATATAGTTAGTTTTGTAGCAGTTGTGGAAGCATAAGATGTATGTAAAGTTGTTCAAGTGTGATTTATTTCAAATAAGAGTATAATACTTGGAACACATCATCTTTACAAATTAAATTTTAATGGATCCAACTAGTATTAGATCCATTATGGATTACCTAGCACCCATAAATGTGCATGAGGTGTGTAGCTTCATAGGATTAGTAGGGTAATATATGAATTTTGTGCCAAATTTATCCAAGATAGCTAATCTAATTACCTCTCATCAATATAAAAATTAGAAGTTTGTGTGGTTTGATAAGTGCATAGAAGCCTTTTAGGATCTAAAATAGAGGCTTTTTCTATACTAATGTTACATATTCTAAATCTAAATGTCCATTTTTTAATTATAATAGATGCATCAAGAGATGGTTTATAAGGATTTATCATATAGAATGGTTTAATTATGGCTTATGAATCTAGGAAAATAAAGCATTATGAGGCAAATTGTGTTCTTCATGACCTCAAACTTGTTACCATAGTTCATGTTTTGTAAATTTTGAGAAATTATTTATTCGGTAAACCTTTTGATCTTAAGACTAATAACTTAGGTCTCAAGTATATATTCACCCAACCTAACCTCAATGCTCATCAACTACATCAAGGGCAAAGATAATAGAGTTGTAAATGCTCTTAGCTATAGAGGATACATTATAGCATTGGTTATAATAAGGAGTAATTTTTAAGAACATTTAGGAAAATTCTCTCTTGGAGATTAATTATATGAGTAGGATAAGAAAGTAATCTTTGGCTAAAACCCCTCAATATCATAGATATCATGGTTTTCAATTAGATAAGGATGGAATTTTAAGGTATAATGGCATTACATATGTTCTTGACAAAAAAAATTGGAGGAATTTTTTTCTAAAGCAACTACAAAATGCTCCTTATTTAGGACATCCTAGAGTGACTAAGATGCTAACAGAGTTAAAAACATTATATTTCTGGAAAGGAATTAAAAATAATTTAGTTGATTTTATATCCAGATGCTTGGAGTGTCAATGAGTCAAGGTTGAACATGTGCATATTATTAATTTGTTGTACCCACATTCCATACCTAAATTGAAGTGGAAAATTATTAAAATGGACTTTGTCCAAGGTTTATCTATGTTTAGGAACCATAATGACATGATCTTGGTAGTTGTGGATAAACTTACCAAGGTAGATCATTTCATTCCAGATAATTTGATAGATGATGCAATATTTTTTCTAAGAGTTTCATGAAATAAATTTATAGGTTCTATGGGTTTCCAAAAAATATTATTTAAAATAGGGACCCTAAAATGATGTCCATATTTTGTAGACTCTAAATTCATATTGGGAAATGTGGCTAGACTTTAGTACAACTTACCATAAAAAAAAGATGGGTAAATAGAGAGGAAAGATTAGATCTTGGAAAATATTTTGAGGATGTATTGCATGGACTATAAATACAAGTGGGAAGAATACCTACCATTAGTTTTATTTTCTTAAAACAAATCATACAAATCAACTATTAAAATGGCTCCTTTCAAAGAATTATATGGTAGGAGGTGTAGCAAACCAATCAATTGGTCTAAATTGGAAGATAAAGTGGTCTTTAGACCTGATATACTTGCTAAAATAGAAGAGTACATAAAATTAATAAGGTATAGATTAGTTGAAGCCAATGATAGGCTTAAAATTTATGTTTTTATAAAAATAACATCATGGCATTTCTCAATTAGAGATAGTTTTTTGTGGGTCAAACCCCAAAAAAGTGTAATAAATTTTTTAAAATTAGAAAAGTTATCACTTAGATATGTGGGACCCTTTTATTTTATATAAATTATTAACCCTATAGCATATAGGCTTGTATTACCACCATATTTAGCTCAAATGCATAATGTTTTTCATGTTTCATATCTTAAAAAGTATATTACTAATCCTACACATGTTTTGGATTAGAATGCATTATAGGTTTAGGATCCAAGGGTGGTCATAGTAGAACCAATCTAAATAATTTATACTTGAAAGCCTAGCTTGTGTAATCAATAAGTATCATATTTCAAGGTCCAATGGGACCAATATTCTGAAGATAGTGTTATATGGGAGGACTATGAGGAGTTCTTGAGGATATTTCCTCATTAATTCAAATGATACTTTTGTTGAACATTATTTATATTTTGTTGAACTTTGATCTTTAATTTTATAACTATAGTTGAAATAAGAATCATTGGGACAATGACCTATTTTAGGGGGGATAACGTCACATTCAATTTCCTCTATGAACTATTTAAGCATTAATGATGGATTATGAGACTAATGATTGGTAGTGTTGATGTTTATTTTTGAGTTAGATTTGTATATGTTATTTGATTAAAAATTATATTACTTGTTTCATGATCAATATCTTGATGTATGGCCATTGAATATGTTTTATGATGTTTTATGATCATGACATTTTAGATTATTTGCATTCAATAGTTTATTGTGGGTATATGTTGATGATTATTTTGAGTTGGAATAACTACCAATTTAATTAATAAGGTGGATGCAATATTGTCCCACCCTCATGGGAAGTTAAAAAGGAGATAATAATTATAGAGGGGGTGAAAAATACCAACAATGGTGGTGGAGAGAAAGTTTCATTGATCTCATGCATATACCACTTCTCATGATTTTAATAGTATGCAAATTTTTGGGTGCTTAGATTAAAATTAGATTTATGATGGTTGTTTTGGTTCCATTAAATTTTTTATTAAAACTAACTATGTTGTTTTGACTAGATTATGGGTTGTAAATTCTTGAGTGTGTTGATATGTATGGAATGTTCATGCACCCCATTTAGCTAGTTACATTTTATTTGGCATGACATAGCATTAACCTTATTGGGTTATTTGATTGATCTCATTTAAACTATGCTTTGAATATTGTGGCTATATATTTGGCTATTGAAGATTTGAGTATCAATTACATTATTTATTTATTTATTTTATATTTTTTAGATGGGTCACCATATGCCCCATTTGATGAAAATACAAAGGAAATAAAAATGGGTAAAATACCCTAATGCAAATTTATTTAAACAAACTCTAAAACCTTGTAACATTTTTTTGATTATATACTTTGAAGTTATAAAGGTAATAAACAAATAAGGTTTTTTGTAAATTTTCTATACTTTGATGCTTTGTTGTCAATGCAAATGTTAAAATGGTAAAAGTAGTTGATTAGGGTTTTGTTTTGTTATTTTGGCATCATATCAAGGTTGACCTCTCCATTTGGCATGTTAGTGGTTTCATTATGCTACCATCCAAGGTTATGGGAATAAAAATTCAAGCAAATTGGAAGTGAAAAGAGTTGAGCATTTATGAAGAGGTGTGGTATAATGGCAAACTAGAAAAATAGAAGAGAGTTTGGAGTGCATGCAAACACATGCATGGATAGTGGAAAAGGGATAAAAGAAGATAATAGGGAAATAATAAGGGCATTATGGCATAAAATGAGGAAAAGGAAGGAGAAATCTCAGCTATAAGGGGAAAGGTCAATCATTCTAGCATTGAATGACAGACTTGTAATACATAAGTTAGTTTTTCTTGTATGGTTTACCAAATTTGAAAAGAAGCAACATGGGTTTTGATATGGGTTTCTTGATATAATTTTTGTATTTTTTTTAATTCATGTAATTAGTTAGCTTGGAAAAACCCTTATCCTCACTCTAATATTTTTTAGATCCACATACCTGAGGATAGAACTCGGTTCTATACTCAAGCTTGTAAATCTAAAGGCCTAACCTTAATAAATAAAGTCTTAATTTAATTTTGTTTTATTACATGGGCTTAAGCCATGTATTTATTGTTTGAAAATTTTACTCCTTTGATAAATACAAGATGCACTATTTCTCTTTTAATATTTATAAATTACTATTTGATTTGAATGGCATAATCCCTGCATATTTTTATACTCAACTGTAAGTTACAATCCATTGTAAGTTATATGGCTTGAAGGATTTGTTCAATTCATGAATACATATTTTTATTTTTTGAAAATTTGTTGTTATTTCATCATGTGGTTTCAGGGGTTCAAAATGATACATTTTATTAGATGGTTATCATGAAACATAAGTTAAAATATTAAATGTTTATATATAAATATATGTATGTATATGGATGTGTAAATATGTATATGTGTACTTTTATTTTGGATTGTGTTATAACTCATATATATTATATGTTTTAGTGTTTTGACTGGCCATTATCTATTTTTCTCTATAGATAGGCATATAACCTTGGGTGGTTACATTATTTTGACTTACGTGAATGATATTTTGCATGGTATTGATTATGAACAAAATTGTATATTACCAATAGGATTTAGATTTGGTTGTTGGACTTATAAAAATGTAAAATATGTACATATATAAATAGACTTATAGAAAATTGATACCTTAAGTTGATAGTACTAAATATTTAAAAGTGTATACTTAGTCATAAGTTGTTTTGTATTTAGTAAGCTAGTAAACTAACTATATAAATGGGAAATTAGTTTATATATATAGATGCTCGAGAAATTGAAAATAAAATTTGGTGAATTAGAATGAGTTATATGTGTTCATAGTTATGAATTTTTATATCAATGAAATGCAAATCTATATGTTACTAAAATGGAATATGGGATATATAAAGGGGCAATATACATCTTTTGTAAATTATGTTATTATTATTATGCTTAATATTAATTAATATACACACACGTGTATGCACACACGCACGCGTGCACGCACGCGCACACACACACACACACACACACACACACACACACACACACACACACACACACACACACACACACACACACACACACACACACACACACACACACACACACACACACACACACACACACACACACACACACACACACACACACACACACACACACACACGCATGCACGCACGCACACATACACACACACACACACACACACACACACACACACACACACACACACACACACACACACACACACACACACACACACACACACACACACACACACACACACACACACACACACACACACACACACACACACACACACACACACACACACACACACACACACACACACACACACACACACACACACACACACACACACACACACACACACACACACATTAAGTAT
This sequence comes from Torreya grandis, assembly GCA_037957365.1. Lineage (NCBI taxonomy): Eukaryota > Viridiplantae > Streptophyta > Pinopsida > Cupressales > Taxaceae > Torreya > Torreya grandis. Next base: position 1,226,012 of record JARHVA010003317.1, on the reverse strand, counting down.
AAAGATAATTTTTCATACCTTTATATATTATAATATACATAGTTATGTGATATCAAAAGGGTCATGTGTTATTATACATAATGACTACGATTTTGAGTAAAAAGTGAACATTGTCTATGTAATATTGTATATGGTGGTGAAGGTGATTGGTTTTGGGTTGTTTGGTTAGAAACATACATAGATATATGGAGTACCCATTCACATAATTATAACATTTAAATGGATTCAATATAGGGAACATAAGGTAGATTTTGTATGTAGAGTATCAATGAAAAAGTATAAAAGGTCTTCTTTAATTTTAGAGCATGATGAAATAAACAAGGGAAAGGTTGTGAAAATGCATCTTATAGTTTTAAATTATGATATAATATATTTTAAGATTCATGGAACATTTTACTAATTATGGATTGATACTTCTATGTATATATAATTTTGTAAGGTATGTTAGGAGAAGACATAGAATGACTTATTTCTTATTTTAGTATATAGAACATATTTGATTTTGAATATAATTTTTTGATAAATCTATGTTACCATCTTGGTGTTTAAATTATTATAAATAGTTACATTTGTAACTAATGGTTATATCATTTATTATCATATAAAATTTTAAGCATATTGGAGTTGCAGTTTTTTGCTCTTGAATATTTATATGTAGACTGTATATGGATAATAAGAGATAGTTATATGAGTATGCTAATAGGTAAATCATATACTTATCCCTTAATATTGTATGTTCTCATGGTTTATTAGTAGAGAGTTTAATGTGAATGAAATTGACACATATTTTTAGATCTAATATCTATAATGAAAACTTTGGCCAATGTAATGTTATAGTTGAGACATTGTCATTTCATTGTAATTTTAGTTTACATGTGCTTTTTGATATCACTTAAATAGATTATTGGATTCCATGGTCTATCTAATTGTTTCATGTAATATTGATAGTACATACATGGGTTATAGTTGATTTTTTGATATCCACATTGTTCATATCTACCCCTCTGTGAAGGGTAGGGCCACTCCCAGTGGAGAGGTGTATAGGAGACTATTAGTTTATGGTTGGAGGTAAATCACTTGGATGATGATCTCCATTTGTCATCTAATTAAACCTTTGGAATTATACTCAGGCTACATTCAAGGATCAATGAGTTGGATATAATTTCCTTTTTTACTATTGTACTCATTATATTATATATATGACCTTGTACTATACTTTAATTTATTCTATGATGGATAATTAAATTGGGTAATGGTTATGTAAGTGTAAAATATTATAAAATTATAAATAACAGTGGTTGTAAGCTTGTTCATGGCTTAAAATATGGATTATATCAGTATATGTTTTACATGATTTCATCTACTATACTTTGATTAAAGTTATTCAACTTGTAAACTAATTTAATTGTTTGAATACTAGATGGATTAGATTTTAGCTATTGGGTTAATAGATTACATCAATTTTTTATTTTTATGCATTTAGTATTCAATAAATAACTAATTAAATAGCTATAAATGGTTATATAAATAATTTATGTGGTTTAAAAATAGTGTAATTGAAGGTTAACCCAGTGAGATCTAACATTGATCAATAAAACTAGTACTAGAGGCCTAGAGATTATGATCCCAATGTCTATTTCATTTTCCATAGATTAATTAGATATGATACCTATGCCTATAATGAATATAATAAATTTATTTAGATTCTCTCTGAGGACCAATGACATATCTTTGTAATCATGTTCTTATAGATTGTTAATGTAAACACACAATCTCAACCAATTGATCTTGTGGTGCCTTAAAATGTCAATTTATGCATATACTAGAACCTATTTCCTAATCATAAATAATGAAACACTTAGAAATAGACATAGGGTAACCAAGCCAACCAACCACCATAGGTTGGAACCCATGCTATTTAAGTTTATAATTATGGCATAACCAATCTTTTTGTGGCTTTCCAATTGGGACCTTAGGGGAAAACTCAAATGATAGTATTTTTATAATTAGAAACAAATGAATATGCAAACATTTTAAATCACATAAGGTAATATCAACCTAAAAATCCCCATTTTCCAATTATTTTAAAGATTGATATCAACCCCAAGCTTAAGGGGAACTAATATTCAATTTTTAACCTTACAAAGACATTTTCTCATATCTCTTTCATGGATTTATTCAAGAACTCTCATACCCATCATTTGGAATTGTTTGAGACCTTGGGATTGGGCTACCTATCTATTGACATACCTCCACCCCAAGCCAAATAAACCAAATATATTTGGACAAGTTCCCACCTTGATAAAACTCAATAAATGATAGTTATTTCTTTAACCTTAGGAATCTTCACCCAAACATTGAGGTGGCTAGGAGGGGGGTCTAGATTTATTTTTAAAATTTGGATTTATAATAATTATGTAAATATAGAAATGGTTGATGATGGGTCAACCATTAACACAATCCCATTTTAGTTTCTTTATAAACTTGATTATAGATAAACTAATTGTTCCACCACTTGAAACACCTTAAGAGGCTATGATAGCCTCAAGTCTACCTCCATTGGGACCAGTGTTTTTCCTATATCCTTTGGCACCAAAAAATTTTTTATGGAGTTTTACATGATTAATAGCGACATAAACTATAAAATTATATTTGGAAGACCATGGATTCATTAAATTAAGGTGATCCATTATACTTTATTCCAATATATCAAGTTCCTTCACCTAGGAAAGGTATTCATGACTCAAGAAGATCATAAACCTTTTGATTCCATCCAAGACAATCTAAATAGGAAACCATAGCTCCATATTAATTACCATATACCCAATTATGGTGTGGTAAAACCCATACCCTTATCCAAGAATAAATAACCTTTAATAACCATGGTATGTGTCTTAAATAGGGGTTTTGAAGTTCTTAAATCCTTATTAGATGATAAACCCAAACAAAAAGATGTCAAAACAATAGAAAAGGTGAATGAATAAGTTCTCATAATAGCATAAACCATTTTGAATAAATACACAATTAATATCATTAGTATCCTTGAAAAGTATAAACCCATCACATTCCCCTTTAACCCATAAGGAATAGGAACATATGATATTTTGGGATCTCAAGATTAATAAACCCAATTGGGGTTGGCCATCATAATTTACATTTGTATGGTCAAGATTTCAAAATACCAAGAAAATATCCCTAAGCATGATAATGATTTTACCTTTAAAAATAGTCAATGGACCATTCGTTATGATGGGGGAAAATACCACCTTGGTATAGTGGTAGGAATTATCTTAAATTCCCCTAGAGGAATAATTATGCCTTTTTGTTTTAAGCTTGATTTTGAGTGTTAAAAAAATGGAGTAGAATATGAAGCTCTATTGCTAGGAATGTTTATCACAAAAAGTTTGGGCATTCAAAACTTAAAAACCCAAGGTAGCTTATAATTGGTGACTAACCAAGTTTCATAAGTCTACCAACCAATGTTGAACATCTTCATCTTTAAAAGAATGTTTTGCATAAAATTGCTAAGAATTTTGATTTCATTTATATACAAGCCATTCCCATAGAAACCATATCATTAAATCCATGGTTTCTTCATCCTCTCATTTTATCCCTCACCTGATGATACCTGATACTGAATTTATGGTATCTATTAGATCCAAACCCCTTGTGAAAAAAATATCAAATGCCCAAAAGCTTGTTTACATTGTAAGGGACAGTAGCCCACTATTTCTTGACTTATTTAAAATGATGAATCAAGTTTAAATTTCCATTAGGCTTATGATCATCTCCCTCTATCACATTGTAAGAGAGGATTATCCCTCAATTGTTACGCCACATCTTCCCTTATATCCAAATACTATGATTATTATTCTAAGATATAATATTATCACTCTTCTAATTAAAGAGTATGATGTCTTTTATTTAGAAGATGAGGATCTTGATCTTCCTCTTGTTCTATAAACTTTTTAAGAAGGTAATGCATCCTTAATTGAGGATACCATACATATCTATAGAGGGACTTAATAAAACCCAAATATCCTCAATCTTGGATCTTCACTCCAGCCTCAATAGGTGGAGGACCATAATAAATTACTTACCTAGTTTTCCAAAGCCTTTTCCTTTTCCTAGATATACTATTAAGAACCCAAGTTGGCAACCTTTGAAGAAGATTGTTCAACTCTGCTTCAAACTTGGACTAACATGGGATTGGTATAAGGGTTTTGGGTTACCTATAGTCTATACCAAAACTCTATATTATGGGGATATCTCCCCTTATATTTCAACTTAGACTCTTTCTCTAAGACCTACTTGTATTGGTATGAAAAGCGTTAAGATAAAAACTTGAAAAGAAAACCTATACTAGGGGTGGTGATACACCAATGTCAATTTCTCCTCTCTTGATTGATATTTAAACGTAATATGAATCCAATGGAATATAAAAACCTAACTAGGCCTATTGAAACAATCCTAAACATTAATATTTGATATGAAGGTTAAGTATAAGGTCTGTAACTTGAAGGCAAAGAATGTAAGTCTATATGAGACACTACTAATTAACTCAATCTTTAACATCACTACTACCTATCAACACTTTGTATGACCTACATAATATTATAGTATGACATTAGGTGAAAGAGAGGACCTAAAAAATAATATAAACCTCATACTTTCTATAAATCAAAAATTAGAACACACACACTAATGATCATACAAAATTTTGCAATTGTTCTTTCTCTATTGATTCAAGGTGTAAGATATGATTTTGTCAAAGATTTGTTATACCTAGATGAGGGATGAGAAAAAAGAGATAAATGCCTTAAAAATTCCATGCATGACACCTTCATCTAATTTAATCTCCCTTTATCATTTACCAACATTGAAAGAGGCTTAATTGGACCCTTTTCTATGAGGCATTAAGTGGTTTACCATACTTGTAAATTGACCTTGATGAAGAAACTACCCAAAATCCTCCATGATTCTCACCAATATGGGGTTTAATCACCTCAAGGAGAAGTTACCCATGTCCTAAGGTGTCTCATTAACTCCATTATGACTTTCTATGCCAATTATCACTTCCTTCCTTTTGGTTAAGTAGGTCTAGTCAACTAGTAACCCAATCTTTTATCCATCCACTATTTATATGGTTGAAATAGTTGAACCAAACCTTCAATCTATTTGAGAAAGATTGAAACACTCCTAAACTAACACTATAAATTTTTATTTAGACCCTTCAAACATATCTCACTTACAAACTCACCTTTCTTGCATGATTAGGCCATCTAGACTAGCCTTATAGACTTATTGATTGGTGAAGGTTAGTAGAGGCACTTCTAGGGAGGTAAGTGAAAATTTATACATTTGAGGAGGTGAAATAAGTCCTAAACTAATACCTCCAATTATTGGTAACATATGACCAAGTTTTTCACCTCACTTCTTTCTTAAAACCCCAAAAACTTATAGTTTATTTAGGTGTCTATACAGTATTCATATAATTAAGTACCATAAACATGGCCTCCTCTAACTAGACAACATGATCCCAATGTTTTTTAAGTGGTTCCTAGATGTCATGATGCATATTCTCTTAAATATTTCTAGTTAATTGCTTATTAGGGTTTTAAGTGGGTTTAATAGTGTCTAGGACTCTTAACAATGGTTCATAGAGGTTATGTCCTAAAACTCTAAACCAATTCTACTAGTACATGTAGACAAACCCCTTTAGCTCTCCTAAAGTTCTTAGCCTCCCATGCATAGGTTCTATATAGTTATGAGCATATGAAAATGTTTCTCAATTGAGAATAATGTTTTCTAAATAGTCTCAAAGTGTTTTGAGGCCATAATGGCCAACTGTAGCAACTCTCCTAGAATCCAAAATGATATAAACTTCCCAAACAACATCATTATATCTTTCATGAAGGTTTGGAATGCCCTTCAATCTCATTTTGCCCTTTGCTCTACCTCTAAGTGATATTATCTCAATGGAAGTGTTAGACCAATATGTATAATCAAAGGATCTTTGAGTTTTGTCCTTAACCTATGTTTTTGAGGTGACTCTCCACTATTCTCATCATGAAAACAATCTCTAAGATTTCTTAGAGTACTAGTGTTGGTATCATCAAGACATTTTCCTTTTGTGGCATGTAATAGTGCCTCTCACTTAGATACCTAGGTTTATCTACATGGTTAACTAGTTGAAAAGGCTGATATAGGTGACTATTATAATGATATTTTTGGGAATTTAGGACCCCTTATCACATTATAAAATAATATTTCATACAAACCTTTCTCAATTTCTTGATTGCAGGCTTAAACTAACTCTCTTAGGCTTGACCTATATAGTATGTGTTTGGTACATTCTAATAAATAGGTCTTTTTAGTGATCAAAATAATTGAAGAGACATTTAGGATCATTTCATGGCCAAACAACTCCATTTGGATGCATTTTGGTTCAAAAATTTGTCATTGTGTACCTTCTGGGGCTTAGGAAGGGTTTTGGAAGTCCACCATCTTAATGATGGTTTGTATAGTATGAACCTCCAAACCAAAATTAATTATCATGGACCTTTATCCCATTACCCCTTCATCTCCCATTAATATCTTGGGATCCCATGCATAATGTCTATAGATAAATGAGTGTTGGAAGGTGTGTCTCAGGCTTTCTACTGAGTAATTTAAGCAAGTTAAATTCTTAGGGATCATTCATAAAATTGAACACCTTATTTTACTTAATTAATTTATGGATTTTGATACCATATGGGTACTTTAATTTCCCAAATATCCATCATTTTGAGTCCCTTTATGGTCAAGATTATGAGCATCTGAAGTGATGACTCGAGTAGACTGCTTGGGACTTTATGACTTGAGCAGGGTCTTAAGACCAATTTGACCTATTTTTATATTTTATTCTACTTGAAATTATTTTTATAGGTATTTAAAAATCCTCCCATACCTTTCATGGTAATTAATTTTTTTTTTGGAAGGTTTGATTAGCCCCAAGGTGGTATGGGCCTATTAGGCCTAAGATTAGATTTGAGGCCTAATAGGCCTCAACTAAGTCTCAAGTGTTTAAATGATTTGTAGGTGGTTTGTGTTCTAAATTCATCATGAAACCTTATTTTCCACCTAATACCAATCTTTTGTAACTCTCTCAAGGTATTTAAACTCCATTTTAGTCTCCATCTTTCTCTCATGATCTACATGTCAGTCTGTCTACTAGTCTAGATGCTTAGCAGTAGTAGGGGGTCTGAGTAGGATTTTGTCTCCCTTTATTGAAATGATAATGGAGTTATATTTTTTATAATGTATTCAAGTTTATTAACATACTTAGGTACAATTATTTCATCAACCCTTTTCTCTACATATCTTCATCTCCGTAGATTAGGTTTCATACATAGTTAGACCTATGTAACCCTTAGGTTTGCGTTTAGTGTCATTTTTTACCTTTGGTGGGATAACCACCATGATTTACCCTCCATATAAATTTTAATATTCTCTCTTTATATACATATACTATGTTCTACTCTGGGTAGGATGCAGATCTCAAGACTTGTGAACAGTGTTGTAGGTAAGAGTTTGTGTGTTGACTATCTAAAGGGGTTTTTGGAACAAGCCTCTAAGTGAGTAGAGTGTTTTTAAGTTACTTGAAACCTTTTTGACTCTTTCACATTCCCATTCACCTCCTTAATACATCCTCCTTCTTGTTCATATCACTTCTTATGCTTAGGAATTGTCTATATATGGTGATCTTGAAGGGATTTTGCTCAATAGGTCTAGATGATCTCCTATAGGTAGGAATTTACTCTCTCTACATGGTTTATATCTATGTGTATCTATCTTCATGATATAATGGTTCTTGATAACCTTAAAAAGTGTTTAGGTCTTAATTCCATGAATTAGACTTGGGTAGGGGGTGGATGGCCTATGGGTGATGATAGTGATATGATATGGGGGTTTAAAACTTGGAAATAGGGCCTAAACTAAAGTAAAATGATAGTGCATAGGTCACTAAATATCAAAGGTTATTTTGTGGCCTAAAATGAATTATAAACACACATCATATATAGTCTACAAGAACTTTGGACACCCTTATGCATATACCTAATAGGATATAACACTTTGGAGTCCATTAATGAGGTATACATGGCGAAGAATGCAACATAAGACTTTCCAAATAACCTTAAAATTTGATAATTAAACTTAACCTTTATTAAAGGGGTTTTGAAGTGGTTTAAAGGAAGATTAGTGGTGATTCCTTAAGCTATGAGACTATGATGAAGCTTGTAAAATTGTATATAATGATACATTAGTGTGGTTAGAACATTCCATTTTATGCTTACACTATGTTTTTAGAACCCTTAGGCCACCATTAAATAATACACTTCCTTAAATGCAATAGAAACCACCTCTATAGGTTAAATCACTTGGAAACATTACTTTAGAAGATTGTATACCATCTAAACATTTAAATTGGAGTCAAGAGACAAGAACATCCTAAAAACACATGATTGGACCTTCATATACCATTCACTTTTAGATGCATACACTAGATGGTTATATTCACTAATGAAACTTGACTACATTCTATAAACACTATAAATTTGTAAATTTCCCACCTCCATATGCCCATGCATGTGAACCAAATGCTAAGGAGACCATGAAAGTCTTTGAAAGACTTGAGGAATCAAGAATAATAGTCATTTGAATCAAATAGACTAGAAATATAATAAATCATCCTCCTCATTTTGCCCTATGTGGATGAAGATGATTACCATATCACTTAAATTCTTAGTGAATGTTAATATATCTTAGGGGATCAATCCTACAACCAATTCCCATGATTGGAATGTGACTAAATTTGCTTTCTCTAGCCAAGAGCTTGGGGCCTCTTTCTCTCTCCTCCATATAGACTAAGTACAAATCTAGAATGATCTCAATGCCTACCAATGATCTTGATGGGAAAGGTGTATTGGTTTTGGGCTCTTCAAACACTGAAATAGTCTAATTTCTTCCACAAATGCTAGTAGTGAACTCCTCTTATAGGATCCTGACTCCACATGAGCCAATCCATACTGTATGGATCTATACCACTTTAAAAGATCTTAAAACCAAAAAATTCCTTGTATTTTCTCATGTTTTATACCATAATCCATTTTTATCAAGTAGGAGGAGGGAACATAGGAGTCAAGTGATACATTAAATCTCATGGTATGAATTAGAGGAGTTGAAAAGGCAGATTTTAGCATGTATGGAGCTTATTAGTGGTAATTAAGTGTTGAATTTTTTGCAAAGAGGATCAATTATGATTGAAACACCTTGGGTATGGCCTAATATGGATCATTAATGCTCTTAAAGGTGTGAATAGTTGATCTAGTGGCCTTTTAGGGTTAGATGGAGTCACCTTAAGGTCAACTATCTTCCTTTCAGATCATATATATGACCTTAAGGAGGGATATAAAATGAATACCATTTAAACACATGTTAAAATACCTTAAGACCTATTAAATATTTAAAATATTCCCACACACATATTTATAACATTCTCAAAATCTTGTAAATGAGCCATACCTTAGATAATTTGAGTATACCAGAGATGATCATGATGACTCATCAGCTGCATTATCAAATCACCTCCACTATGGCACTTTTAGATTATTGAGGCCTCTTTAAAACTTACTAAGGAAATTCATACATGTTTAAACACTCTATTGACTGATGAGCTCAATATATGGCTCATCATTGACATGTTATTTCCTTCAAATCATCTCCAAAAGGATATTATCTTATACAAATCTTAGATTCTTAGATAGCTATTACATGGAAAATAGGTGTTTGTCTTGTTTATATTAAACCAAAGATTGAATCTTTACTTTGTCATTAATGTCTAATATATAACATGTTTTAGTGATATTTTGTGTGAAGAATGCTCAAGAAGAAGACACATGCAATGTACAGTGAACATTCCATTTTGATCTCCACCCAACAAAACTATGGACTCTACAGGCTTGTTTCTATGGACTCCATAGGCTTGTTTCTATGGACTCTTCAGGCTTATTTCTATGAACTCCATAGGCTTGTTTCTATGGACTCTACAAGCTTATTTATATAGACTCTATAGGCTCATTTCTATGGACTCTGCAGGGTCAGTACTGAGAAATTTGTAAGGACAATGGGGAGCTAGAGACTAGATAGGATAGGAAAGAACCATTTCATCTTGAATCAAATAAGGAAAATAACCACCTACTATTTTGAAGGAATTTATTTTGATAAATTTGTATATAATCAGATTTTAGGACTATTATAGTATAGGATATTTATTTCATCAGAATAATTAGATCTCTTGGGAATCTAATCTCCTATCTTTGGAAGAATGGATCGACCAAAGAATCCTATTTCTTTGCATCCTATTTTGAGTTAATTTTATTAGTATAAAGTGTAAGACTTTCAAATATAAAAAGGGATTTTCAAAAATAAGAAAATAGAGGATTGAGAATTAGATAAGCATACAGGTTTCAATCAGATTGTAATTATTTCATTTCTATGAATTAATACTTCAAGTTTCCAGCATTGATTAAGCTTTGTTCTTGAGTCTGAGAGGAGCAAGGGCCCACTCTCCTTGGAACCAAGAACTATGTACGGTATTTATATTCTATTTTATTAGTCAAAATCTTCTTACTATTTGCATTTATTTATAAAAATATCAAAAAAAATTCATAGTTTAAAAATAGCATTTTCTTATTTCATTTCTTTTCTATGCAAAGTATCTTTTCTTTTACAGCAGAAGTGTGAAGCAAATTTCCTTTCATAAGTAGGAGTGTGAATTTATTTTCCCTACAAACATAAATTAGGAGTATGATCTTTTACTTCCAGCAAAGGAGTGGATTGATTTGATTTCTTTCTTTTTTTAGAAAAAGCGTGAATCAAGCAGTTTAGTCAAAGTTAGAATAAGATCAGCAAGCACCCCCATAAGCAAGACTTCTAGATCTACCATCCCATACCTTACTACAGATAGATTTGGACACTAGCCCTAGTTGATAAGACACTAATGGAATATTGGTTAAATGAGGATTTAAATGACACTCATCATTTTTGGCACCGTTGTCAGGGAACATAAGGTGTTAGTAAGGTAATAATTATTGATCTAGTGTAAAAAAAACAAAAACAAAAACAATTGTAAAAATCATAAAACAAAAACAATTAATAAATTGAGGTACCATCCTAGAGATTCTAAAGGATGATTTATTCCAAAGTTTCCACCAAGAACACAAGTGGACACCCCTTCAACATCTCTGAGTAGTGAACCAGAAGATACAAGTGAAACCTATTTGCAAGAATCTTCTAAAATTTGGATAAGAACCAAGCCATTTCCACACGCAAGCCCCATAGGACAAATTCCTCAAGATCAATCTCTTGTAGGAAGACATTATCTAGAGATTGCCAAGGACTTAGAATAATCATTTTAGAGATCCATAACTAAAGAAAATTTTGATAATTTGGAACAACCTATAACTGAGACCAAAAACATTCAGTGGGAAGATCATCTTGGTTTTGAAATATCATCAAAAGAAGAAATGGATCTCCAACAAAATCAATAATTCACACAACCAAGAAGGACTTTCTCCTTTCATATTATTGCAGATCCTAATGATCAAACCCCCATGAAAAATATTTCACCAGCTAATCTACCAAATTTTTGGGATGATCTACAGAAGATCCTGATCAATTCCTATTTGAGTTTAAGGTTCTATGTCAAACCTATGATCACACAACTGATAGCCAAAAATTAAAACTATTTCCCACTACACTTAAAGATGTATCTATGAGATGGTTCATGGTTTTACTTAGAAATTCTATTAGAACATGGGATGACATGGAAATAGAATTCTTGAAAAAATACCAAGATTATTACTGAGTGTGAGAAAGAAAAGAGGATTTCTTCAAAATCAAATAAAATGAGGATGAATCTTTAAAGGATTATTTGGATAGATTTATGTTCACTCATAAAATAAGTAATTATCCACTCACTAAAGATGTTTAGAAATTGGTTTTCTTGAAAGGATTGGATGAAGACACTAGAGATGCCTTAAATCTGATGGGTAGAGGAGACATAAATAAGTTGGCCTTCGATCAGATTTCTGAGCTTTGTACAAATTACTCTCAAACAAAACCTGGAATTAGGAAAGGAAAGTTGGGGAAATATAATGAAGTGGGTAAATTAATGGAAGAATTTTCTAATCTCAAAATAGATATTTTGGTTACACTAAATAGTACTTTGGATGGCCTTTAGGCTAAGGCAAATGCAACAAAGCCTTTAGCAATCTACTGTCCTAAGTGTAGATAGAAACACACCCCTAGAGACTGCCCTCTAGATAGAACCAATATTTTATCATGTGGGATCTATGATACAACAGATCATGATACCAAATATTGCACCCTTTTACCTATTTTAAAGAATTAAATGAAAACACAAGTCCAGTCCACTAAAGAAGTAAATTATATTCAGAGACAAAACTTTGCTCGACAAAACTAGGCTCAAGGATAGTTTAGTGTAAGAGATCCATTTAATCTATGGATGGCACCATGGAATGTTTCAGTCCCTTCACTATTTTGGAATCAACCTCAAATTCCATCAATTCAAAAGCCATGGGCATGACAAGATTGGATGCCAACACCTCCATAAATGGTGCCACAACCATAGCAATAATGGCTACCATAGCAGCATTAGATACCATAGCCATATCAACAATGGAATCAGCAGTGGAACCCACAGTCACAATTCACCCAACCAAGAAGACCTCTTTAATAGCAAACCATTATGCCACACCCAATTATTCAACAATAAGGACAAATTAATCAGCCTTCAATGCCTACACAAATAATAGCAAATCCAAAAAATAAACAACCAACACCTATTTATGTTAATGAATAGGAAGAAACCATCAATGTGGGAGCTATTGAGTGCTCAGACATACATTTGAGATCAAGAAAAACTATACAAAAACCTCCAGTACTCATTTCTAAGATACCTAATGAAAATGAAAAGATAGAATCATCTCAATTAAGCACTGGAGAAGTTGAAATCAAAAGGATCCCTGAAGTAAACAAAGGAAACACTTCTACACTAGTAGTTCTTTTTCCTGAAAGATTAAGAGAAACTGATATCAAACCAGACTCAAAATTGGTCCATGAGTTACAAAAGATCAATATTTAGGTGCCCCTTCTACAAGCTATTAGGGATATACCTGAATTAAATAAGATAATCAAAAACTTCTATATTAAGACAACTGGGAGGAAGGTAAAATATCCTGGAACGATTCATGTTGATGGAAAAGTTTTTGATTTATTAACAGGAAAACTATTAGTTCTAAAATATGCAAATTTAGGAAGCCTAGTAATCATAGTCACAATTAGAGGAAAAGAAATTCTTAATGTCTTGGTAGATTTGGGAGTAGCAATCAATGTCATGACAACTGATACTCTCCATGCATTATCTCTTATGAAAATGCAACCTACAACTACCATTCTTCAAATGGTGAACCAGTCGGTAACAAAACTAGAGGGAACTATAGAAAATGCTGAAGTATTAATAGAATCTTGGGAATATCCAGTAGATTTCATGGTCTTGCAACCAAAAAACAAAGAATCTAGGATATCTTATAATCCTAGCTAGACCATGGTTGGATACTATAGCAACATTAATTGATTGCAGGTTAAGAGACATGACCATTTCCAATGGGTTAAAATCCAAATGCATCTCTTTGTATCCTCCTACAAAACCATCAACAAATTGCATACAAGAACTTTGGGTGGATGAATCAGATAACACGTTAAACAACATTTCCTCCTTAGCCATGATCATAGTCAAAAACACTTGGAAGAATTTAATGGAGACATATACCTAGAAACTACGGACTCTACCAGTCTAGAAACTATAGACTCTACCAATCTAGAAACTACAAACTTTGCCAGTCTGAAAGCTATGGACTACCTTAGTTTACGATTCTTGAGTCAAATAGAAAATTATGAAACCTCCACTTCTACTTCTTCTAGTACTTCATCATATGATCATAGACTGATTCAAGAAAGTGTGTGGAAATTGGCAGAACAATAGCAAAATCATTTTCTAGATGGATTTCATTGTTCCTTAGCAAGACTAATTTCTCCTGGAAAAGAGTGTGTTGATAATGTAATTATGTTTCATAAGATACTTCCTCATCCATGTCCTTTGAACTCATTAATTAGTGAGTTTAAGAAAATAGAATCTAACTACCGAGGTACAAAACCAATCATGGTATTACCTAGAAAAAATTTGAACATCAATAGTTGGTTAACAAATGAAGAGGAAGATCAACTCTTTGAAGTGTTGGAAAGACATACCGAGGATTTTGCTTGGGATTATACTAACATGAAATGAATTCACCCCAGCATATGCACTCATCACATTTACACAAAATCTATCAAACTAGTCAGACAACCACAAAGAAGAATAAATCTAGCATTAAAGGAAATAGTCAAAATAGAAATCCAAAAGTTACTGGAAGTTGGATTTATTTACCCCATCTCAAATAGCTAATAGGTGTCACCTTTGATAATTGTGCCTAATAAAAATAGAAATTTAAGAGTATGTATGGATTATTGAGAACTGAACAAGGCAACATTAAGAGATTACTTTCCTTTACCTTTTATTGATCAAGTTCTTGATAACTTGGCAAGAAAGAAATATTTTTCTTTCCTAGATGGGTTCAGTGGGTATAACCAGATAATGATAGCAGCTGAAGATTAAGATAAAACCATGTTTACCTACCCTTGGAGAACTTTTTCTTACTGAATACTTTCATTTGGACTCTGTAATGCTCGATCAACCTTCTAGAGAGAAGTTCTAGCAATCTTCTTTGACCTTACAAATGATTGTGTTGAGGTATATATGGATGATTTCACTGTTTATGGTGAAACTTATGAAGAAGCTCTTACCAACTTAGAAAGAGTATTGATCAGATGTGAGGAACATCAATTATCTTTGAGCAATGAGAAATTTTTGTTGATGATGGATGAAGGAATAGTCCTGGGACACCATACTTCTACAAAAGGCATTCAGGTAGATCCAAAGAAAGTTAAAATAATTTCCAACTTGCCCATTCCACAAACACAAACTAAAGTTAAGAGTTTTTTAGGACATGTTGGTTACTATAGATGCTTCATAGATAAGTTTAGCCAAATAACAGCCCTTATGTTTGCCTGGCTTACAAAAGATAGTACATTTGAGTGGAGTGATAGTTGCTAGTAAGCCTTTGAAACCATTAAAGCTAAACTTGTTACTACTCTAGTATTAAGAGGACCAGATTGGACTAATCCATTCCATATATGCACAGATGCTTCCAATATAGCACTAGGAGTAGTTCTTGGACAAAAGGATGAAGAAGGTAACATGTATGCTATATATTATATTAGTTAAAACATGACATCTGCTGAAAGAAATTACACCACAACTGAGAAGGAATTCTTAGCTGTAATTTATGCAATGAATAAATTCAGACACTACATAATAGGCTATAATGTATTTGTCTATACAGACCATTCATCTATTAGATATATTACCAACAAACCAATTGTGGGAGGTAGGATTATTAGATGGCTACTACTCTTACAAGAATTTGATGTTACTATTATAGACAAACTAGGGAAGTCTAATGTGGTTGCTGATTTCTTGTCAAGAATGAACACTACAAGTAAAGAACCAGTGGAAGATGACTTTCCAGATGAAAAATTATTTTCTATTTTAGCACATTCTCCATGGTTTGCTGATATAGCCAATTACCTCACCATAGAGAAGTTTCCTCTGTACTTTTCACAAAAAGAAAAAAAATGGTTAATCAAATAAAGTTCTTCATTTAAATGGATTAATAGAATGTTATTTAACCTTGGACCTGATCATGTGTTTCACAGGTGTGTGACAAATGGTGAAGCTTATGATATCATCAGATCTTGTCATGATGAACTAGGAGGAGGCCATTACTCAGCTCAAAGAACTATACATAAAATCCTAGGAGTAGGATATTATTGGCCTCATCTTCATCAACAAGTAAAAAGATATGTTATGCATTGCGATGTTTGTCAGTGAATTGGATAGCCTACTCTTTCAATAGAGATGCCCCTGCACCCTCATCCTCAACTAGTTTTATAACCATTTGAGAAATGGGGAATTGATTTTATTGGTCCAGTGGATCCTCTTCTAGAGGAAAAGAATATCTTCTAGTTTTTACAGACTACGTGACCAAGTGGGTAGAAGTGGAAGCATTAACTCATGCAAGAGAGGAGATGGTATCTGATTTCTTATATTTCAAAATCATGCAACAATTTGGTCTTCCATGAGAGATAGTCTCAAATCAAGGACTGTAGTTCATGTCAAACATGATAAATCATTTTATGCAAGTGTATCAAACTCAGCATAGAAAAACATCTCCATACCATCCACAAGCAAATGGATAAGTTGAAGTCACCAATAGAGAACTAGAAACCATTTTAACCAAGGTTGTTAATTCTAGTAGAAAGGATTGGGAAAATAAGGTACCAAAAGTTTTTTGGGCCTATAATACTACTTGGAAAACAACAACTGGATTTTCACCTTATGAATTGGTTTATGGTAAGAAACTTTTATTCCCTGTTGAATTTGAATTACAAACTTTGAAAATAGCTGTAGAAGTAGGAATTGAGTTAGAATAAATATAGAAAGAAAGACTCCTAAAACTTTTAATCAACTTGATGAAGTGAGGATGGAAGCATTACAAAGAACTGAACTGGTATACCATTAATGAAAATTTTGGCATGATGCACAAATCAAGCAATGGAAGTTTTAGAAAGGAGATTGGGCATTATTGTTTGATTCTAAATTTCAATAGTTCAAAGGAAAACTATAAACAAGATGGTTGGGACCTTATGAGATTGAAGAGGTCTATGAAAATGGTTATGTTAAGCTGATACCTATTGATGCCAGTAGAAGAGCTCTGCTAGTCAATGGACATAGATTGAAGCTCTATCAAAAGCCTCTTAATAAAGATGAATTTATTCAAAAAGTAAAGGATCAAGTAGTTATTCTGGAAAGCTCTAATTCTTCTAGTGAACATGCTCCTTGATGATGATGATGATGATGATGATAATAATAATAATAATAATCATCATCATCATCATCATCATCATCATAATAATAATAATAATAATAATAATAATCAATAGTGAATCCTTCTAAGGATGATATTGAAAATGCATGCCCAAAAAACTAGCTTACTAGATAGCTATGCATTGCAAAAAGGGCTTTGGCTAGAAAACCAGCAATGGTTGGCCAAAGGGCAAAAACTAAAATTTATAAATCTCATCATGACACTATAATTGGTCATCTCCATGTAGTAAACTAATCCATGTGAACCCATTTGTGTAAGACATGTGGTGAGAAAAGGATAACGTCTAAGGTTAAAGTAAGGCACATACTTCATTTCTCTATGTTTAGTTAACTAATTATCTTCAATTTGATTAAGACCCTATTCTTCTGAGATGACCTAGATTTGAATCTTCTAAAATGGAATGAGACATGCCATAATGAAAAAGAATGCAATGAAGCCACCAAAGGTGCATGGATAAGTGTGCGGCTTTGATATCATCAATTGAATCATCAAGTATCATAATGATGAGACATCATAAAAAGGGGTTTTTAAATAAAGTAATGAATTGTTGTCACCATCAATATGACACATGATCATTTCACATGACTTGTATTGATGAGATCAAATGGTTGGCACACTATGTAGAAATGTGTGATGCCTAACTGTATCACATCACTATGAACTCATGTAGCTATAGCATTTCAAATAAACCATTTCCTTTCTATGGACTTCAATAAAAATTGATCCTCAGAGCCTTTTGCCTATCGACTTTAACAAAATACTAGTCTACACATTAATTTAAGTTAAAGGAACTGAGCTGACTATAACTCTGCATAAAAATGGGATAGAAGACAAGATCAGAGCTGAAGGATCTAGCAAAGTTTTATAAAGATAAAGCTTTTGTAGTAGTGTTTAGAGCCAATGGTTGGCTACCTTTCATTGAAAATCTCTAGGGTTTCAATGAAATAATGGTACATGAATTTATTACCAGTCTCACCCCTGAATTTTCAATTGTGAAAGGCATTGTTATTCCTGTTACAACTCAAATCATAAGCCAAATTATACAAGTTCCAAAAGAAGGAATGAGAGCTATAGGAAGAGTTTCATTTAGTGATTTAATCAGTCAGTTTAATGGTAATAAGCAGACCAAAACTTCATGTCTATTAGATTCTAAGGGAAAATCAAAAGGGATTAAAAGGAATTCACTTCTTGAACATTGGAAATTTGTAGCCAAATGGGTACTTAAATATATCATTTGTGAAGGGAAACATAGTCTTTTAGGGGGAGATGCCATGAAAATATTAATACATTTTAAGCATGGGAGACAAAACCCTCAATACAAAATTAACCTCCCATCTTTCTTTTATGGTGCTCTGTGTTAAGGTGTGGAGCCTAAAAGCTTCACATATGAGTGCATTACCAAAGTTACAGGTTTACATAGTCACCGGTGTCGGTCAGGAGTGACTGATGTCAGTCAAGTGCAACTGAAGAGACATTGGCATCAGCAGATGATCGGCTGACGTCGATCATAGGCAAGCAGGCAGGAACCGATGTCGATTACCTATGCATCCAGAATGCTATTTTTGAGGATAGAAGCGAGTGTTTGCATGATGAGTTTATGTCTTAGTCTTAAGTTCACATTTCTATTATTAGTAAGATTGTTTTTAGAGCCCTTGTTCAAGAGGCTTAACTGTTGGTTATAAGTGCATGCTCAAGTTTCCTAATTCTATATGTAGAATTAGATCTTCTTAGCTTAGTGTGATTATTGCAGTAGTTCATTATATGTGAATGTTGAAGAACAGTACAGTGTTGCATCAATCCAGGTTGTTGGAGTTGATTGTACTTGAGAGAGAGCTCTTAAGGGATAGAGATCTAGAGAGAGATCTTGTGCATCTAAGAGAGGTGTGGAAGAAAGAAGTTTCTTCAATTTTATTCCTTTTGTAAAGAGTTTAATACAAGTTTATAGGGTGGTTTCTTGTATCTCTTATTCTTTGCTATTATTTGATTCTAGTTACTTATCTATCTGATTTAATTCTGCAGTTTATTGCTTTCATAAGTGTAATCATATTGTTGGTTGATCCCCAGCAAGTGGTATCAGAGCCTTGGTTGTAGGTTTAGAGCTTGATATCCAATAATTGGTATCAAAGCTCAGGTTCACTAATAGGCGGTTCAGATCTGTGTAGTGTGTATTGATTACAGGTTGCTCACAGGAGTTTTTGTAGGGATTTCTGTTTGAGTGGGAGAAGCAATGGCAGATGAAAGTAAAATGAGAATGGAGAAGTTCAATGGAAAAAACTATCAACATTAGAGGATGCAGATAGAGGACTATCTGTATCAGAAGGATCTATACTTACCGTTAGGTGGGATTGTAAAGAAGCCCACAGACATGGAGGATGAAGAATGGGAAGTTTTTGACAAAAAGGCTCTGGGGTCTATAAGACTGAGTCTAGCATCTACTATGATATCTAATTTATCACAGGCAAAAATAATGGTAGAGTTGATGACTACTCTAGCAAATTTGTACGAAAAACCCTCAGCTTCTAATAAGGTATATATTATGAAGCAGCTATTTAATTTGCATATGCAGGAAGGTGGATCTATATCTAATCACCTGAATGATTTCCATGGTATTGTAAATCAATTAAGTTTAGTCAAAATTGTATTTGATGATGAAATAAAAGCTCTTTTAATATTATGTTCTTTGCCTGAAAGCTGGCATAGTTTAGTAATGGCAGTTAGCAATACTGTATTTGCATCAAATATTTTAAAAGTAGAGGATGTTGTTAGTGTTATCTTGAATGAGGAAAATCACAGGAAAAGCATAGAAGAGACATCTGGGAATGCTTTAAGTTTTGAGAGCAGGGGAAGGCAAAAAGAGAAGAGCAAGAAAGGGAGATCAAGATCTAAGTCTAAGGGGAGAGGTAGATCCAAATCCAAAAATGGCAGAAGGCCACAATGCTGGAATTGTGGAAAGATGGGGCACATAAGCAGAGATTGCTGGTCAAAGCCTAAGGAGGATAATTAGCACGAAGGAAAAGAAGAAGCAAAGGTTGCAGGTACTGCACAAGATGCTTTAATATTCTCTTTGCATAATAATATAGAATCTTGGATGTTAGATTCTGGTGCATCTTTTCATGCTACCCCTAATAGGGAATATTTTTGTGACTATATCCATGGAGATTTTGGAATAGTATATCTAGGGGATGATGAACCCTGTAAAATTATTGGCAAAGGTAAAGTGCAGCTAAAAATGCAGAATGGCAACACATGGGTGTTGAGAGAAGTTATGCATGTTCCTAGCTTGAAGAGAAATTTGATTTCTACAAGAAGTTAGGGGATGAGGGTTGTACAGTAACTCTCACAGCAGAATCTTGGAAGGTGACCAAGGGTGCACTTGTTATGGCTAGAGGTAAGAGAGTAGGTATTCTCTATTTGTGTAATTGTGTTACTAACAATTCTCCTTCTGTATTATCTACTTCAGATGTGGATGCAAAATTGTGGCACTCAAGGCTTGGCCACATGAGTGAGAAGGGGATGTCAATTCTTAAGTCTAAAGGTAAGCTTTCAGATTTAAAAAGCATGGATCTAGAATTTTGTGAGCATTGTGTATTTGGAAAACAAAAAATGGTTAGTTTTCTCAAGACTGGGTCTACAAAGAAGAAGCATAAGTTGCAATTTGTTCACACAGACGTGTGGGGACCAGCTCAGGTAGCTTCTATTGGAGGATCACAGTACTATGTTTCATTCATAGATGATGCTACAAGAAAGGTATGGATCTACTGTATTAAGAAGAAATCTGATGTATTTGAGACCTTTAAGATTTGGAAATCTATGGTTGAGAATGAAATAGGCAAAAGATTAAAGTGCCTGAGATCTGACAATGGTGGAGAGTTTTGCAGTTATAAGTTCAACTGGTATTGTTACATGCATGGAATCCATAGGCAAAGGATGGTTCTAAGGACACCTTAGTAGAATGGAATTTACTGAAAGGATGAATAGAACAATCATGGAGCATGCAAGATGTATGAGATTGCATGCTGGTTTACCTTTAAAGTTTTGGGTAGAAGCTGTTGACACTACAGTGTCCCTGATTAATAGAGGACCCTCTACAGCTCTGGATGGTGGAATTCTAGAAGAGGCTTGGATAGGTAAAAAGGTAGATCTCTCTTTTCTCAAAGTTTTTGGTTGTGAAGCCTTTGTGCACGTAGATAAAGAAAATAGAAAGAAGCTGGATGCTAAATCTATGAGGTGCACATTTATTGGCTATGGCTCAGATGATTTTGGTTTTAGATTTTGGAATCTAGGAACTAACAAGATAATTAGGAGCCATGACGTTGTTTTTAATGAAAAAATGATGTATAGTGATCAGCTAAAGAAGCTGAATCAATCTGGGTAGAGCAATAGTGAATTGGACGAGGTGATGGTCCAAAATGAGCTCACAAGAAAAAGAAATAATCACTTGCAAGAAAACATAGAGACTGATGTCAGTAGGATAGGAATTAGCATCGGCAAAATAGAAACCAATGTCGGTCATATAGAGATCGATGTTGATAGGACAGGCACTAGCGTCAGTCAGGCAGAACCAGTGTCAGCCAATAGCAGGTCTGGAGGTGACCAAGGTCAGTCACTATCAAAGAATTTGGGTGGACAGCGTGTTGTGAACGAGTCTCAGACACCCATCAGGAGGTCTGAAAGGGTAAGTAAGCCTCCAATTAGATATTCTCCTTCATTATTCTATATATTGCTAACTGATGGTGGAGAACCAAAGAGTTTTGAAGAAGCAATACAGGTGGAGTCCAAGAGTCAGTGGGAGCATGGCATGGTTGAGGAGATGGAGTCCTTAAGAGAGAACCAAACATGGGATTTGGTTGAGTTGCCAGCTAGTAAGAGAACACTGAAGAACAGATGGACCTACAGGTTGAAAGAAGGTGAGAATGGATAGATGAGATATAAGGATAGATTGGTAGTGAAAGGATTTGCACAAAAGCTAGGTATTGATTTTGGTGAGATTTTTTCTCCTACTGTTAAAATGACTTCTATATGGATTGTACTATCTTTGGTTACTGTTGAGGATTTGCATCTTGAGCAGCTAGATGTTAAGGCAGCATTTCTTCATGGAGATTTGGATGAGTAAATTTATATGGAACAGTCGAAAGGATTTGAGGTCAAAGGTAAGGAGAAGTTAGTGTGCAGATTGAAGAAAAGCTTGTATGGCCTCAAGCAAGCTCCTAGACAGTGGTATTTGAAATTTGTCAGGTTTATGACTGAGCATGGCTATAGTAGGTGTCAATCTGACCATTGTGTGTATTTTAAGAGATTGGATAATGGTAGATATATTATTATATTGTTGTATGTAGATGATATGGTAGTTACAGGATCACACATGTAGGATATCTCTGAGCTTAAGGTGAAATTAGCTCAAACATTTGCTATGAAGGATTTGGGAGCAGCAAAGAAAATCCTTAGCATGAGCATTAAGAGAGACAGGAAAAATCACAAGTTGATATTGTCTCAAGAGGATTATGTGGACAAGGTGTTGAAACGGTTCAATATGCAGGATGTTAAACCAGTAAGCACACCTTTGGCTGGACAGTTTAAGTTAAGTAAAGAACAATGTCCTGATTCACATGATGAGGTAGAGTACATGAGTAAGGTTCCATATTCTTCCACAGTAGGAAGTTTGATGTATGCAATGGTGTGTACTAGACCAGATATTGCCCAAGCAGTGGGAGTTGTAAGTAAGTATATGGCCAATCCAGGTAAGAAACATTGGAAAGCAGTTCAGTGGATCCTTAGATATCTGAGAGGAACCAGCAGTAGGCACTTGTGCTATGGAGGTTTAGATACTTCTCTACATGGTTATGTAGATTCAGATATGGCAGGTGATTTGGATGGTAGGAGGAGCACCATAGGACATATTTTCACAGTAGGTGGAATGGTGGTTAGCTGGATATCTAAGTTACAGAAGGTTTTTGCCTTGTCAACTACAAAATCAGAGTATATTGCAGCCACATAAGCTAGCAAAGAGATGATATGGATGACACAGTTCATGGAAGAGCTTGGAAGGGAGCATGGGAGTTGCAGATTGTATAGTGACAGTCAGAGTGTAATCCATTTGGCTAAGAATTCAGCTTTTCATTCAAGAACCAAGCACATTCAGCTAAGGTACCACTTCGTACGATAGGTATTGGAAGATGGTGATTTGAAGCTGGAGAAGATCCATACATATAGGAATCTTGTTGATATGTTAACCAAGCTGGTTACAAAGGAGAAGTTGAATCTTCATTCAACTTCTGTTGGTCTTCCTGATTGAGTTGAAGATGGAAGAGCTAGAAGATGTTGCTGTACAGGTACTGGTGTAGTTGTTTATCTCCAAGTGGGAGATTGTTAGGGTGTGTAGCCTAAAAGCTTCACATATGAGCGCATTACCAAAGTTGCAGGTTTACACAGTCACCAGCATTGGTCAGGAGTGACTGACATTGGTCAGGTATAGTTAAAGAGACGTCGGCATCGGTAGATGATCGGCTGATGTCAGTCACAGGCAAGCAGGCAGGAACCGGCATCGGTTACCTGTGTGTCCAAAATGCTATTTCTGAGGACAGAAGTGAGTGTTTGCATGATGATTTTAAGTCTTAGTCTTAAGTTCGCATTTCTATTATTAGTAAGATTGTTTTTAGAGCCCTTGTTCAAGAGGCTTAACTGTTGGTTGTAAGTGCATGCTCAAGTTTCCTAATTCTATATGTAGAATTAGATCTTCTTAGCTTAGTGTGATTATTGTAGTAGTTCATTGTATGTGAATGTTGAAGAACAGTATAGTGTTGCATCAATCCAGGTTGTTGGAGTTGATTGTACTTGAGAGAGAGAACTCTTAAGGGATAGATATCTAGAGAGAGATCTTGTGCATCTGAGAGAGGTGTGGAAGAAAGAAGTTTCTTCAATTGTATTCCTTTTGTAAAGAGTTTAATACAAGTTTTCAGGGTGGTTTCTTGTATCTCTTGTTCTTTGCTATTATCTGATTCTAGTTACTTATCTATCTGATTTAATTTCGTGGTTTATTGCTTTCATAAGTGTAATCATATTGTTGGTTGATCCCCAACACTCTGTAAGTTATGTCTACAACCCCTACTACTACTCTTAGGCATCATGGCCTTATTCAGCTTATTATCTAGCATCGTTTCTTTCAGTAAGGTCAAGAGGTCTAGGCGGAATTTTAGAATAGTATAGCACAAGAAACCTTAAATGTACCACAAGAACACTCATCTCCACTTTCCCCATTAGCTAAGAATACAACACCAAGAAAATAATCTCATACTGTAATCTCCATAGAAATCCCTTCTTCTTCAAGAAGAAGAATCACAAGGTCTCAAAACCTTGAAATTTCAAGGTCTCCATAAGAACCTCATGAGTCTATAGTACAACCAATTCCTTTGAAAAGAAGAAGAAAATTGAGACAGAAGGTTGCTACAGAACTTGAGAAAACCAAGGGTTTGGTGGTTGAGAAGGAAAATCAACCAAGTGTAGCTCAAAGAGTAACTAAAAGAAGGAGAAGGCTCATTTTAACAGAAGAAGATGAACAAGAAGTTTCAAATATTTTAGATAGTCTTAAAATGGTGTCTCATTCCCCCATACATTAGAATATTCTTGCACCTACATATATTAAAGAAAATCCTTTTGAAAGGAACTCTCCAATCATATTGGAGAAGACAAATCTAGAGGAAGAGCCACACATGACAGAGGAATTAGGTATGGCAAAACAACCACCTATTCTAGTTGAAACTACAAAGGATAAAGGGAAAACTATATGTACTAATGAGAAAGGTGAATCATCAAATCTAAATGATCCTATTATGCAGCTAACTTTGCAGATTTCTCAAGCTCAAGCTCTTGAACAACAACAAATAGCTAACATTGCTGACTTGATCAGTCAATTGTAAGATAAGGACCATCTCAACTCATCTTTAGTAAAAAAATTAGATATAGTATCTATTGATCATGATGCAAAAATTCATAGGTTAAAGAAAATAATAAAAGAACATGAAGATGAATAGATTGATCTTTGGCTTTATGTAGAAAGTTTGAAGAAGGAAAACAAGAGATTGCAGAATTTGGTGAATTCTTCTGAAGCACCTGATGTTGCACTTTCTCCCCCCAAAATATTTGTTGACCATGGTTGTTAAAAACGTGATCTAGGTATTCCTCCCTTGCAAATACTACATCAAATTGAAAAAAATATTTTGAACTTAAACAGAAAAACAAAGAGGTAACTTCTTTGAACAAACTCTTGGAAAATGAAAAGAAAGAATTAGAGGTTAAAGTTCAAGAGTTAGAAGAAAATTTACATGATGCATGTAAATTAGGAGAAACTCTTTTGGCATGTAGGAATCCTTCTCTTGCATATAGTTTGTTTATATTTGAACAATTTTACAGATGGTAGCTTCTACGGATCTCCTATCATCTTCCTTATAAAATTTTGTAGCTAACAACATTTTTGGAAATTTTCTATAGTGTTGAACCTGATCAGCAGGATTTGCTTTGTGAATTTTATTTGCATGACTTGATTATAGGAGATCATGAGCACAATAATTTTTTGATAAATATTCATGTAGGAGAAGTTCAAATGAGAGCATTACATTCTACATTCAAAAATTAGATAGCATGGAAAGGCATATTTGAGGACTATAAAAATCATGTTAAGACTACAGGATTATGTGTCAGACCAGCCTTTCTTATTCCTAGATTGATTAAATAGAATTTTCATTGTGCTTTGTTAAATGATTAGGTTAAAACACATTATTTATAGGCTCTATATGATTATATTGTTTCTTTTGATTTATTTTCAAGATAGAATTTTGATTCAGTAGTGACTACAAGTGTAAATAGATGGGACCAACTTTCGATGCCTCTTAAAAGGCAAGAAGTCATGTCCCCAAATAAATTAAGATGGAGTATGAGGAGAGCATCATCAATTATGGAAATTTTAATAGAGGTAATCAACTTTGGGGGAGAACATAAATGGATTGGCATGAGATATAAACCCCCTTTGCTAATCATACCTATTCCAGGATGGCAGAGTTGGGCTCCACAACCAATAAAACAATTCAGTATATGGAAATAGATGATTCAAACACATCAGGGATTTACCATCAATTCAAATAGACACATAATAGATGAGTTTGATGAATATGACTTGAGTTAGAGTGTAGAAAGCAGAAGCCAGAGCTGTGAATGCTACTACATGTTTGCAATGGGACTTGCAAAAGGTAAATCTTGGGGGAGATGATGAGCCCAAAATATGGCTCATCATTGACATGTTATTTCCTTCAAATCATATCTTGAAGGATATTATCTTATAAAAATCTTAGATTCTTAGATAGATATTACATGGAAAATAGATTTTTGTCTTGTTTATATTAAACCAAAGACTGAATCTTTACTTTGTCATTAATGTCTAATGTATAACATGTTTTAGTGATATTTTGTGTGAATAATTATAAAGAAGAAGACACAGGTGATGTACAGTGAACATTTCATTTTTATATCCACCCAACAGAACTATGGACTCTATAGGTTTGTTTCTACAAACTCCACAGGCTTGTTTCTACAGACTCTACAAGCTTATTTCTATGGACTCCACAGGTTTGTTTCTACAGACTCTACAAGCTTATTTATACAGACTCTATAGGCTCATTTCTACAAAAAATTTAGGCTCATTTTTATAGACTTTTCAAGGTCAGTACTGAGAATTTTTTAAGGACAACAGTGAGCTAGAGACCAGATAGGATAGGAAAGAACTATTCTAGCTATAATCAAATAAGGAAAATACCTACCTACTATGTTGAAGGACTTGATTTTGATAAATTTTTATATAACCAAATTTTAGGACTATTATAGGATAGGATATTTATTTCATCAGAATAGTTAGATCTCTTGGGAATCCAATCTCCTATCTTTGGAAGAATAGATCGACCAAAGAATCCTATTTATTTGCATCTTATTTCAAGTTAATTGTATTAGTATAAAGTGTAAGACTTTCGACTATAAAAAGGGATTTTAGAAAAGAAGAAAATAGAGGATTGAGAATTAGATAAGCATACAGGTTTCAATCAAATTGTAATTATTTCATTTCTATGAATTAATACTTCAAGTTTCCAACATTGATTAAGCTTTATTCCTGAGTTCGAGAGGAGCAAGGGCCCACTCTTCTTGGAACCAGGAACTATGTATGGTATTTATGTTCCATTTTATTAGTAAAAATATTGTTTATATTTGAATTTATTTATAAAAATATCAAAATAAATTCATAGTTTAAAAAGGGAATTTTCTTATTTCATTTCTTTTCTATGCAAAGTATCTTTTCTTTTATAGCAGAAGTGTGAATCAAATTTCCTTTTGTAATTAGGAGTGTAAATTTATTTTCCCTACAAACATAAAATAGGAGTGTGATCATTTACTTCTAGAAAAGGAGTGGATTGATTTTATTTCTTTCTTTTTTTAGCAAAAGCGTGAATCAAGTAGGTTAGTCAAAGTTAGAATAGGATCAGCAAGCACCCCCATAAGTAAGACTTCTAGATCTACCATCCCATACCTTACTATAGATATCTTTGGACACTAGCCCTGGTTGATAAGACACTAATTGAATATTGGTTAAATGAGGAGTTAGATGACGCTCGTCATTGATACTTGAAATAAACTAATACATGAGGTAAGGGTGACCACTATGTGTTTGATAACATGAATAGACAATGAACTTGATACATCAAAAATGATAACTAATGACCTAATTTGAACTTCCCTAATTTACTAACATATGTGAAGACCATGAGGATTAATGGTGAAATAGGGTTCATAAGGATTAGGTTGACCCCTTTCTAATCTTGATGGTATAAAATGGTAAACATTTCTAGTGATTTGGTTGGCTTGACCTACCTGCTAGTCAAGAGAACTAGAGATATTTTAGTCATGAACCTTTGACTGCATATAAACTCTACCTATTACCTTGAAAACCCTAAGAATAAATTAGACACATAAAGACACCAAACAAGAGAAAATAAATTATAATACACATTGCATCAAAAAACTAGAACAAGCCAACAACAACTAAGCATGTGTAATAACACTTTAGAGGAAATAAACTAAACTAGCCACTATGTGCAATAGGATTTGATGCTCTTAATAATAGTGCTTGAGGAACATCCCATTTATAGTGATGGTATGTTCCTCACCACTAAACTTGGATAGTTTTAAATCATTCTTTTCCTTACAACTGGTAATGATGTATGGCACACTCCACAGACCATCAAACTTTGAATGTTTACCTATCTTGGCATGATCCTCATCCCACTTAAGCACAATTTATCCTTTTGAAAATATATTGCATGAATATATCTTGTAAAATTACATTTTAACTTGGTTTTGGTTGTACCACATATCATTTTCATTTGTCTCTTCCAATTCTCTCAACTCATTCATCCTTATTTCCATTTCATCATCCTCCATGAGCTCAAGTTGGTGTGTAAACTTTAAGGCTAACAACTCAAATGAGATGGGAAATTTTGATTCTCTACCATAAATAATGAGATAATGAGAGTGATCACTAGACTTATTAGGAGTGATTTTATCTATCCATAAGGAATTCCTCAACTTGGTGTGCCACTCTCTTTGATTGTCCTCTATTATCCTTTTTATGATATTAATCAAGTTTTTATTAGTGGACTCTGCTATTCCATTACCCTGTGGATAGTAGTTTGATGAAGTCTTGAGATATATACCATATTTAAGGTACCAATCACACACTTTATCACTATTTAATGCCAAGGCATTATCTGATATAATGATAGAGGGGACCCCAAACCTAGTCACAAGGTTGTCATAAAACTCCAAAACTAAGTTCTCATTTGCTTCTTTGAGTGTAACTACCTCCACCCACCTAGTAAATTAATAAGTGGATATTAAAACCCACTTATTCTTATCACTATATGAGGTTTTATCATACCTATTAAATATAATCCCCATTTCATGAAGGGTTTCTCAACTTGGATGGGTTTTATGGTTAAGGCAGCTAGTCTCTACTTACTGATAAACATAACACATTTAAGACATCTCTTAACCCAATAATGTGATCCCCTAAATAATGTAGGAAAAAAATAACCTGATATTATGATCTTAGATGTTTTGGTCTTGTCTTGAAAGTTCCCACCTATAGTCCCATCATGAAAATGTTCTAATAACTTGTCAACTTGACTAGTCTCAATGCACATATGGAGTAGGCCACCAATGTCCTTATTGAAGAGTACTCCATCCACAAATATGTAATTAATGGACTATAGTCTAAAGTAACTCCTTTTTGTCATATCTAATCCCATAATACATTCTCCCATTTGGAGTAACTTCACTATATCTTGGGTCTAGCTAGAAGGAGTTATGTTTGTAGTTGCCTGTTGACTATCTTGTGCTGCCAAGACCATATCTTTATCTTTTTTAACCTCTATTGAAATATTTTCACAAATTACTCTACCTATAATCAGCTTAGTAACATTAACTTATATATCATACTCCATGCACTTATTCACCCAAACATCCCTCTTCTCACTTAAGTCCCTATTGAATATGAAATCCTTTATACTAGGGTGAACTGCCATCACAAAAACCTTATTATTAGACACCATGTGTCTAAATTTTTTTTGGAATCTCATGATAGAAAGGAATTTTTTTTTAAAAAAATTATATCTCTCCTCATACCCTTCTAATTCTTGACTAAATAAAGTAATGGGTTATTTTAGTCCTTCATTTTGTTACATGAGCATAGTAGAAATAACATCACTTATGCAGAAGGCATACATGATGAAGTCTTTGGTAAAATTAGGGTTGAGGAGGGTGAGATCTTAGGAAATGGCCTAATTGAAGGACTTAAAACTTCTTTTACCTTATTTTCTCCATAAAAATTCCTTATGTTTCTTAAGTATGTGAGTTATTGGTCTCATCAATTCTACAAATCCTATAATGAATCTCCTAATGAAGTTAATTTTGCCCAAGAAATTTTTCAATCCTTTCTTGTTTTTGGGTATGGATAAATAAATTATTGATGATATCCTCTTAAGGTCAATGGAGAGGCCATATTTTGACACAATATGTCTTATAATTCTACCTTCATGGATCGTAAATATGTATTTTTTCAAGTTTAAGGAGACCCCAAACTACCTACATCTATCAAACACTAGACTCAAATATGTCATGTGATATTTAAGCTCCTTTGAAAACATAGTGATCTCATCAAGGTAGATGAGCACTATCTCATTTATGATCCCTTAGAAGGCCACATCCATTTCCCTTTAGAAGGTATCCCCTAAATTGGATAGTCCAAATGGTATTTTCATGTATGCATAAGTGCCCCACTTGGTTATGATGGTAGTTTTATGTCTATACTCCTCTCTCACTAATATTAGAGTGTATCTAGAATATCCATCAAGAAAATATAACCTTTGTGAACCTATAACTCTTTGAAAAATCTGATCCAGGGATGGTAAAGGATAGTGATCTCTTAAAGACACTTTAATGATATATCTAAATTCCACACATAAACATATCTCCCCATTATTCTTCCTCAAAGACACAAGATTTTCCACCCATGAGTAATTTTAGGTGTGGAAGGTGATCTTGAATTTAATGAATTTTGTCAACTCCTTCCTCATAAGTATCTTAATTTTGGGGTTGACTAATCTTTGTTTTTAACTTATAGGTTTTGCATTCTCCTCTAACTCTATGGTATGTTGTAAAAACCTAGGTTCAAACCCTTTCAATTCATGGTATTGTAATGCAAATACATCTACAAATTCTTAACATAATGCTATGAAGGTGACTCTTTCTTCCTTGGTGTTCACCTTCCCTAACTTGAGTAACTTGTCCTTGAATATGATAACCTTTTCATAGTGTTCCTCTTTGGTGGAGATACTTACCTTATCATTCCTTAGATATTAATCCTCATTGAAGATAATTTCTAATGTCACCAATACCTTAGGTAACTTATTTGTCCTCAACTAGACAATCTTATCTCCAAATTGATGTTGTGGTCTGCGTTAGTTCTTTGAGCATAATTTTCCCTCATGTTGTAAGAAGAAATAAATATGACTATCACTTTTAAAAACTTTATAACTCACCTCATTATTAATAACTAAATACCTACACACCATTTTTATTTGAGACTTCTCTCTAATGTCCTTGACCCCATCATCTATGTTATATTGTACACCAATGATAGCTAATTGCTCTACATGATGATTAGACTCTCTAGGTATGGAATGGATGTTACAGTCTTGGAATTCCTCTAAGAGGTTCAAAACCATATACTTGTAGGTTTAAAAATTGGATTATTGACTACACTTAGGATTTTTACATGTTGTACCACTAGTTCACTATCTCCTTTATCTTTCAAAAGCTTGATACCTCTCTTCCTTGCCCATTATAGCCCATGAATGAGGGCCTCATATTATAAATTATTATAAGTGTAGCTAAATTGAAACCTTAGGGAAAAATAATACCTTTTATTGGAAGGTGATACAAGCATAACACCTACCCCACTCCCATTCTTTGATCTTGACCCATAAAAAACCAAGTTCTATACACCTTCATGCTCTTTATTTGTGCTAGTATGGCTTGGAATGGAAGTTACTTATTCATGCATACAATACACACCTAGGTATACCTCTTCAATGGTCTTGTAAGGATCATAACCATGATTATCTAATAACCACTCATCAAGGAGCAAATCTGATATGCCCTCTAGTGGTTCCATAGGTTCTTGATCATTGGGTTGTTCATCCTCATCCAAGATAATGTAGTTGACATTTGATAAGTTGGGTATATAGAATTATAAGTGGAACCTAGGAATAGGTTCAAACCTTAGAGTAACTTTTGTCCCATACCTAGTCCTAAATACCATGTATGACCAATCAAAAGAGAGATACCCCCTAATTTTAGTAGTGAAATCCCTAGACAAGAAAAGGGAAAAGTAGGAAGGAAGGTAAACTACCATGACATCTTGGGATATGATATAGTTAGTAAAAGTAGCTAATATTATCTTAAGGTCCTTAATAACACCTATAATCTTGGTAAGAGACCCATCCAATTATAAAACTCCCTTTTCATTATGTTCATATTTAAGCCCCAATTTATCAGTTATGGATTTAGTCATGACAAATGTGTTACCCCCACTATCTATCATGCAATTATGCACAAGGTAATATCCTATTATGACTAGAAGGTATAAGGGAGGTGGTTTGAATACCTTAGATGCATAAGAGTCATAAAGTTGACTAGAATTAACAAGGACTGCACTTAACTTTTCTACTTATTTATCTAAGACATGAATTTTAGAGAGCTCTTCTTGAAGGAGGTATTATTTCCCATAAAGGCATCCCACATAGGTGTTAAGGATGTGGATTGAACCCTAGCTAATCAAAGGGGTGTTCAAGTCCTCTTGCTCAAATCTAGTCCAACATGGGAATGACCCTAGGCTATGGGTCACCTAAACTCAAGTCAGACCTCTAGGGTTTTCAATGAGGCTAGCTCCTCAGATATAACAATATAGTCCCTTTTTATAGACCTACTCTATTTGGATGAAAAGGGAGATAAATACATGAATGGGATTATATACTAAATGTGTTGATACACCAAATATTCAAAGATATACTTTCATCTTAGACACTGTTGGTTCCTAATTATACACCTGTATCACTCATCCCTATGTATCTAAAGAGAGTGACAAGAAAAGATGGGAAATCCACATAATATGTCATTATATCTAGGGGTGGGTTTGACATCATTAATAAATTAAGATGTATAAAATGATTGGGAGGAACCTAAAAAGGGTATGGTCAGTTCCCTATTACTTTTGGCTCTATCTGAAGCAAGGTGAGAGGACCTAAGGGGTAGCTTCACTCACATGAAGGGATTTTATGATTCAGTCTTCATGGGGATATTTAACATAAGGTAATATAAATTTGACTAGAACACAACCAACCTTGCTCAAACCACTCAATAAGGGTTATCAAATGGAAGAGCAAATATTCTAGGTCAGATAGAAGCTACTAAAGATAGATTTGGATATGATTGTGACTTTCATTCTATAGAATATTTAACAAAAAAGGGCTGAATGGGAGATTGAAATGTTAATATTTAACACACAAGATGCAAAAAAATTATAAGTATAAAATTTTTATGTGCTTGTAGGAAAATAACACTTAAGACATGCAGAGGTCATATTGTATGTAGGGTAAAATAGGAGGTTCAACTGTTAAAATATCATCTATCGAAGATTAGGTGGATGATAGTTTGGATAACCTTGTAGTTCTTCATGTCATGGTCAGGTGTCTTATGATAAGAACACATGTGGTGGTCATTGTTCCAAATGGGCTTGAAGCAAGAGTGTCAAAGGGTATGATGAGAGGTAAGGGTAAATAATAATTATGTAATAACCTATAAAAAATAGTTGAGTAGGACTTAACTAAAGGTGCTAGGGGTGAGGTGGTCTTTACTTTGATAGGTTTGGTTTTAGGTGTTTTGGGTAGGGTGGTGTTCTTGTTTGATGACCTCAATTTAGGCAAGGAGATTGATGAGCTAGATGTGGAAGATCACAAGTTAGGTAGCTCAGGTATTGTTGGTGTAGTTAAAAGAGGTGCATCAGAGAGAAAATATGAAGGTGTAACAAAAAGAGGTGGTGGGTTTTTGGTAGATGAAATTGGATTCCTACTCAAGGTAGAGGGATAAGGCCCAAAAATGGAGGGAAAGGTTAAGGGAGGCAAAATTTAGGGATTCTAGCCTTTGTGTGGTTTTACCTCTTTGGTTTCTTTGGTATGTTGTTTGGTTGATGGTTCTAGTGAAGTAAGCTCTACCTTCACTGAGGGGTAACTAAGGCTTGGTGTGGGGAAGGTGCTAAGGTTATTGATGGGTTTAGTTAGTTTAGTTTGAGAAGGTGATTTAGTCACTTGGGGTTTAGGTGCATTGGATGGTTGAGGGATTATTGGATTGGTAAAAGTTGTTATTAGTTTGGTTGGTAGGGTAAAAGTTTTAAATAGAAGTGGTGGGTTTGTCTACTAAAGGTATGGTTGGAGGTTCTTACTTGGTGATATAAGGTATCCCTAATTATTTATATAAGGTGGCATGATCTATGTTAGGGTTGGATATAAATTATAATTTCTATACTAGCCTAGAGAATCATTTGTAGGTTGGTTTGATTCTTTGAATAGTGGACCTAAAAGATAAGCCCCTAGGTAGAGACATGGGGATGGTAACCTCATCCTCTTCCTCAATCAAAGGATTCAAGGTTGAGATAGGTGATTCCTCAGTAGGAGGAGTAAACATGGGGGTTTCCTCCTTGAAAATGATTTTTGAAGGAGGAGTTGGTTGCTTAGTAGTTGAAGGTGAAGATAGAGTGGTGATAGTTGGCCATTCTGATATATTAGTTGAAATGGAGGATAGGGACTCCTCTACCTCAATAAGTAGAGAAGGAAAGGATGGTGTTTCCTCAGTGTGAGTGTATGAAGGAATGGAAGGTAAGTCTACTATCTTAATAGATGATGTAGGTGGAGGATTAGTAGATTAAGTATGCAGTGGTTTGGTATTGAGTGCATCAAGGACCATGTTAACTGTATGGGTATCATGAGATAACTCAATGTTGTTTCTCTCATTATTGGTAGGAGCATAGTTTGGGAAGGGCTGCCTGAATATATCAAAGGTTTGGTTTGATAGTGCATCGGGGTTATCCAATGTAATCTCCCCTTTATCAATGAGGGATTAGACAAGTTTCTTGAAGGTATTTCACCTATTGATGTCTTGTTCTATTACTCGATGAAAGGCACATAGATCATTCATGTTGAGAAAAATAGGTGTAGATGAGAGGCATCAAACTTATGAGGAGTTTTGATAGGAGTAAGTTGAATGATGTTGGCTTTTAATAAATTCTCCAAGATGGATGCATAGGATTCTCCAAGTGGAGTTAATTGCTTTCAATTGTTCCAATTTTGGTTCCTCAAGTGTTGCTTTAAGGAACTAGAGGAATTTGGTTGGTTGATGGAAGGTGGAGAGGTATCTTTAAGGACTACCACATTTTAAGTTATGTTGCTCTTGGTATTGGTGTTGGACTAGTTGCTTGAATTGGAGGAAGAGGTCTCATTGGTTTTATAGGTTGAATTTTTTTTCTTTAGTTTTAGTTTTCCTTCATCAATGGATTGGTTCTCTAACTTATGTTCCATGTTAAAATCTTCATCAAATGTTTGAAATCTTTGGACATGTAGTGTAGAAGAGATATGCTTAGCACATGTCTGAGTAAAGAGCTCTATGAGTTTGGGTTGAGGTATGGAGAAGGAGAGTTGGCTAATTAGGCTCTTCTAATGAGCCAAAAATTTAGCAATGCATTCATCCTCAAATTGCCAGATGGATTATAGGTCAGTGATAGAAACTTTATTGAAATATTGATTAAAAATTGGTCCAAGAAGGTTTGAGCTAGTTGGGTGAAGGAGAAAAGAGAGTGCTTAGGTATGGCACTATACCACTCCAATGTTACACTAACTAGAGACATGGGGAAGGTATGAATAATAAGGTCATCATTATAAGTAATGAGATAACAAGCATGCCTAAATTCCATAAGATGTTGGGGATCCTCCTTACTTTAAAATTTAAAGAACTTGGGGAGTTCCAATTGGGGAGGATATGGCCTGATAAGTATGGATGGATGGATGGGCTCATTCCAAATTTGGTCATATGATAAGATGTTGTGCACACCCAAAATAGATGACTCTAAGGTGGTCATATTTTACATAAGCATCTTCATTGTGTCTACTTGGGGTTGTGCACCTGGAAGGTTATAAGATGCAAACTATTGTGGTAGTTGGGAGACATACTGATAGTGGGTGGAAGGCTAGGAAGCTACCACATATTGGTAAGTAGATGTCAATAGTTGGGTATAAGATACATAAGGATGGGTAGATGCATGTGGTAGGGTAGTGGGTAGGGGTACATTCTCTTGTAGGTTAGGGATGTAGCTAAATTTTGGTGTAAGGGGTGCTTGTTAGATAGGAGTGGTAGCTAGGTTGGTAACCCTTATACTAATTAGTGGTAAGGTTTAGGGTATGGACACAATAAGGATTTGAATTGTATTAGTGGTCAATGGATTGGGGGTAGATAAAGGAAGATTGTTAGTGCTATAGGTAGGCAATCCTACTGTGGAGGAGTGGTTGATAGGAGTGGAAGGTATAAGGGTAGCAGTAGTTTTAGTTGGATGGTTTTCTATGTTAGTCTTGAAGGAGTTGTTATTTAATGAGGAATCTTGGGTAGTTAATGATTGGGTAGTAACTATGGAAATAGAGGTACTCCCCATGAGGTGGAGAACCATACCGTAAGGCAAATCTATGGGTGGGGTTGAAGCTGGGGTATGGTAAGACATGTTTGTAAGATAATATTGTAAGGCCATGGGATTGTTATTTAGGAAATTATAAAAAATTTCATCTACTTGAGGAGCCTCTTGAGGGAAGGTAGGACTTCCTAATGGATGAGGAAAATCTAGTGGCTCAAAAATGTCATCCATGGATGAAGAGGTAGAAGAGATAGGTTGGCTTGGTAATGGGTTTTGCTCCATAAGGTTTTTTTTTTGTTGGTGAGTGAGAACCATATGAGATAAGTGACATAGAAATCATAATTATCCTCACTACTCAAATAGAGAGAAGATAAGAAAATGATCAAAGAAATAAAATCACACTATAGAAGATACAGTAATCCCTAAAGTTTTAATTAATAGAACTTTTAGCTTATGCCTTAATAAATTGTGTGACTGAAATTAGTTTGTCGAGCAAGTACTAGAGAGGAAGTCTAAGGTTGGTTTTAGGTTGTGTTCAGGCACTCAAAAAGAATTTGTATTTGAAGCAATACATGGTTTGGTATTGGATCCTACCACCTCACTTCACACACCATAGAAATAAGGGTGTCAGGTACTTATCCAATATATATTGATATCCAATGATTATACTCAACTAGAGAGCTAAGTTGGTTCTCCCCTTGGTAATGACCTCTAAGTGGGATTCCTTGAAAAGGGTAAGGTTACCACTATGTGATGAAATCCTAGTTGAGTCTTGTCTCAAGTATGTTTGATGTTTAATTGATGAAATTGGTTTGGTTTAGTGTGTGAAATAAAGATTGAATCTATGATAGATTACTTTGCCTTTTAAGTTAAGCTCTATGAACTAAACTTTCAAGCAGTCGATGTATGCACTTAATTTTAAGCTTAAAAGAAACTTTTGATTTCCTTAATGAGCATAGAATAGATAGAGAACACAATCAAATAAGAACCAAAGTAAAATACAAATGGGTCCCACTAGGTGTGCCAAAATGTTTCAATAAATTTTTCTATATTATTGAAAAAGGGAGAAGAAGAAACTAAGTATGGGTATGGTTGAAAAACTTGTTTGATTGTGCATGATGAATCAAAAGATTTTGAAGATCTTTGCTTTAGCTTGGGAGGATGAGCTGAAAATAAGAAATCACTAAAGCAAATTTGTTTGTTAGATAGATAGTTGAGTGGATTACCTAGAGATAACTAGATTCCAAAAGAAAGAGCTTCCTTAGGAGTTGTCAATACACACATTTTAAACAATTAAGTTTATAAATAGAAAATAAAGTACTTGCATCAATAGTCAAAAGGTATTGAAATTAAACACAAGAATGCTTACTTGAAAAATAGACTATAAATGATTAAAAATAGTGATTATTTAATTAATATTAGTTGTAGAGGATTGGGGTATGTTTCATAAAGTTGGAAAGGGGTTTGTGAACAAGTAAGAACACAAACACTCATGTTTGATTCAAGGTAGGTAAGTGAAAATAACTTGCTAGATTTTATTTCCATAGTAACCATCAGTAGTTGGGCTGATCATTGATGGTTAAGGTAACCATCGGTAGTTGGAAAAACTATTGGTAGTTGAGACAACCTTTGATGTTTACTGTGTATGGATCTAGGTTGATTAGTGGCTAATTGATGGGATCAAAAAGATGGATTCTAAGAGATGGGTAAGACTTGGGTTGATTATGAAATGGAAATAAAGTAAATGAATACTAAGAAACAAGTAATTGTCTTACTAGAAGTTAATTGGGTGGATGGTTGAGGTAGTTGACCTGTTGGTGGATTCTAGCTTGATTTTGATATAGAAACAATACCTAAAAACTTGGTGGAGAGGTAGCAGCAAGTCGGCTCTCTAATATGATTACTACATTGTTGATGATGATTGACCTACAAAAAGAAACTCCTTGATGCACAAGATCTTGATAAAAATTGTAGATGTATTTCACCTCTTAGTTCCTCTCTTCTTATAAGCATAAGCAAAAGGTAAAAGTGAGGGTTCAACTAGGTTGTCTAATTATAATTCATCTATGTAATGCCTTGCATGTGGATTTAGACAACTTATATTTAGAAAATCAAGGTGGGTATTTTGCATGTTAGTGGTTGAAGAGGTGCACCCTAATCATCAATGGTCAAGCTAACTGTCGATGATTGAGGGTGAAGGTGAAAAGTGGGTAACAATCTAAGTTAAGCTACTTGGGAAAATTGACTATGATTGCCTCCACTTTGTGGTCAAAGGGTGATTTGGTCCCAAGGTGGTCCTAGGTGGTCTACGGGTGTTTTTGACATTTAGAATCATAATGTTTATATTTTTTATGTCTACACAAGTAGATTTATATTTATAAACAAAATAGAAAGTACTTACATGTCTGGTGGGACCCAAAAGTTAAGCAATCCTTGATTTAAACAATATAAGAAAAAGTTAAGAAATCAAAAGTACTTTTTTAATCCATTTAAATCTATTTTTCTAGCATGCCCAATAGGACCCTTGTGTCTTCACTTAGGTTTTTTTTTTTTTACATTCCCTCTCTATTATATGCTCATTAACAAAATCAAAAGTTTCTTTTAGGCTTAAAATTAAGTGCATACATCGACTGCTTGAAATTTTAGTTCATATAGCTTAAGTTAAAAGGTAAATTAATCTATCATAGATTCACTCTTTGTTTCACACACTCAACTAAACAAATTTCATCAATTAAACATCAAACATACTTAAGACAAGGCTTGACTAGGATTTCATCACCTATTGTTAACATTTCCCTTTTCTGGTAATCCCACTTGGAGGTCATTACCAAGGGGAGAACCACCTCATCTCTTTGGTTGAGTATAATTTATGGATATCAATATATATTGGCTAAGCACCTAACACCCTTATTGTTATGGTGTGTGAAGTGAGGGGGTAGGTCCCAATACCAAGCCATGTATTGATTCTAAAATAGATTCTTTTTTAGCACCTAAACACAACCTAAAACCAACCTTAGACTACTTCTCTAGTACCTACTCTGCAAACCAATTTTAGTCACATAATTTCTTAAGGTATAACCTAAAAGTGATATTAATTACAACTATAGGGCTTAACATATATTCATAATTTCTTAAGGTATAACCTAAAAGTGAGATTAATTAAAACTATAGGGCTTAACATATATTCTAGAGTGTGATTTTATTTTTTGATCATTTTATTTTATTCTCTCTATTTTAGTAATGAGGTTATTTTTGATTTATATCTCCCTTATCTCATATGGTTCTCACTCATCAATAGTGAAGAGACCTTGCAGAGTAAAACCCATTACCAAGCCAAACCACCTCTTCTACCTCTTCATCCATGGACTACATTTCCAAGCTATTATATTCTCCTCATCCCTTGGGAAGTCTTAACTTCCTTTGGTAGGTTCCTCAAGGAGATGTGGATTTTACCTCTTTCCTATATAATAATCCCATGGCCTTACAACATTATCTTACAACCATTTCTTATCGTACCCTAGCATTGGCCCCGCCTATATATCTACCTAATTGTATGTTTTTCTACCTCATGGGGAGTACCTTTATTTCCATGGTTACTACCCAATCATTGACTACCTAAGCTTCCTCATCAACGAATAACCCCTTTGATACTACCATAGAAAACTAACCAACCCAAACTACTACTACCCTTAAACCTTCCACTCATACCAACCACTCCTTTATAATAGGAGTGCCTACATTTATCACTACCAACATTCCTTTAGCTCCCCCCATCCATTAACGACTACTCTACTTCAAATCCTTGTGGTGTCCATACCCTCTACTTTACCATTGATTAGTAAAAGGGTCACCACCATTCCATCAGTCACCAACCCAACTACCACTCCTATCCAACAAACACCCCTTATACCAAACTTTGGCTACATCCCTAACCTAAAAGGGCATGTACCCCTACCCACTACCCAACCACTTACATGTACCTACCCTTATGTATCTTCCACCCAACCATTTGCATCTACTTACCAATATGTGGTTGCATCCTAACCTTCCACCCACTATTAGTATGTCTCCCAACCACCATAGTAGTATACATCTTATAACCTTTTGGGTACACAACCCCAAGAATACCTAATGAAGATGCTTATGGACAAGATGATCACCTTCGAATCATGCATTTCAAGTGCTCACAACATCTTGTCATATGACCAAATATGTATGATCTTATTCATCCATCCTTTCCTATTGAATCATATCCTCCCCAATGGGAACATCCCAAATTCTCTAAATTATAGATTTGATGCCTCTCATCTACACCTAGTTCGTTCAATAAGAATGATATGTGTGCCTTTCATCAAGTAATAGGACATGACATTAGTAGGTACAATACCTTCAAGAACCTTATATAATCCCTCATTGACAAGTGGGAGCTTACATTAGATAACCCTAATACACCATAAAACCAATCCCTTGATATATCTAATCAGCCCTTCCCAAACCATGCTCCTATCAATAATGAGAGCAATAATGTCAATTGCTCTCATAATACCCATATAGTTAACACGGTCCTTGATGTGCTCATTATCAAACCACCTAGAACCCAATATATTGGTCCTCCACCTCTATCATCTATTGAGATAGTGGACTTTCCTTCACTTCTTTTAGACACTCACACTGAGGAATCACCATCCTCTCCCTCTCCACTTATTGACCAACCATCACCACTCTATCTTTACCTTCAACTATTGAGAAACCTACTCCCCCTTTAGAAATCATTCTCAAGGAGGAAACCCCCATGTCTATTCCTCCCACTAAGGAACCACTTATCTCAACCTTATATCCTTTTATTGATGAAGAGTACGAGGTTACCATCCATGTGTCTCTACCTAGGGGCTTATCTTGTAGGTCCACTATTCAGGGAATCAAACCAACTTATAAACCATTCTCTAGGCTATTGTAGAAATTAATATTTATTTCCAGCCCTGATATAGATTAAGCCACCTTCTAGAAATAACTATGGATACCTTATATCACAAATAAATAACCTCCAACCATACCTTTAGTATACCAACCCACCACTTCTACTATTCAAACTTCTATGCTACCAACCAAACCAATAACAACTTTTTCTAATCCAATAATCCCTCAACCATCTAAGGCACCTAAATCCCAAGTGATAAAATCACCTTCTCAAACTAAATTGGCCAAAATAATCAAGAACCTTGGTACCTTCCCCACACCAACCCTTAGTCACGCTTCGATGAAGGTGGAGCTTGCCTCACCAGAAATAATAATCAAATGCCAGACCAAAGGAACCAAAGAGGTAAAACCACACAAATGCAACAAGCCCTAAATTTTGGCTCCCTTAACCTTACCCTCCATTTTGGGGCCTTATTCCTCTACCTTGAGTAGGAAGCCAATTTCCTTGACCAAAACCCCACCACCTCTTTTGGTTACACTTTTGTA
Source organism: Torreya grandis (assembly GCA_037957365.1). Taxonomy (NCBI): domain Eukaryota; kingdom Viridiplantae; phylum Streptophyta; class Pinopsida; order Cupressales; family Taxaceae; genus Torreya; species Torreya grandis. The sequence goes on along the minus strand of JARHVA010003317.1, from coordinate 1,184,054 downwards.
GTTACTCTCTAATGCACCTATTTTCACCATGCCAACAATACCTAAGCTACCTACCTTGTGATCTTCCACCTCTATCTCGTCAACCTCCTTGCCTAAAATTAGGTCATCAACCAAGTGTACCACCCTACCAAAAATAACTACCACCAAACCTATCTCCAAATAACCTCCTAGTTCAACCATCAAAGCAAAGATCATTGTACCCCTACCACCTTTAGCTAAGTCCTACTCGACTATTCTCCATAGTTTATTGAAAACTTTTTGTTTAGCTATACCTCCCATCAAACCTTTTGACCCTCTTATTTCCAAACCCATCTTGTATAATCACCACCATGTGTGTTCTTATCATAGGATACCCAACCTTGACATGAAGAACTACAAGGCTCTCCAAACCATTATGCAATAGCTCTATGATGAGGATGATCTATTAATAGGAGAACCTCCTATGGGCCCCATACCAATCCAATAACTAACCATACCTACCCAACACTTACTTACTCCTCCACTCTTACCTAAGAGTGAAAATGAGTCCAACCAGTCCACTACCTTAACCTCTCCTTTTATCCATACTATCAACATGGTCAAAATATCATATTAGAAGGATAAGGGGGTGGCTAAGGTGTCTATTCCATAGATGTATCCATATTTAACCTCCCAACCAACCCACACTTGTCCATCTCCATCTTCCACCAAATCCAAGGCATCTATTTTGGGTGCTTCCCAATCTAACCCCTCAAAATTCATCAAGAGAGTTATCCTAAAGCAACTTCACAAAACATAGGTGAAGATGATATTGTATGAGTTGATATGTACCTCTCCCCATCACCACCAAGCACTAATAAAGGCTTTACAATCCATTAAGGTCCAACTTGAGGACCCCCAACCTCTAGCAACCTTTATTGGTGCCATTCAAATTTCCAACCTTGTTACCTTCAAGGACTCAAAAAAACCTTCCATCCACCCTAAGGACCAAAATCCCCCTCTCTTTATTACTACTTACATCAACCAAACCTACATCAAATGGGTCATGATTGATGGGGGATCTAGCATTAACATCATCTCCACTCATGCCTACAACTAAATCAATTTGTCAGATAATTTTATGTTCAAATCTTCAACCATCCTTCATTCCTTCAATGATACCATGGCCACTACCTTGGGAACTATCATCCTTCATATCCATTTAGGACCCTTCATACTCCCTAAACTTTTCTATGTTGTAGAAGGTGAAATCTAATACATCTTGTTGGGATGACCTTGGATTTTCTCCATGGATTATGTTCCCTCTATACTCCATCATTGCATTAAGTTTGAGAATGAAAGCTAGGTCATCACCATCCAAGTTGACCCATGTCCTTTCTCAACATAAAACATGACCTATCACCCCAATGATGTCCTAATAACCCCATCTAGAACACCCTAAATAGTTAAAACCTAACCTTCAACCACCAAATCAGATATCATATCCCCTTGTATTGATGAAGCATCAACTACTTCCTCTATCCCTTTGAACTAAATCCACACTATAAACCCTTTAGAATCAATGTTCCATTACCTTTTGTTGGTGTAGTATCACCTTTTATCCCTTGATGATTTCCCTACTCCTCATGAGTATGGGAAACTCACCAACCAGTCAAGATATGACCCCAATGTTAGGACTATTATTCCCTTCAAACCTCCCCACCCTCAGACCCATTTTTTCTATGGGGGAATTTACAAACCCTTTGGCACTTCTACCACCTCTCTTTCACCTAGGCCATTTATAGCTAGTTTCTCTTACCTAGATAAACTAAGCTTTGTCAAGACATTCTTCCATCAATTTGCTTGGAAAGGCTTAAATATTGGGTGGTATGAGTATGGCCCACATGAATTGGTCATCATAAAAATTAGTAAGCCACATGGGAAGCATAGACTTGGTTTCATCTTACATAATAATATAAAATCCAAACAACCCACCATTACCATTATTGAAGAAGATGCCCCTTCCTCATCAACCTTGCCTCCACTTGTGTGTGAGGATGATGACATCCCACCTAATTTTTTTTCATCAACATGATCAGCCTTAGACTCCTAACTTATCATAAGGAAGGGGAAATCATAACCATCCCTTTGACCCATCTTGAGATGGTAGGAGAAGACTCTCCTACCATCAACACTATTCAATGCCAGGATGATGATTCTATTCTCACCTATCTTGGTGCCCCATATTATTCAATCCATAAATCCATTCCTCTTGAGACCTCAACCATGTTAAAAAAATATAATATGGATATCAAATTGGGTACTTAAAATAACCCCTACATTATCAAACTTTTTCAATTATTGAATACCAAGGAACTTTAGGACTTTTCCTCTTTCCTCCAAGACTATAGCATAGTTTTCACTTGGTATTATAGTGACATGCCTATAATTAACCCTACCATTACTACCCATAACATAGTTGCCAACTATAACACCAAACCCCTCAAGTAAAATCTTTGATGCATGCACCCTCACATAGCCCTTCTTGTCAAGGAGGAGCTTTAACATCTCCTATCTATCAATTTCATTTAACCCATTGACTACCCCTGATGGATCTCAAATTTTTTACCTATCACCAAATCCACAAAGAGACCATGAATTTGTGTGGACTTTCATGATGTCAACCTCACTTTCCCCAAATATAACTTTCCTCTACCAAACATCAACCATCTTGTTGATCTTACAACTGGCCACAAGATGTTATATCTCATAAATAGCTTCTTAGGTTATAATTAGATCTTAATTGCTCCTAAAGATTAGCACAAAATTGCCTTTACCACCCCATGGGGAGCCTTCTACTATAGAGTCATACCTTTTAGACTAAATAATTCTGGTGAAACCTACCAATGTGTTGTGAATCATATCTTTCATGACCTCATCCATAAGATTGTTGAGGAATATTTGGATGACCTTCTTGAAAAGTATAAATTCTAAAAAGATCACTTGGTCATTCTCAAGATTATCTTTGAATGCCTCATCCACTACCATGTCCACCTTAACCCCAAAAAGTACATTTTTAGGGTCTTGTTAGGAAATATTCTTGGCTTCATTATCTCCCTTTGTGGAATCAAATTCAACCCCACCAAAACCAAGGCCATCCTCAACATTCTCCCTCTAACCAACCTTAAGCAAATGCTTATCTTGCAAAGGAAGCTTAAATCCATTCATCATTTTATCTCCTATCTTTCATACTAGTGCCAACCCTTCCACCACCTTCTAAAGAAGGATGCATCTTTCAAATGGAATAGTGACTACCAAAAGGCCTTTGATTCACTCAAAAAGTACCTTTTATCTCCACCTATCCTTACCCCTTCCAAAGATGACCAACCTTTCTACCTATATATCTCTACCACTGACCATTCCCTAGGGGAAATGTTTACTCACTGAGATGAACAACATAGAGAGTAATCCATCCACTACATTAGCCGCACACTTGTAGAGTATGAGAATCAGTATACCCATACTAAGAAACTTTTCTTGGCCTTATTTTTATGGCTAACAAACTTTTCCTCTACCTTCTTAACCATAAAACTTATGTCATAACAAAAACCAACATACTCAAGTAAATACACTCCAAGCCATACCAAAACTAATGTATGGCCAAGTGGCTCATGCTCTTAATAGAGTTTGACCTTGAGTTCCTTTAGAAAAATTCAATTAAGGGAAAGTCATCAATGACCAACTAGTTGAAGAAAAATTAATAGTAAACTAACCTCCTACTCTTGAGTTCCCTGATGAGTCGATCATGACCCTCTCTCAAGTGTATTTCACCTACAAAGTCACCATGTTATTTAATAGATCAAAGTGTCAACATGGTGGGGGATCAGGTATCATCCTTATCCCCTTTGGTGGTGACCCTCTCCCTTTGTCCTTATATACTAATTTTGAATGTATAAACAACATGGTTGAGTATGAAGCCCTAGTGATAAGGATTCAAACTAATTTATCCTTAGGAGTCAAAATAATCAACATCTTTGATGACTCAAAACTTGTGGTCAATCAAATTAATATCTCTTACCCATGTAAGAATGATGTCTTGTAATAGTACAAGCAACTAGTTGATGAACTCTTAGCATCATTTGAACACTATCACATCCATTCAACTCTATGATCTACTAATAAGTTCACTAATTCCATGTCTTCCCTCACCTCTCAAATCCCATATGTACCTTTAAATTCTAAACTATCTATTTTTATCCTTAGGCTAACCTAACCTTCTTATGTTAAACCAGATTCTCCCACCATTTTTTCTATGGAAGAGACCCAACTTGACCTTTGGTATCAATAAACTTTTTCCTACATTAGCCTTTCCCTCATTCCTTCTAGCCTCTCTCAAAATTCTATAAGAGCATTTATCTAGAGTACCTCATGTTTTACCATACTAGGAGGTATCCTCTATAAATTCAACTTTGACAATCTTCTCTTTCATTACTTATACAGTCAAAAATCCTCTCACACTATCAAGGAAATGCATGATGGTATTTGTGAAGGCCATTTTAGTGGCCTCATTGTATCTAAATGCATCCTTCACCTTGGATACTATTGGCCTACCCTTAACCAAGACTATTATGATTACATGAAAACATCTGTCAAGTGTCAATAACATGCTAATTTACATCATGATCCTAGCCATAGTCTTTGAGTTTCTAACAATTTTTGGTCCTTTTCATAGTAGGGTCTAGACCTCATTGCAGAAATTAATCCCCATTCTTTATAGTGACATAACGCTATCATAACTATGACCAAGTATTTTAGCAAATGGGTCAAGGCTATTCCTCTAGTCTTAACTAAATTAGAAAAGATTATTAACTTTATCAACCATCACATTATTTGCTATTTTGGTGTTCCTCACAAGATTATCACCGATAATGGTAAATCCTTTAATAACAAGCAATTCCAAGGTCTATGTGATGTATTTGGCATTAAGTTAAGCTTATCCTCACCTTATCACCCCTAAGTGAATGGACAAACTGAGGCCTCTAACAAAATTCTTAATAACATCCTAACTAAAATGGTCAATTCCTTTGGTCAATATTGGTACGTGTACATCCCCTTCACCTTTTAAGAATATTATACTAGCATTAGAAACCTATAGGTGATACCATATTTTCTATTGTGTTTGGAGTAGAGGTCATTTTTCCTCTTGTAATCTAAATCCCATCTCTTTGCATATTTTTAAAAGAGTTTATTTTTTAGGATAATTATCATTAACACTATTTAGCCTAACTCGAGCTGCTTGATGAGCATCATTTAGAAATCCTTACCCATATTCATATATATCAAGTGCATAAAATGTGCCTATAAAAATCACCTTAAATTTCAATAATTCAATATCAGAGACCTCATCCTAAAGGAAAACCAACATGTCACTAATATGGAAAAAACTAAGTGGGGCAAATTTGTTTTCAATTATCTCAGACCTTATATCATAACCCACAAGTATGGATCAAGAGCTTATCGATTGTCTTATCTCAAAGGCCACCTAGAACCTGAGCCCCTTAATGCTTAACATCTACACTTTTTCTTTTGTTATGAAGGATCATATTCACCTTTTATCCAACTTAAGCTCATCCCTTGTTATCTATCCACATTCCATCTACCTAGTTTAGGGGAAACTAATTATAACCAAATCATGTGATTATATATCATCAAAATAGCCTTATCTTAAAAAATGGGTATCACATCTCTACCTATGCCATCATTCTCATGGTACTTTCCACACCTTCATAACTGGATTCCCATGGTCATTTTCACCTAAAACTCTTTACACCTTATCAATCTTCTTGTGCTCTTAATTTTTCCTTAATAAAGGTGAACCCTTAAGCCTATATAAGCAATTATATGTCAAGAAAAGTTAAATAAAACTAAAAAAAAAAAAAACTATCACTATAAATCATGGGTAATTCATGGAATTCACAGATTCCTCTTTTGAAGGATAGTTGTTGAAAATTTATTTAAAATTACCAAAACATAAGGTAGAGTGCTCCCTTGAATGACAACTATCAAAAAATCATTAAACAAAGAAAAAAACTTGGACCATTCCCTTGAAGGATGGTTGAGTAAAGCATTTTGTCAAAATCACAACAATTTCATGAAGGTTTCTTACATCGATCAGCTTCACATATATAGCAATCAGCAAAAGACCCATTATCAAAATCATAGCAAAAGTAAACTACTTTTGAAAGCTACAATGGGATATTAAATAACATAATAAGTTGGAAGTTACAATCAGCTTTCACAAGTAGACTTCTCACATTAATCAATCTACACAATTTGGAATAGACTTGTTTAGACTAACTCTTTGGACACCTACAAAAGAGGCATTCTAGTCTCCCAAGAAGGTTCCATTTTTTCCTATCTCCCCTTTACACTATATGCAAGGGATTCCTAAGCTTACTTGATATTACGTGGTCAAGACACCTTTTAACCAAATAATGAATGCTAATTCAAAGCATTTGAAGGGCTTATATTCATTAAGCTAGTCTAACTTTGGTTTTATTTTAGTCTTTGTCAATCAAGAAGCATTGTGCCCTCTTCTTATCTTATCATGATTAGTTGATATTTTCATGATTACATTTATCTCTTGATTATATTCTTTCATCTCCTATCTAGTGTTGTTAATTAAACTACCTCATGTGTTTTATCTTCAACATTAACAAGTATAACCATACCAAGCATGATAATATCATAAACATCCATGAGTAATTTAAGCAAACAACCATTTTTCACCACATGTCTAAAGTCTACAATAATATAGTATATACTCATTAAAAAAGTTAGCATGTCATAAGCATAACCATATATCAAAACCATTTCACATCTAGGTAAGCCTATTTTAGTGTCTAGCATCATCCATAAGCAATATAACATCACATCATAAACATTAAACATCATAACCATAAACCATGAACATGAGAAATAAATAATGATCATATGTATAAACTCATGATTCAAATAACATAATAAAGTGCACAAATACATATACATATCTCTCTCAAAAATATACATCTCTCCACATTAGCTCATAGCTTGGAATCAAAATGATATATAAAATGTCATAGTATAGCTATATCTATGCCTTATGGACACCACTGCCTCTTCGACCACTTCCAAATATTTGTGCCTACCCACTTGTTGTACCTGTTGATTCCTTAACTATACTTATCTATCTAGATATAGATGTTACCCACTACCTTGGTAACTTTAGAGTGGTATTACTTGCTAAGTTGGCTCTATACTCACCCCATTAAGGCTCCTAAAGACACTGTGTCAAAATAATGGCCTCATAATACTATATCTCCTCCATTGTGCCTAGGTACCATGTCATAGAGATGGTGCCTAGTGGTCATACCTATTTTACAGTTGTTCCTCCTCCTCTCTACCTCAAAGAGTCCCTCTAATATATAACCAACACTAGGGAGGTCCTATCTTGATCCCTCTTAGCTATCATAGTGGTAACTTGGCCCTATAAAGTATCAATATAGCCCTATAAGGTGTCCAACTACCATTGTAATGCCATAACATGTGCCTATGTAATGGCTAATGCCACTCTTGTTTGTCCATCAAGTTTAGCTGCCTATGCCTATACCCTTTGACCCCCTCTCCCTACAAGAACCACATCTATTGACCTCACACCTCCATCATCCCCACTAATGTTTGATGTTGCATATAATGGTTGGTACCATGCCATGTACCCATATATAACCTTAGCACCATCTATTTGTACCCTAGATGGTAGTTCTTTATGATCTAACAAAGTGGGCATAAGATGTGGGTTTATGAACAAAACCTTTGATTCCTCTCTTTTGTACCTAGGGAATGGACTTAAAATGCCATGTACTAGGTCAAACTATTAGTGCACCCTATCAAATGAGATGATTTACACATCTCCCTCCCTCTTGCTAAATATTCATCTATGGCTTTGAAGGGAGAACATCTACCTCCTATAGCCAAGCCATATTGGAAACTAGATGTATGGCCTTCAGGTGATGTCTCTTATCACTAGCGTACCTAGTGCACCTAGTGCACCCCTAAACCACTCCATATCATGAGCTCCTCCCCCTACACCTAATACAACAAATTCACCCATCCACTACATAAATCTAATTAGGAACTCTATCTATGTGAAACCTACCCACAGTAACCCAATTGGCTTTAGCACCCAAATGTGCTCATAGGTCCATAAAAGTAGAACCAAACCAACACTTATGCCACACCTCCTATGGGCCCTAAACCCATATAGCTCCTTATATATCTATACCAGTAGAATAGGTACCTAATAAAATATAGTATGACCTAGAAATATCTTGACTAGAACCCCCTATATTAAATAAGGGAACCTCCCACTACTCAAGTCAAGAAGTACAAAATAAGAGATAGTAATCATCAGCATGGTCATGATTCTCCTCTCACCTAAAGCCCTCCTATATAAATAATTATACCTATACCCCTAAGCATGCCATCTTACTTGGTCACTCTCATCTTTATATAGAAGCTCAATATGATCCTCTTATTCCTTTCACTCTATATGGTATAAGTCACCTTGGAATTGAGTTCAAGTGATCATATGTACATCCTCAAGCAAGATATTCATATCATCTATCAAAAATAGGAAAGTGTTCATAGTAGGATCCCATCTCTCAATGAGTGTTATGACCATGGATGTGTCTCAAGGCACATGTTGATAGTGCCTCATGGCCCCCAACCCAACCTCTTCTATATGTGCCTAGTTGGCTAGAGTCATGTCTTGTTGGATCTCTACAAAGATATGCAACACTCAATCACATATATGTATCTGATCCTTGGCCTACACTAATTCAAAAACATGTCTTAATCACATATAAAAATGGCACCTACCCTACACTACATTAACCTTTAAACACTTGACATATTTCTCTAACCCATCCTACCTATCTACCCAATGACCCACTAAATATACTCTCTAAGCCTACATAGTTTACCTATCTATAAATTATGAACCCTCTTACCTTGAAATTTTTTCAATCACTTAAAAAATATTTTTTTAGAATAGGTAACCACCAATGATCATGGTGACTAATGATGATCAGGTACCCATTTTTATATGGATGTTGACTATTGATTATCAAGCCTGACCATCGATGGTCACTGTGGGCATTCTATAATTGGAACACCAAAACCCTATCACACCTAAAAACTACCTAAAACATAATGAAAATATCTTATTTTCTACCCTAGTATGACTACCCACCTTATTTCACCTATGCATACTATTTATTTCTAATTTTACCCACAAATTTGCTCAAAAAACACCAAAAGCCTACCTAGGGCATCCCAGTCCAAATCCCACCCATTTTAACCAAGCCTAATACCAATGCATTTGTAAAAATGAAGATAAGCCATAAAATTTAATATCATCCCCCACCTCATTTTTTGATCATCATCATGGAGCTAGTCTCAAGCCTTCTCATCCTCATTTGCATCCATGAGCCCCCTACATCTTGATTGGTCCTCTAGGTCCACCCTCTACTTTAACTAAATGTCAATTCCCACCTCAAAAAATACCCTCAACAATTACCTTCACCACAACATGTCAAAATCTCTAAAGCTCAATTCAACCAAGAAAACATATCAAATAAGTGAAAAGTGATTCAATTTTCACTTTTCACTATTGAATTTTTAGGGTTTACACCTTGACCATCGATGGTCAAGGTGATCATTGATGATCACCCTTGATCATCCTAACCATTGATGGTCAAGATTCTCAAATTATTATATTACCCTTATAAAACACCTCATTTAGCACCACCAACCCATTTTACCCACCCTTAGAGACTACCTTCTCCACCCACCCAAACCACCTCATCACCTTGCCCTTGGTCTATTTTGGCCTAACTAGAATGCATTTTATGACACTTTTTGCCTGGTCCTTTGACCATAATACAACATTACCATGTTGACCCCTTTTTGAACTTGTGCTACCTTGCACTTACTTAACCTACTTGTGTATTTTTTAGAGCACCTCATACCTCAAATACACATGACACTTATCCCATTTATGTTTTCACCAAGAGTACTTCCTACCTTGGATACCCACTAAAACATAGACATCACTTTAGAGCCTAATAGGTGTACCCAACCACTATGTATAAATTATGATCATGTAGTACACTAGTCACTTGTCTTCCTAGTATTGACCTTTATTATTTTAAACCCTGATAGCCTCATATTTTCACAATATTGGTTATCACACCCTTTTATCACTTTTTTTCACATGTTATACTTTACCAACCAACCTATCATCCACCTTTATCATCACCTTCACCCACCTTGTCAAAATTACACTTGATTCTCCATAACCTCATTGCCTCCTAGTTTGAGGGGGAACACCTCCTCCCATACTTGGGGTAATTATACCTTTGACCAATGTCAATTTTTGTTTTGTAGCTAGTTGATTCTAAGCTACATAATAAAAAGTGGTAAAATGTAAGCATTGGAAATCCAAACACTATGATTCCAAATGTCAAAAATACCCTTAGACCACCTAAGACCCCCTTGGGACCAATATCACCCTTTGACTATAAACTAGGTCCAATCATAATCAATTTATCTAATTGCCTTAACTTGTCTTTTTACCCACTTTTCACTTTCACCCTTGACCATCAATGGTTAGGAAGACCACTAATAGTTAGATTTTAACTCCTCAACCATCAACATGAAAACTACCCACCTTGATTTTATAAATATAAGTTGTCTAAATATACATGCAATCCATTTCATGAATGAATTATAATTAGATAGCCTAGCTGAATCCTCACATCCACCTCTTGCTTGTGCCTATAAAAAGAGAACTGTGAGATGAATTCCATCTATAATTTTTATCAAGAGCTTGCACATCTAGGAGTTTCTTTTTGTTGGTCAATCATCATTAGTAATCTAGAAATCATTTTACAAGGATATCTTGTCACCACCTCTCTACCAAGTTTTCAAGTATCATTACTCTATCAAAATCAAGCTAGATTCCACTAATAGGTCAACTACCTCAACCATCAACCCAATCAAATTTTGGTAAGACAAGTACTTATTTATTAGTATTCATTTAATTTATTCCCATTTTTCAATCAACTTAGTTCTTACCCATCTCTCAAAGTCCATCTTTTGAATCCTATCAAGTTTGGCTGAAATGTCTAGAAATGATTACTTTTTGGCTATTGGTAGATTAGGGTTATCTTATATGATGCTTCATAATTAATTTTAGCCTCTCTTTCCTATATTTTTTCTCTAATATTCTCTCTTGATCATCAATCTCAAATCTTGGTTGCCTTCTTAAATCTCACTTGATTCATTCTTGTTACAATTAGCTTTCATTATGATAGGGGATGATCTATTATTCTGTAGTTCATATTGGTGATTCACATTGCTCTCTATAGTGTTCCTAAAGCTTGTGGGTTTCTCTTACTTCCATCAACACTCAATTTAACCTATTATTTTGCTCCATATATTGGCTCTCTCTTAGTTGGTTGATTCTTCTTCAACTCTTCCACTCCTTTTAGCTCCTAGTTTGGACTCAGTTTACACACAGCCTAATCCTCCTCCACTGCTTCCTAGCTTGGATAATCAGTTGGTAAAAAGTATGAATAATAATTTTTAATTTTATATGAGGTAAATTTTATATTCAAAGTGAAATTTCATTTTGTTTACAATAGTATATATGATAGGTTTTGAATGTTTTAGTGATTTAACTTATTTAGGGCATTATACAAGATAGTTTTTGATGTTTTACACATTTGTATGTGGTTAATAATATATTTAATTACTTGAAATATATTACATTATATGTCATGATTGATTTGGAAACACTTCTCATAACATATTATAAACCTAAATGCTCAAAATAATCTATATAATTTGCATAAATAATTTCCTCTCCTGCTAAACCATAAAAATACATTATTAGGAAATAATAGTGTTAAAAATAAAGAGTCAGCTTAGACTTATATTAGGCATGATATTTCACCCTTGATTGAAAACATATTTAATTCATAAAACATCATTTATTTGGCCTGAAAGTTCCTTCTCTTTCAAGTTTACACATTAATTGATATCTCCTTTTATTTAGCAATATTATTTTTTAATTTGTATGCAAGGAGATTTCTAGTGTTAGTTGTTTAATTTACTATGTTTATACCCATTAGAGATTCTTGCATCCTTTTTACAATTTATTTTTCTATCCATAACTTAGTTTACAATTCTATCTATAGCTTGGTACAATTTGGTAAAATGGATAGCCTTTATATATCTCTAGTAGCCCATAGAAACCTTGAGCTTTCTTACCTTTCGGTTATTTGTTTAAGTACCCTATGTACCCCATGCCAAACACCAGTGGATCCATTAAAATTATTGGAGATACATATTGGCACACCTGGTTGGACCTCACATATGATCTCATTCTAGTTATATCCCATTTATGACCCTCCTATCCAACTCCCCTCTGTTAGCTATTAGGATTTGTTTTTAGTTGTGTTTTAGCTCTCACCTTGGTTGTTTTATCCTACTTTAGTTTTGTGGAATTATCCCTATTAGTTCTCTACCTATTTGTGTTTTTTATTATCTCTCATGTTTCTCTTGCCTCATTTCATCCATGGCTAGCCTCCCACCCTTGGGATGCCAACACCATTAGATTTAGGACCTTATCCCTAAGCTCACTCATGAGCAGGCTATGGTTGAAAAGGAATGCCATAGACATCATAGGATCTAGAAGGTTCCCTTGACCTATCATGGTGACCTAGACCTTCTTATGTTTTTTAGGGAAAAATATTAGGAAGTCCATTACTAATAGACTCAGTCCCCTTTCCACCAATCTGACCTTCATTCATTTGAAGATCTTTCCCCTTGGCCTCATGTTATAATTCACTCACCCATTTGAGATGATGACCCCCTTGCATGAATGGGGATTGATGATATACATGTAATCATTAATTATTACCATAGATGCCTTTAAGTGAATGAAATACACCCTTATGTCCCTAGGATTAGGTGGTGTGCTTCTTTTAGAGATAGAGATCACACCCATTTGGTTTCAAGTGCCTTAACTAGTTCTCACATGAGTTCCCTACCTATTTCTCAATAGGAAACTCTACATCAAGAACTTGTTCATGTCCATGTTATGGGACATAGGTAATCCAACTCATCAAGGCATCTCCATCATATGGATTCCTCCCATCCTCTTAGTCCATCCTATAGTTTTAAATGAGCGTGCTAATTTTTATTGCCACCTATGAACTAGAGATATGAGGGATGCCTATCCTAAGCATCAACACCCTCAAGTTAACCCTTATCTAATGGCACATGATCAACATCATGGATACCTAGGTCACCATAACCATTTCCATGAGTATGACATGTCATCCCATCATCTATGTAGGGAATGATATCCTTCCCATGGTCATTCTCCACTTGATGGTAGGGATAATTTCTAGCATGAGAATATTTCATATTAGGGGTTATCTTAGCATCATCCCCTCTATTATTAGGGTTGTGATGAGTTATATTATCATAAAAAACATCATAACCACCATGAGCCTCCTCCTAGGTCTCATTGCCAACCCACTATCAACTATGCTTATGAGTATCTCCATATGAATACTCTTACCCCTTGGGTACGTATTATTCCCCTTCCTACTCATATCCCTAAACTACATAAGTTCAATGGGACTTGGGAATCCAATACGATGGAGCATATCATGACATTTATGATGGTGTGTATGGATGGGGAATAGGATGAAGGCATTATTTTACATAAAGATAAATCCCTTAGGTGAGGTTTTATTTGTTTCCTCATAGGGATTTATGGACTCCCACACACCCCATACTTTTGAGTCTCATTTTATCAAGGATGAACATTGTGATCCAACTAATTATCGATTAGCATTCACTCCTTCAAAATTATGTGTGTCAAAAAACTCCCTCTTCATCTTTATGATGCTAAGTTGGCTCTTCCCTTTTTAGAAACCTCTTTCAAGATGTCTCCTCAAATGTTGAGCTTCCCTGCACATCATGAATCTCCCACTAAAGTATAGGCTCTATCAATGTATCTCCTGTAGAGACTACTAGAGTAGGTGAGTTTGATCGCGAGTGTTATTTTATTCATGTTATGGCATGCAACATATTCAAGGAGAGAAAGGAATACATAAAACTCATGAGAGCCTATTGTAAGTACCATTATTCCCTTGATCGTTTATGTTTGGTGATCTCTCTCTCTATGTTGGCCCAACCCCTAATATCCCCATAGTGCATGTCCTATAAGTTGAGATCAAAGAGTTAGACCAATCATTCCCTCCCATGCCTGAGTGTTTTGAGGAAGGAAATGAGACAGATGTTGAAGGATCTATAGATGTCAACCTTGACACTTCCATAAGGCTAAAGATCATCAAGATGGTGTTAGCCTTACTCTAAAAGAATGAGATATCTTGGTCATTTTTTACAATAATTTTTGGATTTATTCACTTGGGAATACATCTTTATGAAGGGCATGGATCCCAACATCATTATCTATAACCTTGTTATGGATGATGGGGTTTATCCTATTCACCAAAATCAATGACCAATGTTAGTTAAAGTATACTTATTATTCAAGGTTGAGAATGAAAGGCTCATCCAAGTTGGTTTGATCGAATCCATTGACTACCCATGATGGGTTACCAAAATCATCTCAGTTCTCAATAAGAATGGATTCATTTACATCTACATCAAATGTCAAGATCTAAATTTGGCTTATCCAAGGGATAATTTTCCAACTCCTTTGATGGACCAAATTTTAAACTCCATAGCTAGTTTTGAGATCATGTCCCTCATAGATGGATTCTCAGGTATAACCAAATCTAGATTGCACCCAAAGACTAGCACAAGATAATATTCACTACCCCATGGGGTACCTTCTATTATTCCATCATTCCTTTTGGTCTAAATAATTTTGGGGATATGTATTAGTGTGCCATGACCAATGTTTTTTATGACCTCATCCATAAGATTATGGAGTATTATGTCGATGACCTCCTCAAAAAATCCCACAAGTGAGATGAGTAAGTGTGAGACCTTAGGATCATCTTTGAGCATCTTAGGGAGTATCACATCAACCTTAACCCTGAAGAGCATATTTTTTTTCATATCCACTAAAAATATTGTTAGATTCCTCATTGCATAAAGAGGAATCAAGGTATATTCCAAAAATATCAAAGTGATCCTTGAGATGCCTCCCTTGCATAATCTTGTTCATTGGTAGTCCTTCCTTAGAAGGCTCAACTTCCTTAGACATTTCTTTGAGGAGTATGCTCATAAATCCATACCCCTCACACATATCTTATGTAATAACACCCTATTTTTATGGTCTCCTAAAGTCCAAGTGGATTTTAAAGATTTTAAGTGCATGCTTCATAATCCTCCCATCTTGATGGCACCCATCAAGGGTCATGAGTTCATCTTGTACACCTCTATTATTGATCTTTCCATTAGGGGCATGTTGTGTCAAAAGGATGACTCTGACATAGAGTGCTATTTACTACATCTCTCACATGCTAATTGCCCCTAAGCTCAACTACTCCCTTATTGAGTGGTAGTGCATCTCCCTCATATTTTCCATTAAGAAGTTATAATATTACATGTTGGACCAACCACCTATGTGATTGTCCAATCTAATCCATACCACTATTTTCTCAATAAGACACATCTTGCCATCTAGACTACAAGATGGATCATGCTTCTTCAAGATTTTGATCTCTACATTATTAACCAAAAATTCACCAAGGGTTTAGTTGTAGCTAATTGACTCATTGAATGCCTACTATCCAATCCTAAAGAAGAATTGGTTGATGATTCCTTCCCTGATGAGTTGGTATACTTGATCAATTAGATTGTCTTCAAGTGTGATTGGTATTGGGACATTATTCATTTTTTTGAGACTCAATCTTATCCCATTGATCCTCCTTTGTAAGAATGCTATCAAATCCATAAGATCATCACTCATTATGTCATCATATGTGGTTTCTTGCTCAATATAGCTCTATATGGCATATTGATGTAATGCCTAGCCTTTGAGAACACCTCTCTCATGTTGGAAGAGTCTCATGAGAGTGTTTTTGGTGGCCACCTATGAGGGAAAGCCACCACTTAGTGTATTATTAGGATGGATTACTATTGGCCCACTATTATTAAGGATGCCATCCAATACACCAAGAAATGTAAGATGTGTCAAGTTATTAGGGATCCTATCAATGCCCATATAGGCCTCTTGCATTCTATTTCATCTCCTTGACCCTTCTAGATTTAGTCTCTCAACTTTGTCAAAGAGTTTAAACCTACCTCTTCTGATGGCCATTATTGGTTCATCATTACCACTGACTATTTCATGAAGTGGGTTAAGGCCATGCCTTTTAGCAACATGTGTGGGAAGACCATTTCCAAGTTTTTCCTAAAGTAGCTCATTTTTAGGTTTACGGTCCTCACTACAATCATGGCCAATAATGGCTTAAGCTTCTAAAGCTACAAGATACATGAGCTCCTTAATGATTTGAGTTCAAGCTCCATTTTTCCTCCATGCATTACCCCCATGGAAATGGGCAATCTAAATTTTCAAACAATACTTTAAATAAGATGCTTCTCTACACCATTTCCCAATCCAAGCATGATCAACATATCATGGTGTATCCTACCTTTTGGGCCTACCAAACTAGATTTTAGATGGCTATGGGGGCAACCCCATATGTGCTCATATATGGATATGAGGTTGCTCTTCCTTTAGAGGTCTTAATCCCTTCCTTGTAGGTTAAGATGTTTGGATCCCTCTCTGATGAATAATAATGTGCCACTCTCTTTGCTAAGCTTGAGAAGATAGATGAGCACCACATTGATGTTCTTGAGCATAACCATGCTTACCAGCACTATCAATGCCCCCAATTTGATAAATTGGTGTTCCCTCATCCATTTAAGGTAGGTGACATGATCCTCATCTTTGATAAAGAGCACCATAAGAAGGCAAAACTCACACATAAGTGGTTTATACCATTAATTATCACTACCTATTTAGAGAATGGGGCTTATTATCTCTCAACCCTTATAGGTGAGCCCCTATGGTACCTATTCAATGGGTTATGCCTCAAGATGTTTCACATCTAAGCCTCCCTCCAAATATACATAATAAAAATATATGCATTTTTATCTCTAGGTACATCATATGGATTTATCTCAAACCTAGGCTTATAGTCCCCAAAATTGATAAATGCATGGCTACATATATGATATCATCCCAATCATCTATGACTAGGCTCTATCTATGTTATCCCTATTCTAGGTGGAGATCTCAAGCTCTGCCTCTTGACCATTTGAGACACGGTCTACTCTAGGCTAGCCAATTAGTATACCCTCTCTCTAGGTGTGTTTGCTCCTTACTATTTTTAAGCTAGCTTAGCCCATATCTGATCAATCTCAACCTTTGTACTAGTTAGTTGTGCTTTAGCTCATGATACAACTATGTCATATTGTGTTGTAACTAACTTTACCTCTATCCATGATATCTAATTCCATGCTCTTGCTAGCTCAAGTGATACTCATGCATCCACACACCAGAAGTGAGTATGTGGCTCTACCGCCATTAGTAGATGTGGTACCCACTATAGTGGTGTTACTGACACATCAGGGAATGCCTCCCTCAATATTAGGTCCACCTAGGGTCCAGTCCATCTAGGTTGGTCTCCTACACACATAAAGAACACATATGTTAATCATATATAAACTCTCACTAAAATATGAGTACAAAAGATAGTGTCTATTTATCAAATACACTTATATAACCTAGTCATGTTGATGTCCTTTGTGGCCCTCTGGTAGGTCATGTTCTTCCTAATGGTGGTGGTCCTCATTAGGGCTGCCTCTCTCCACTACTAGCTCCCTTTCTCTATCTTAGCTACCCTTTGTGCTCAGCCCCAACTAGCCTGACCTATGCCTATCTATCCTACACTACCCAAAGCCTATTTTCCTAGATGTTAGTATGGCCCTTATGGACCTCAAAACTCATCTTATCCCAAATAGATCTCCACCTCAACATCATCTAACCATACCATGAATCTATATGGATCTTGGATGTAGATACCCACTATATCCTAATCTAAGGTGGTCTACATAGGCTTATCCCTATATGTAAAACATGTGGACCATTTAGTACCCTCCTCTAGTGTAGGGTATGCATCGTTACCCCATGGTGTCCTCAGTCATGTCAAATAGAGTATCTCATAAGACCAAGATAAAAGTAGGTTGGGTTGTGTCAATCCTCCTACCCTTATGCACTAGATGTGATCCAAAGGCTAATATATTATAAACAATATATATTATCCCCACACATATTTATCCTCCCTCTACTCATTAGATAACTTTGATCAAATATAATAGTAGTCTCCCCATACTCTGGATAGTTTAGAGCCTCCTGACCATAGTACATGATATCAATATTCATAGTGGTGGCACCCTTGGTGATAGGTGTGTGATTTATACTTCATGTTTATTCTACTCTTAATGGGGTCCCACTAAGTAAAGATCCATTGTGATTATGTCCTATACCTATGGTAGTTCTATATCCCTCCCTATAGGCTTTACCCTATAGAGTCGATAGATATACTTAATGCTCAATATGCCTTCTAATTTAGGCCCCAACTAGAATACATGTCTCTTTAATACCCATGTGGTCACCAATATGTTTATTAGGTCCCTAAATTACTATAGTGAAGGCATGTGTACTAGTCTCTAAAGTCTTACACTCTACAGGTGATCTTGATCCTCCACCAATAGAGTGTCCACCTTCTTGGCCAACCATGATAAGACTCTCTCCCAATTGGTCACCTCACATAGTTTATCTCTTTATTCTAGTTATTACCTCACCTGTGAAGGCTCTCCCTCTATTAGTACAGTAACTCCTCTATGTGTCTAAAAAATAAAGAAATAGATAAATAGATTAGTGTCACTAGCCATGAAATAAACAAATCAAATTCAAAAATAAGTGTTTAAGGCTACTTGTCTATTTCCCCCTCCCTTCAATCTATTCTAAGCATTTTCAGATCTTTTTAGGCTTTCCCAAACTCCCCAGGGCCTATTATAGGGCCTTTCTTCCATAGGCCATGACTTTTTAGGCAAATTCATGGCCTAGCAGTATCTTAGGCCATGGCCCCCATGGCCTGGAAGTGTCCTGGCCATAACTTTGCCTAGCAAGGCTACGGCCTGGGGGATGGTCCCTTGGGAGGTCATGGGCTTCTTATTTCTCTCTCCCATGACCACATTTTGATCTCCCATATTTTCTAGTGTGTTCTTCTTGGCCTCACAGTCATTTTTATTGGTTGGTCCATTCGATTCATCCACCAAATCATTCACATTCAATGAAAATGGATTTTGGGCCTCCCAAATCCTAAAAATGGACAAAATTTAATAAATTTTGATCAGAGGATTATGTAGACCATATTATTTGCTTGTGGTTTATTCTCACATCCTCATTTTCTCTATTTGGGATTTGGTGGTTGGTGGGCTCTCCTCAATCACTCTCAGAGTGAAAATAAGTATGAAAATGATTTACTTTTCACTCTATTTCCCTCTTTTTAGCCTTTTTATTACTTTTTGTGGTCCCTTTTTCGGTGTTTTATTGCATTCCAAACCATGAAAATTCCATATTAGGGGTTTTTTCCCATTATAAGTGCATTAATAACATCCATTTCTTAGGTTAAGGCCTCCTTAGGACTACTCTATCCTTGTTCTAGTCTCCATAACCCCTTCTAGGTCTCTTTTGACCTCATGGATTGGTGCCCCATCTTGTGGGCATCTAAGGATAGAAGTTTCTTGCCATGATTCTTTTATTTAGTCATTTCTTTGCTTATCTATAGTTAATCTATTATAACTCAAATTTTTTCCTTTTCACCATTATTTTGGGAGGGCTCATTAGCTGATTGTGATCGTTTGGGACTTACTCTAGTTTTTTTGACTAATCTTCATCTTCTAGAAACTTCACCCCACTTTACATTATTACCTCTTAATATCATTGACATTGGTCAACCATTTTGTTTATGACTTGGTTTTATTATCCATTTCCCTCATGCAACTCATATCCTACCTCACTTTGAGATCACCTTTTCATTGTTATTCATCTTACATCTTTGATCCCCATCATGTTGTAAATCTTAGTGGTGATTCACATAGATGGTAGTAGTCAAGGTATCCCAAGACCATTTTTTCATCTTGGGTTATCAATGATCTATGGGGTCATGAGCTTATTACAACTAATTTTTTCCTTACTAGTGAGATGAATAATGTCATCAAGTATCACATAATCATTGGTGCCTTGACTGATTTCATGGGTTATGCATGTGTTATGTGCAATTACTCTCTAACTCACTCTTAGTCATGTCTCAACTCACTGATTCTTGGGTTATCCTCGCCTCTAAGTTTCTCCCCATCTTCAAGGTAGTGCATGATTTTCTCTCCTTCTTCAAGGATTTATAAGTCACCCATATCCCTTACAAGGAGAAAACTAGGGTTGATGCCCTAATGAATGTCATTATAGATTATATGATTTGATTTCATATCACTTATTTCCCTTCTTTACAAGATCTAGAGCTAAAATTGGAGTTAGATTTGGATTATGTAGTATTTACAATCTCACTTGTGGACCACGTTGTCGAATTCTTCCATTGCCATATTTATCTAGTAAGTATAGGTAATGTTCTATTTTATCTTTTCAATTCTTGTGCTCCCTTTACTTTTGTGTGGCTTCTAAGTACTGCATATCACTCCTTGTTCATTAAAACAATGATTGTTTATACCTTGGGGACATATGTAATCATACTTCTCATGACCCTATTCCTCCCTATGATTACACACTAGATCACATGTAGACTACTAACCTTTTTTATCCTACTTAGAGACATTTTCCAATCATATGAACCTTTATTTCATCATACATCTATCCCCTATACATTCTTAGTATCTTATTTCCATTTTACATATAGACAGGCCTTCTAAATGCCTCTTAGGGCCCTTTTAGAGGTATGTTAACCACCTAAACTGGAATTTTGACCTAGTTAATTTCTTATGGAGGAAACATATAGCCTAATCCATATTTTTCCTTCATAAAATATATGACTTATGTCATGTCCTGGGTAGAAACATGGAAAAAAGTAGCCAATTTGGCCCAAACAGCTAGAAATGTTCACTTTTTAGCCTTTAATAGATTAAGGTTGCCTTATATGATTCTTCATCATTAATTTTAGCCTCTCTTTCCTATATATTTTATCTTATAATCACTCTTAAATCTTGGATACCTTATTTAATCTTACCTTGTTTATTCTTGGCACACTTAGCTTTCATTGTGACAGGGGATGCCCTACTATTTTGCAATTCATCTTGGTGATTAACATTGCTCTCTATAGTGTTCCTAAAGATTTTAGGTTTCTATTATATCCATTAATACTCCATTTAACTTATTTTTATGCTCCATCTATTTTCTCTCTCTTAGTTGGTATATTCTTCTTCACCTCTTCCACTGCATTTGGCTCCTGGTTTGGACTCAACTTACACATAGCCTGATCTTCCTCCTTCACTAATTTGTATCTTGGATAATAAATTGGTAAAAAGTATGCATAATACTTTTGAGTTTAATATGAGGGAACTTTTTTATGAAAATTGAAATTTAATTTTTTTGTAGTAGTATATATGCTAGGTCTTGATTGTTTTAGTAATTTAGCTTATTTAGAGCATTATCGAGGATAGTTTATGAAGTTTTATACATTTGTATGTGGTTAATAATATCTCTAATTGATTGAAATATCTTACATTATATGTCATAATTTCTTTGGAAACACTTCTCATCACATATTAGAATCCTAAATGCTCAAAATAAGTTATATAGTTTGCATAAACAATTTCCTCTCTTGCTAAACCAGAAAATTACATTATTAGGAAATAATAGTGCTGAAAATAAAAAGTTAGATTTGAATTATATTGGGCATGATCTTACACCCTTGATTTAAAACATATTTAATTCATAAAATGTCTTTCATTTGGCTTGAAAGTGCCTTCTATTTTAAGTTTATGCATTACTTGGTAGCTCCCTTTATTCAACATTATTATTTCTAAAATTTGTATGAAAGTAGATTTATAGTCTTAGTTGCTTACTTTATTGTGGTTATACCTATTAGAGATGCATTCATCCTTTATGTGCTTTATCATTATATCCCTAAACTATTTTACAAGTCTATCTATATCTTAATGTAATCCATCAAACCAGATAGCCTTTATAGATTTCTAGTATCTCATAGAAGCCTTAAGCCTTCGTGCCTTCTAGTTGTTTATTTAAGTACCATGTGTACCCCCGTGCCAAACACTAGTGGATTTTTTTAAGTTATTGGAGCTACAGTTCCTTATATTTCAAATATATTATTTCAAATCAATAAAATTATAAGATCAAATCCAATGAAATCAAGAATGAAACTAAGATTATAGTTAATGTTATCTCACAAGCAATGTAAAAGTTTTAATTACAAGCTCTACCAAGGAAGAAATTCTCAAGGTTACCTTTAAACCCCCATGTATTATTATAAAATCTAATATATTGAAATCTTATCTCTCTTCTTCCACCAATGGAAGTATCCATGTCTAAACCATAATCTATAAATTTCATAACATATTGTGACTATCATCGATGTATTGGACATTCCACAAACAAATGTTTCAATCTCAAGCACAAGATACAAGACCTCATTGATGAGATTATTATTCATATTTTCACACCTAATGAAGAGGATATGCCAAAATAAATCGACAATTCTAATATCAAAATGTACAAATATCCTTTTCCAAATCATGAATCAATAAATAACAGGGATAATTCTAAATTACCTTATGCATACAATTCTCAACCTCATCCTACACATGGACATCCACTTTATAGTAGAGTTGGTATTCTTAAAAGTAAACAAGCATCATGTTATATTATTACATTTGATGATAGTGAAAATCTTGATGAGTATTTATATAGACATGCACTCTTTATTCAAGCATATGTTGATAAGCAATATGTACATAATATTATGATAAATAATGGATCAAGTGAAAATGTGTGTACCATAATAATAATCTAATCTCTTGGTTATACAAATCAATATTTACATGATTTTTCTATAGTTTTAAAATCATTTTATGGTCATACATAGGATACTCTTAGGCATATATCACTACCTTCACAAGTGGGAACTCTCATAGTGCCCATTCTAGTCTTAGTTTTACCAAATAAAAAGATATCTGATATGTTATTAAGATGCCTTTAGACACAAAAAGATTAGATAAGTACCTTCTAAAGTGCATAAATGTCTAAAATATATTCATGGTATTCAAGTGATCAAAATTTTATGAATACTATATGAATATCCTGTGGAACTAATTATATATACTCCTACATAATAGTTTTAGGGAACATACATTGAGTAATATGTTAATGAAATAGTCTATAGAACTATCCAAGATCATATTAAAAAATTAGTTTATCTATCTATTTATGATCATGATATATTTACACATGATCTTATTATATAATTAGTTTCTCCATCTATTTATGAGTATGATATAGCTACACATGAGCATACTCAGATAGTTATAAAGAGCATGGTACATTCTCCTAGATAGAAAGTGACATGTAAAAAGATGTTTTCATCTCCTAATACGCCAAAGGTTATTTATAATAATCCACTGACAAGTAAATTTAGTTACATATTCTCATATTACACATGAGGATAAGAGTTTATAAGGATATATGAGTAGTGATTCAGATGGTTATTTTTTAGCATATGATTCCAATTCATATTCAATGGCATCTACCTTTGGCACTTCCTCTTCATAAGAATTCAGTCCTTCATACCATATAGTTGGGTGTCAATATGTGCATCCTCTTGATGATATCCTTGGTTGGACACATCCCCATACTTCCTCCGAAACCATTGATTGGGATGATTCTCTTGATTAGTTATTTATATATTCTCTTTTATACATAAATTCTTTACTTTTAATTTTTTGTTATTTATTATATCCCTTATCCAATAATTCTTCTATCCCTTGGCTTTATTTTCACTTTAGGCACTTTCCTTATTGATTTTAAAACCAATTCAAATAATCCAAAATAACTATCTAATAATGTTTTCAATGTTCATTCTCTATGGCAGTCCACTTACTTACTATGTCATATACATCATGTTATGGCTCATATTGTACTTACATGATTTTATATATCCACTTATACATCTTCCATAAGCACACACATAGTCTCTTTCCCATTGAGGTAATATACATTTTCATCTATATCAATAATTTATACAACATTGTTATGGCTCTTTTACACATACATTGGGGGCATATTGATTTTTTTATTCTTGCCACATTATGCTTTAGCACCTTGTTGTGTATTGTTTTAATCCCTCCTATTTATTATATTTTTAAAGCCCTTATTCTTAAACATTTTCAAATATTTTAAGTTTATTTTTTTTTTTTTTTTTAAATTGTATATGTCAAAAATTCAAAAAAAAATATATTTTTTCAAAAATTCAAAATTAGGTCCTCAAAATGCATTTTCAAATGTTGCTAGCTTATTTATTTTTATCATGTTATGTATATAACATATTTTAGTTATCAATACACATTAATTTTCATGAGGTATATGAGCATGATACAAGGCATACTATCATATGGTTTTTTTATTTTGGGCTTCCCTTTTTACCTAGTAGCCTTGCTAAGCTAAGGGCATCTCTTCATTCTTCATGAACACTTAGACATGTTGTATCTATCCATAACCTCTCTACCATGTTTGGATATATATCATACAAATGCTTTTTCTAGTCACTTATAATCTACATTGTGTTACATGGATATAATATTTTCTAACAATGGCATTCATACATATGGTTGGTGTATACTAACCTCATTTGATTTAAGCTTCTTTTCAAAATTTACTACTTTACTACATGATAAGTTAAGACTTGCTTACTTATTATGTCTGGCCTTTGGACATGTTCTTGATTGTATGACATCATCATGTCATTTGAGTGTGGAATTTAGCCTTATTTTTTTATGTGACATTTGTATGTCCATTGTAGGTAACCTTTGGGCCCTATGTGTGAATTTATATAAAAATTTCATGACATTGTGTGGTATTACTTGTATGTTTATTTCATGTTAATATGATGCCATGATTTATATCATGAATTAATTCTCTTTTTATTCTTGTGCTATGATACATATCATGCACATGTTGCTTATGTGATTCAATGATATATCTATCTAAAACATGTTTCATATAAAATTCATGTTTTAGATTAAGGTAAAAATAGGTTTTGAAGGGACCTCGAAACCCTGATACAAAGAAAGAAAGATGAAGCATTTACGACCATAGGCAAAACCTAAAACCTACTACAGAGAAGTAGCATAAACAAGTTTTATATGGACCTGAAACCACCTGAAAGACCACAAGTCAAAACCTAGGTTTAACATAGACCTGGCTACACCATAGTTGAAAGATTACAAAAAACTAGGAAATAGGACCAGATAACACAACCAACTAGAAGAACCAGTCTATTCTTCCAGTTCTAAAATCATTTTCATTGTTTCCTTACCTTTCACAATAGTATCTTGAATGGTAGTAGCCATCGACATGGCTCCCTCTTGCGTAGCTTTCTTTCTTGAGCTCTGTCTCATCCTCTTGCTAGGCCCCTCCAAGGATTTGATCTCCTCATTAGCTCTTTTTCCAATATTAACAGCTGCAACACATATGTTAGATGTAACTTCCTCCATTTTCATTCTGCTCTCCTTGATGAGTTCCCTTAGGTTGTTCTCATAGTCTTTGAGCTTGATGGGGATGTCTCTCAACTATTTTTCCATGTTATTGATTTTGTTCCAAACTACCTTCTGGTTGTCTTCCATAATTTCCATTTTCCTTTTGAGATCCATAATCTCTTTAAACATCCATGAATCAAGTTGGAGGATAGCCTCTGCTTTGTAATTAACCCATCTCATAGGTGTGTGCCTTCCATCATTCTGCCTTTTATCACTCCACTCTTCTATGTTCTTATTAGGACTATTCCCACCTTCTTCAATGTGATCATCTCTTCCCCTTTGATTTTGTTCCTTAGTTTTAGTTTGAACTTCCAGGTCCATTTCTTGGTTGTCGGCATGAACTGTGTTTTCCCACTCATTTATCGAAACAGGGTCCTCAACAGGGTCATCCAAGACTTTATCATCCTCAAACACTTGTTGGTTTTCCTTAGAGTCATCTTCACTATTTTCAAACTCCTCTATGTTGACTCCTTCTTTCTCATTCTTCTCTTGAACTTCTTCTTCCTCATTGGAACTTGTATTCCTACTTTCTGTTCCTCCCTCTTCCTCCAAGCTTTCCTCCCCAGACTTATCAATTCTCTCCCACTCTGTGTCCTCGTCACCATCCTGATTCTTGACATTAGGGGGCTTGATTTTGATTTTATCTTTCCCTTTAACAATTTCATTCTTGTTACTTTGTGACTCCTTGTTTTTCCCCAGATAAGGGTTCTTAGCCATGGCCTTGTTCTTGCAATATCCTTCAATTATCAGAATTAATCCTTCATGCAGAATAGGACGTGTTTCCTTCTTCTTGTGAGCAAATAAACATTGGACCAAAGAGAAATGTAGATAAAAGGGAAAGGAAATTCTTACTTTGTGTCTGAAATGATTTAGGAATACAAAGTGGAATTTGATGCAACTAGAACAGATTAAGGGCATATAAAATTTAATTTTATATTCAATAATATGATACAATATATTTAAAATATTTATATGCTAGTATATGATTACATCTTTCACATATTATATAATAATTATTTTGAGATCAGTGACTTGTAGGCTATGTCTTTCATCTCAAAATGGGAGAATCACAATGGATTTGTCTTGAGAATTCAACTCCTCATAAGTAATAAATTTCATATTGATGATAGTATATAATTTTTATAATTATATAATGGTTAATCATTTTTAGATTATGATAATATGTGATATGCATGTGCATTCATTCCTATAGTTACTTGAGTATAAATTCACATATACTTCATAAAAATGCATGGGTATTATTGTGACCAATATGCCCCATTTTATTCAAATTGGGAGAACCCTCTAAAAATATCATGAACTAGAACTTTAAAGTCTTTTCCATTATTCTTGTCAATTTCACCTACTTAAATATTTAAAGTATACATCACCCTAATTTTCATTTATTTTTATATCTCAAATATATTTCATCTTTCATGAATCATGGTGCTAACCTTATAGGTTAGCTTTTGCCATAATCCCTAAGAGTCTCATTCCATTCCTAGAGCAATAGACTTATCAACTTTCATAATAAATTAAAATCTCAGTGACAGATGAGTAAGTTTAATGTATTGTGTTCCTTTAAATTTCTTACTTATTCTATTGTTGTGAATTTTTTCAAGCCCAAGAGATCCTACTAGAATGAGAAAGTGCCACATTGGTAGGTGTTATAATATTTAGTCCTTAGACCTATCAGAGATGTTAGAGCCTAGGAGAGCTTGGATGAATGAGAAGGAACCACATCATTGAGTGTTAAAATGACTAGTCCTTAGATTTATCAAATATGTAGATCTTGGGGAAACCCAACTAAATGAGAAGGTGCCACATTATTGAGTGTCAAAATGGCTATTCTCAAGAATTTTTAAAGATGTCAAAGTCTAGGAAACTTGAATGAATGAGAAGGTGCTATGTCACTAAGTGTTAGAATGACCAGTCCCTGAACTTGTCAGAGATGTCAGAGTCTAAGAAAGCCTTATTGAATGAGAAGGTACCACCTTACGAGTATTAGAATGGTCAATCCCTAGACCTATTAGAGATGTTAGAGCCTAAGAGTGCTTAGTTAAATGAGAAGGTGCCATGTCACCAAGTGTTAAAATATCTAGCCCCCAGACCTATTAGAGATATTAGATCCTAAAAGATACCAACCAAATGAGAAGGCACTACATTGTTAAGTGTCAAAGTGGCCAGTCCATAGATATGTTAGAGATGTCAAATCTTGGGAGAGTTTGGTCAATTGAGAAGGTGCCACATCAATATGTGTTAGAGCATCCAATTCCTAAACCTATCAGAGATGTTAAAGCTTGAGAGATCTTAGCTAAATAAGGAGGTTCCATGTTGCCCAATATGTAGATGAATTAACAACCACCTAAGGCACAAAATAAGGTACAAATGAGGCTAGAGAACTAGTCAAGCTATGTAATGTGTCCTTAGGTGACACATCGCCCTTATTTAGGGAATGATGTGGAGTACAAATCCATGTCTAGGTGTTAACTATTAGTAAGAGGACCAATGAGTAGATGACACATGTCTAAAACTGAGAGTTAACTAAGAATCCTCTAATATATCTGACCTTATGCCTACCATGTATTGGGCATTAACAAGATAGGAAGTTGGTCCCAATTGGATAGTTTTAAAACATCCCATCACCATTTCTATATCCAAGTGGTGATAGAGGATCATGGACTCTGAGTTAAACTCTAGATTTAAAAGTAAAGAGATAAAATCTAGACACCAACTCAAATTTAAATTCATATCAAGTGAGCTACCAAATACCATTAATACAAGGAGATATATGCATGTATTTATAAAATCCTAATGGAATCTTATTAATAGTTACCACTATTACCTTGAAAAATACTCTAACTCTTGGCTCTCTAATTCTCATAGAGCACCCCATAATATGTTCCTTTTGCACTAAAAAATTCCCTATTTTCCCTCTCATCCTACTATAATGGTCACATCCTCCTCAAACCCAAATGCCAAACCTGAGCACCAAGATACCACATTCCTAGCTAGAGTGACCAAATTCAATCACTATAATATTTTATTCAAAGTGATTGATTTAATCCCTAGGGATTTAGTATTAGATGATGACCAACAGGTAGAATTTGAGGATGCCCTTTAGTCTTACAAGAATATTGGACTTCATATAACTGATACCAAGATAGAGGCATTATTGTGTGTTAACTTATTCAATAACCTCCTCCATAATACCCACCCCTATATAGGATGGATTCCATAATTAGGTATGTTCACCTAAACATTAACACCAAATTGTCAATATCTATGAGAATGCCTTCAAGGCATATTACTCCCTCCTAGACTAGACCTTCTCCTATGATGTAATGGTATTAATGGTCTAGATGGGGACCTACCAGATATATAACATCCTCCATGAATAGGTTAAGAACCCAGATGATAAATGGGTTAACAAGGAGGATATCAATGTTTATATAGTATTTACCTTTTAAAAGGAATTCTAGGTAGGCATGATCTTATTAAACTAGTTGTTTGGGCCTACGACTACTTGGATTTCAATGAGATCTAAGTGCCTCTCCTACACATGATCCTCAAATGTTTAGAAGTCTTAAACATGGGAGTATTGATCAACTTTAAGTTGGTCAATGCCATCATAGATTCCCAATCCAAAATAAATTTCTACATGATGAGCTACCTATTAGGCACAATTTGTAAGATGCTCTCTTTCAAGCCTTCAACTTTTCCTGCATGGGTTCCCAAGGGCTTGGTGGTCCATGGGGTATTTTATAAGTTATATGTCCACTAGTTCCATAATCACATCTGGGACATATGTAATCATTTTTATTTGGTGGTCTACCAATGCATTAATAAGGCCCTAATGCATTGACTCTTGAAGGAAATCAGGGATTCTATCACCATCATTAGGGACTGCTAGATTTATAAGGATGCTACTATGATCTAAATTTCAAGTTTCCTCAAAGATACCCTTTGCCTACAATATTTCATTCTAGACTATCTAGTAGAGTAGGATATTACCTATTATCTAGTGGAAAGTATCTTTGGGTTTTCCATACATCATTACTAGAAGGCATTCTTATCACTTCTAATCATAATCAAGAACCACATCTGCAAGGCTTTCCATCTAATTTAGAATATGGTGGCTGGTCAAGACTCTTTCACCCTTGAAAAATTCAAGCTTTGGCATTGGTATCCTAAGGGGATAATTATAACTCACTTGGTGCAGTATTAAATCTACCTCAATATCAACTATAGTCATCAAGCCAAAGATGATGAAGAGCTCTATAAGGATGCCACCAAAGACCAAGGGTGTTGTACTAAATTACATAAAAAAAGATGAATAATGGAAAAAAGTTTTCAGGAGGGTACCTTTGTGCCTCCTTAAACCCACACTTATTCCATAGAGGACCCAACTCCAATAGTTCTTACCATCTCCTAGAGAATCTTACAAGGTATTATATTGTCTTCTCCTACTCATGCCATAAGTCCATCTCTACTTCCTCTAGAATCTCTCATTATTCATGATATAGCTCCTCCTTTACATCCTTTAGTCAATCCTCATGTCTCACCTCTACCTTTTCCTCCTCTGACATCTCCAGTAGCTTAGTCATGGTAGAGCTAGACCTAAGCTACTCAGCACCATACATCTGAGACATAGCTAACTAAACCTTAGGCTATACAAACTTTAAGGTTTCATGTGATTGGTAGCTTAAGAATTATCTTGTGTTAAGGCTCCCAATAGACACCCATCTAGGTTCCCCGTCTCAAACCTCTAACTTATCCTATTTCATTTTCACCTCTCACTCTTATTGCTTTCTAACTCTTGATCCCAACACCCACTAGTTCTATTCCACCCCCATAAATACCTCAACTCATGCGTCATCTTTTCCCCATTGCACCACCTCCATCATTATTCCATGTACCTTTAACCTTGGTCATTATGAGCATCTTTGCCTCTTTATTCCCCTCCACTCCATCCATCTCACAACTTGGAGTCCTCCTAGTGCCTTCTTTGGGTGTACCTCTATCAATAAACATGCCTAAAACTTTCAAGATCATACCACTTATATTAAAAACCATCTTAATTACCACTCTAATCATCCTAGTGCTTCCCTTAGTAGTTATGAATCCTCCACCATTATCCCCCATAGCTCCTTTTATCCAAATTGGACCATCTGCTATAGTATCTATAACTAACTTGGGTAAGAGTTTGAAGAAGCATAAGGTAACTCATACTCCAGCTCCAACTCAAAATCCTTCTACTCTAATTCAACCTCC
Organism: Torreya grandis; assembly: GCA_037957365.1. Taxonomy (NCBI): domain Eukaryota; kingdom Viridiplantae; phylum Streptophyta; class Pinopsida; order Cupressales; family Taxaceae; genus Torreya; species Torreya grandis. The sequence goes on along the minus strand of JARHVA010003317.1, from coordinate 1,152,881 downwards.
TCTACAGGCCTCAATATTTCATCTAGCCCCAACTATAGCACCTCGGCACCTAGGTCTACTCACCCCTCTTTCCATCACCTAGATCACTGTAGGACTTGCCTTCTACTAGCCCATTTATTCGCTATTATTCAATGAACCTTTCCCAGGAGCAATTCCCCTTAATTTAACTTTCACAAAGAATAGTGGTGGGTACAAATGTTCCCTTGGTCTTCCCATTTCATTTTCCCTCCTTTTTCTCCCATGCCACCTATGCCCTTACTACTTTCCTTTTTCACTCCATCTACTTCCTCCATCTCCCCTCTACTTTGTCCTCCACCCTTCACCACCACTTCATCCACCCCTCCTACACCTATTATAACTTAGGGAATGGTCCTAAGGTCATAAGAGATAGATATGATGGCCTAGGGTAACCCAAATGTGTAATGGACTTTTGATTGAACCTACAAAATCATGAAGAGGACACTAACAAAGAGGTTTGTCTAAGAAGGGAACCTGATGGTGTGTTATACCCATCAATATTTATTCTCCCTCACTAAGGTGAGGACTTCCACTAAGGAAGAAAGGATGTTGAGGACCCACTATCCATTATCTAGGTGACTCGTGATATGTATGAGAAGTTCCTCAAAGACATGCATATCTAGGTTCAAACTTTAAAATCCCAAGTTAAGAGCACATTTACCATAAAGCTAATTGAGAAGGTCAATGATGCCCTCTTACTACTTTTATTAGTTCTTAGAAAATTAGTGGAGACCTTAGCTAAGACTAATTTAATTATCTCATAGACCCATGCCTACATGGAAAGGATTATGGACACTGATGGGAAGTATTGAAAGCTATAAGTGGTGGTCAACAAAGGGATATTCTTAAACATAAAACTAATGTTGACCTTAGACTTGGGGTTATATTATATGTATAGCAGGAGCATGAGGGTTGTTATGGAGGAATGGTTAGTCTTGTCTCACACTAGAATGGGACCCTTGGAAGAGGGTAAGAATAAGATATTGACCTATTTCAAGGAGGTCAATATTTTTATGTTATTCCACCTAGATGGTAGCTTACTTGATCAAGGGGAATGTATAGACCACCTAAGTCAATACAACCAGGTCATGAGGGAGAAGGTCTCTAGAGTAAACCAAGAAGGGGCCCAGGTAGTGTTGAATCTATCAACTCAATCTATAAAAAGTATCAACTAGGTCTCTGAGGTTTGAATATCAATTGAAGTACCCTTTCAAGCCTACCAAAGACTAGCAACTCAAGCTTAGGTAATATTCAATGAGCCCCCAATGAACCTTACCAACATGGATAAGGAGTTTGACCCCATAATGGTTGCATTAGAATCTAAGGATACTAGGTCAAAGAAATTAGGATCTAGACCTACTCAGTCATCTCCTCATGTCAATTAAGTGGTCTCTTATAGACCTATTATGGGTTTGAAGGAATTGTCTTATTTTAAATTTTGAAATATGATTAACTATAATTAGTGTCCATCATGGCCCAAGATGGGATCCTCATGTTTTTTTATAAGTGAGCCACACCCTTATATACATAATTAAGAATCATATTATAATATAAGGTTGATAAAAAACTACTTTAAAAGGTAATCAGATTATAACTAGGATTTTGCCTACTTTTCCTTTATCTCTATAGACTATAAAATTGACCCATATTGATTATTGTAATAACACTTAACTAATATAATCTTTATTTTCTACAAGAGGGTTATCTATGTTTTAATTATCTTTCATCTCTATTCTTTAATGGTAGTCAATGCTAGGTTAATTGGATTAATACTTTGCTACTTTATGTGTGTTGTCATTATAATTTTCTTAGATATTACAATCACTATGTGAGTTCTCTCATTTCCTTTCATAATATTTATAATTTATGTGTTAATTTATAAATTATCATATGGTGTTTATGTGTATTTTATGATAAGCTCCTAGTACTCATATTTAGTGAGATATCATATAGAAGGCATAGTCTTGGTTCCCTCAAACTCTTCCCATTGTATTTTCTTTGAGGTAGAACTATAGTGAAACTTGGTCTATAGTGGTATAATTATGGTGGAGTCACTTGGTTCAATGATCAATGCATTAATTTCATGATATATCTATAGGTCCCATTTATACCTTACCCTTCCCTTTATTTTGTGTTTTTTATTTGAAATTAATCTACCTTTTCCCCTTGTGTTTAGAAATAGAAATCATAATAATCAAATTCTCATAACAATGTTTAACCTGTGTGTATGAACTTTAGATTGAAATTTCATTGGTGATAGTGCATACCTTGGAGACTCTTCATGTAGACTCTATTTGTGAAGTTAAATACCTACAACCATGCCCTAGATAGATTCTAGATTATTCCTAAAATGGAAAATGAAAGTTTTTAGTGGTCCCCACCTTCCCCTTTTACGTAATTCCCAATCTCTTAGGTATTTCATGAGAAGGAATAGATTGGAGCAAATAACAGTTGTCACAAGAAGGAGGGCCTTATTGGAATACTTCATGCTTTTCATTTATTTATTTATGATTATGTTTGAATTAGATTATTTTTAATAATATGCTAACTATAGTTTGATTGTGAAACATCTTAGAGACAAGTTTGCATGTTACTAGGGCTAGGTCCTACCGACGTTGATTAGTAATTTCCCCCTACTTTTCCACATAAAACCTAGGTCCTAACCAACCTAAACATACCATGATTCTCATTAGTTCATCCCTAAAAATTATCATAAATTTTTAGCCCAAGATGCCCTGGTTAGTTGGCTTTACCATTAATATATGAGGAGTCATCCATGATTTACCTAGGAACCCTACAAGGTATATTCCCCATTTCACCCCTAGCATGGGATGAACTATGGAGGAACACTTAACATTATACGGAACTACCTTAAATATTATGAATGTAGAACATGAGGACATGATGTGTAGGTTTTCCCCTTTACCCTAATGGACTTAGCATATGATTGGTTCCTCAACCTTCCTAAAGACTTTATCCTATGGTGGGATCATTTTAGTTCTACTTTCCTTGCCCAATTTGGGTAAGTGATAGAACCCAATGTCTTGTACCATCAATTTTCTTACATCAAGAGTGATTAGAATGAGCCTATTATGAACTTTAATTCTAGGTTTCATAGGATGTATAATTAGGTAAATTATCTTTATCAACCTAACCCTCAATTAGAACATAAAATGTATAATAATGCACTAGAACCTTAAACTTCCATGTTCTTAAAAAGCGATGAATCCATAGTATACCTATCCTCGACTTATGTATGGGATATCAAAGTAGGCAAGCAATTGAATCCCCAAGGTCACATAGTGACCCCTATTCCCGATATGCTACTATAGATGCTTGTGTTGAACTTATTTCTTAATGTTAATTAGAATTCTCAAATGTTTTAGCCATACCCTATAATACATCAACTCCCACTAGGTCATCCCACTTCAAACCAACAACTAGGTTTCTTAAACCCAAGGAACCATATACTAATTCCCCAAACTCAACATCAAGTAATGTTTGTTACAAATAACAATACCCAAACCACACCTCAAGAATCCATTAAGACTAGTTAGATGTCATTTAGTGGATGGTACAAAAAATTAGGAATGACTTCTTGTGGCTACAAAGATAGGATAGTGACTCTAATGCAAAAACATTTAACAATAAATTCACATATCAAAGACCAAATAGTAACTATAACCATTCTCATAGCCCCCCAGAACCTTCACCCAATAGGTTGCCTAAAATCAATATCTTTGATATAGCCTTACCTAAATGGTGTTGAGCCCATAACATGGAAACACATGGTAAACTAGACTACATAGAGTTTGGTTCTACTTTTGAAATATTCTAGAAGGAGATGAAGGAATATGAGGTGGTCCCCAATCATCTTATATCCTCTAACTTGGGTAAGACCCCTAGTACTACTATGGTGTTAGAAACCATGGTTTTTCATAAATAAGAAGAAAATGAGCCATAAGAGTGTATTAGTGAGGTGCAATAATTTTATTAATTCCAAAGGAGAAACTATTCCCTTAGGAATAATAAACAATAACAACCCCTTACTACCTCAACACCCCCTAATAATGGTGCAACCCCACTAAACCAAAATGCTAGGAATTGTCCCTTACCTCTAAGACCTCAATAACCTAAGACACCTATGAAGACCCCATCGATCTAAATTAAACTATGTTAAAAAATATTTGAGGATATGAAAAAGATCAAGGATAACATTAACCTTCATGATCTTTCTCAAATCATAGAGTAATAGGATTTCCTACTAAAACCTTTGACTCAAAATCTGACCCCACTACCCCCACCAAAACTGAGAGCATCACATGCCAATGTGATCATTCATAAAAATAAGATGGGTGTTCCCCATTTTATTTTAATCATATGGTTATTTGGAAATTATTTGTATAACTAGTTAATATATTCAAGAGATTCAGCCAATGTGATCCTGATAGACATATGTGAAAAAATTGGTCTATCCCCCATAAAGTTAGATAAGGAAGTGGTTTAGCTAGACAAGTTAGAAGTGAAAGTGATAGGATAAATTATAAATATCCATATCTAGTTAGAGTTTGAGATTAGTATTAAATACTTCATAGACATTCAAGTGGTGGATATTCCTCTAAGGCATGCTCCTCAGTAGAGATTGGTCCAAATCCCTGAATGGGTACATGGCCATAGATTTATCCCATATGTAGTTATCATGGAGGGGAGTAGATAGTAAAATAAGGGTAGATATATAACCCCACATTAATCATATGATAATTTAGTAAAATTCCATTAATGAAAAGATAAACCTAGTTTCTTTAGACCTAGGCATCTACATGTTGAGCACAAAGCCTCACAAAAACCGAACTAGTCATAGCCTAATTTTGTTTGGCTTATGGCCTCCTTATTTAGATAATGCTCACTCCAAACAAGGAATTGGAGCCATGTTTCTACTTATAGACCCACTAGGGAGAAAAAATATAGAATCATATAGGTTATAGTTTCCTTGCACAAATAAATTAGCAAAGTATGAAGCTCTAATCATAGGATTATAATTTGCATTAAAACACAAGGAAAATAAACTAAGAGTATCCAAAAACTTTAAATTGATAGTCAACTAGATCAATACTAAGTTTTAATACAAACTATCATACCTCACAAGGTATAAGCATAAAGTTTGGGACTTGATCAAAATGTTTAACACATTTAATATCATCCATTTTCCCCAAGAGGAAAACCAAATAGTAAACTCAATAGCATCTACAGCAAAAAACTTGACTCCCTGAAATGACACTAAGTTGAAAGAGTTATATGTATAAATCATCCCATGTCCCTTTATACTTGATCATGTGATAAAATTTTAGGTCTTCAAGGATGACCAAAATATCATTTAGTTCCTAAACAATGAGGGAAGATTTGAAGCCTGATTTATAGATGAGAAAGATAGAGACAACCTTGGGAATGAGTTGCATAAGGATGGGATCTTAAATATTCATGGGACTGAGCTCTCAAATGGGGTGATCTCATTAGAGAGATAATTTAATGTGTTATACCCCATTTCCAAGTGAAAATACCCAAGTTAGAGAACCAAAAGTGTTGATTGATCAACCTTAATCCTATAAAAAATCCCTAGATGATCAATGTGGGTCTTGATTGGGTGGATCGCAAATTAGATTAGTTACATAGGTTACTACTGAGATATAAGGATGTGATTTCTTGGGCCTAGGGAGACTTTAAGGTCTTATACCCAAGGATAATCACTCATATTACCCCCTTAAAACCCAACCAAAAACCTTTTAGGTAAAGGCAGAGGCTGATAAACCCAATCCTAAAGCCTTTAATACATAAAAAAGTCCATAAATTTCTCTCTATGGGGATAATTTTCCTACTTTACCACTCCATCTAAGTAGCCAACTTGGTCCTAATACAAAATAAGAATGGATAAATCCTTTTATGTGTGGACTATCATAACTTGAATCGAGCCTTAGATAAATATATTACCCATTTCCCTTTCTAGACAAGGTGATCCAAATGGTGATTGGGTCTCAAATGATGTCCTTTTTGGATGGATTCTCAAGATATAACTAGGTCTTATTTAACCCCAAAGATAAAAATAAGACTACTTTTACCACTAAGTGGGTCACATTCACTTATAAATGAAATCACTTTCAGGTTAATCAACATTGGTTCTAATTTCTAAAGGGAAATCAACTTCATTTTTGAAGGCCTAATAGTGAAAGGTATAATAATCTATACGGATGACCTAATTGTGTTTTCAAAATATATTTTAGATCATGTACACCACTTATAAAGGGAAATGTACTTCATTTTTGAAGGCATAAATGGGAAATGAATAATAATCTATATGGATGACCTAGCTATGTTTTCAAAATATAGTTTAGATCATGTACACCACTTAGAAATGGCAATTGAAAGATGTAGAAGGTATATCATTTCCTCAAACCCAAATAAGATCATGTTTAAGGCTCTTGAATATAATTTTATTGATCACATTATCATAAAATAAGGTATTTATATCAACCCCAAAAGGGTGGATGTAATTTCTAAACTACATTTACCTAACAGTAAGAAGGAAATAAAATATTTCTTTAGGAATATAAACTATGTGTAAATTCATTTATGGATTCACTAAAAAATTAAAACCCTTGAACTCAATGTTGAAATAGGATGCAAAAGTGGAATGGTACGTAGAACTAAATAAATCTTTCTTGGATATCAAAGATGCAATTGTACAAGCCCTAGTCCTCATTAGTTTGGACTAAACACATTATTTTTATATATTTTCGTTTACTTTAGATCATACCATTATTTCTTGCCTCACCCAAAAGTTAGAAGGATAAGAACACCCTGTGGCTTTTATGAGCACTAATATTAAAGATGTTGAGCTTAGATATTCTACCCTAGACAAGCATACCTACACCTTAGTCAAGGCAATGAATAAATTTAGGCAATACATCCTCTAAAATAGAATACACACCATTGTCCTAGATCCAAATATAAAATATATGTTAAGACAAAATAAGTTAGGTAAAAGAAGAGCCTAATAGATGATGAAATTATAAGAGTACAACTTGGAAATCAAGCTAGCCAAACTAGTTTAGGGAGAAGTCCTTACTCAACTAATAATGGAGATAAACTTGAATATTATGGTGCACTAAGTGGACCAATAAAGGGTATTATAATTATATAGTATACCCTAATCATGCACTTTTTAGTCTATAGAAATGCACCCTTGGGACTCAACCACACACAAAAGAGAGCCCTCCAGTTTAAGACCACACAATATATGCTAAATAAGGGAGTTATCTTTAAAATAAACCATGAAGTAATATACCTCTGGTGTGTATCACAAGAAAATTCCAAAGAGATATTGAAAATTTTCCATGAAAGATTGGGAGTTAGCCATCCTATAGCAAATGTCATGGCCCACAAAGTTCTTAATGCAAGTTACTACTGGCCAACACTATTCAAAGATGTTCATGCCCACATTTGTGTTTACCATCAATGTTAGACCTTTGATAATAGATAAATGCATGTAGTGAATCCACCATAACCTATTATGTATTATACACCTTTTTCATAATGTGGAATGGATTTTATGGGGGTCATTAACCCTAATTCATCAATTGGTCATAAGTTTGTTCTTATGGGCACATACTATTGCACTAAGTAGTTTGAGGTAGCTGTAACCAAAAGAGGCACCACTACTGAAGTCATCAAGTTCCTTAAGAACACCATAACCACCCATTTTTGGGTCCCCATTTATTTAGTATATGATAATGTTCCTACCTTTCAATCTATAGAATTCACAAAATGGGCCTATGATAATTTGATCACATTGAAGTTCTCATCTAATCATTACCTGCAAGGAATAGATTAGCAAAGTCCACTAACAAGAAATTAATTAATGCCATCAATAAATTAGTTGGATAAAAGCCTTGGGAATGTCATTCATTACTAAATTTCACCCTATGGATGGACTAAACTAGGTATAAACAAGCCCTCAAAATTTCTCATTTCTTTCTAGTTTATGGATTAGAGCCAATCATGTTAGTAATGTTTAGGATGCTAACATATAATTTCATGAAACTAGATGACAAGTTGAATTCTAGATTCCTCAACGTAATTTAGCTAGAGGAAGCATGGGATGAAGCTCTATTGAGATTTATCAAACACCAAGATATAGTCAAAAGGTGGTTTAATAAGAAGAAAAATATTTAGACCTTCAGAATCTCTAATTTAGTCCTAATGTGGGACAAAACTCATAAAAATAAAGGCAGGAATTTGAAATCTAATCCTCTCTAGATTGGCCCATACCAATAGCTAAAATCTTGGACTAGAATGCCTTTTATCTCAAGGATATCAAATGAAATGAGTTACCACTTCCAGTAAATAGATTGTTCTTGAAGCACTATTTCTCAGTTATCCCCTCTAGTGTAGTTTATTAATAACCCAAGAAAAGGTGGTAATGTATATATTAGATAGATTTTCTTTCATTGTGTGTTTTCTTTTGTTGTGTGTTTATTTTTATTATGTGCTTTTATTTTTATTTTTTTTCACCCTCTAATTCCATATTTATTTTATGATGTTCCTTTGATGCTTGGTCCTATTAGTAACTACTCTAAGTGATGGTTGAATCCCATAAGGATTGTTGAAAAGTAGGAATACCAGAGTTTAAACCTTGAATCTAAATGATTCTAGGATGGTAATTGAAACTTCTTACATTTTATATTTGAGAGGCCAATGATTCTAAAATAAATAGGTGTATTTTATAATAGCCCACATATAAATATAGACACCAAAATGTATCAATAAAATAATAGATTGTTTGAGCTTATCAAAGACTAGATGGGTATTCATAAATTCCTCATCATCCATTCACCCTTAGCTTGGTCCCAAACCCTCAATGGACAAGAATAATAAATGCTAATATTTCCATGTGGAATCTTGGAAATGATAATGAAAGTATGTAGAATCTAAATTTTGAATCTACCTTGAAAGGGATATATAGGCAATCTCCATCATAGAATTTCAAACCTAGATATCAATGGAGTAAGTACATTAGTAAGACTAGCGGTATCTCTATCAGGTCTATGGATTCTCATCAAGAAATAGATCAATACCCCAACTATTTCCTCTCCAAACCATTAATTCTCCAAATGAAGCTTGATAACTAGTTCAACCTTGATTACTTAGATAAAATATGGGAGTGAGTGAAAAAAAATTAGTTATTACACACATTGGTGGCTTACTATAAGGTGGAAGATTAGTATGCCACTTAATATTGTGAGAATTTAATGCTTCATATTTTCTATGGTCAATAAATATCCCTCTTACAATCTTCATGTTGAGTAAGGAAAGAAGAATAAACTGGTCAAGTTATAAGTGCTTATCATCACTTTCCCTACATAAGTCATCATTTTTTGTGGCTAACATGCCCCATTTTCTTAAAATTGGGATACCCCTCTAAAAACTCATAAACTAGAGCTTCAGAGTCCTTTCCATTATTCTTGTTATTTTTGCCTACTTAAATAGCTGAATTATATGTTGCCTTAATTTCTATTTATTTTTATGTTGAAAATATATTTTCTCTTTCATGAATCATGGTGCTAACCTTGCAGGTCAGATTTTATTGGAATCCCCTAAAGTCTCATTCCCATCCTAAAATAATAGACCTATCTCCCTTCACAATAAATTAAAATCTTAGTGGCATGAGTAATTTTAATGTATTATGTTCCTTTTCATTTCTTACTTAGTCTTTTTTTGTGAGTTTCATAGATCTCATGGGAGCCTGAGAAAATGAGAAGGTGCCACATCTCCAAGTTTAGAGTGGCTAGTCCATGAACCTATCAAAGATGTCAAATCCTAGGAGATCCTAGCCAAATTAAAATGTACCATGTTTCGAATTTTTAGAATGGATAATCGCCAAACCTATTAAAGATGTTATAACTTAGGAGAGCCTAGACAAATAAGAAGGCACCACATCATTGAGTTTAATAATGACCAATCCCCATACCTATTAGATATGTTAGAGCCTAGGAGAGCCTAACCAAATGAGAAGGTGCCATATTGTTGAGTGTCAAAATGGCTAGTCCTTATACCTATCATAGATGTCAAAACCCATGAAAACCTAGTCAAATGAGAAGGTGCCACATAATTGAGTGTTAAAATGGCCACTCCCCAAAAATTTTAGATATGTTAGAGCCTAAGAAATCTTGACTAAATGAGAAGGAACCATGTCATTGAGTGTTAAAATGCCCAATCCTCAAACCTATCAAAGATGTCAAATCTTGGGAGAACTTGACTAAATGATAATATTCCATGTCATGAGGCATCAGAACATCTAGTCCTTAGACCTATCATATTTTTTAGAGCTTGGGAGAGCCTATTTGAATAAGAAGGAACCATGTCATCAAGTGTCAGAGTGGCTAGTCTATAGACCTATCAGAGATGTTAGAGATTGGGAGATACCAACCAAATGAGGAGGTGCCATATCTCCCAATAGGTAGATGAAATAACAGCCACCTAAGGCCTTGAGAACCTTAGAATAAGGTATAAATGAGTTTGAAGAATCAATTAGGATGTGCCATGTGTCCCTAAGTGACATATCACCCTTACATAGAGAATGATGTAGAGTATGAATCCATGCCTAGGTAATAATTATTAGTAAGAAAACTAATGAGTAGAGGACATGTGTTGAAAAGTGGGAGCTAACTAAGAAGCCTCTAAGAGATGTGATCGTATACCTACCATGCATTAGGCATTAATAAGATAATAAGTTGGGCCTGATTAGATGGTGTTAAGACATCCCATTACCATTACTATATCTATATGGTAGTATAGGATCATGGGCTCTAAATTCAACTCTAGATTTAAAAGTAAATAAAGAAAATCTAGCCACCAACTCAAATTTGAATTAATAGAAAGTTAGCCTCCAAATTACATTAATATAAGGAGTTGTGTGCATGTGTTTATAAAATCCTAAGGTAATCTCATTAACGTTTACCATTGATACCTTTGAAAATACTCTAACTTCTGGATCTCTAATTCTCATAGAACACCCTTATATTTCACACCTTTTGCACTCAAAACTTCACTATTTTCCCACTCATTTTTCTACAATGGTTGTATCCTCCTCAAACTCAAAGGCTAAACCTAAGTATTAGGATACCACATTCTCAATTGACTTGACCAAATTCAAGAACAATAATGATTTATTTAAATTAATTGAGCAAGTCCCCATATATTTAGGGTCAAATGATAACTAGCAGGAAGAATTTGAGGATGCCTATTAATCCTACAAAAAGAGTGGACTTCACAAAAACATTTCCAAGATAGAGGCATTCCTATATGTTGAATTGTGAAATAACATCCTCCATAATACCATCCACATATAGGACAAAGTTCATGATTGATTATTTGTTCCTAACTCTTGACACCATATTATCAATATCTCTAAGAATGTTTTCAAGGTTTATCACACCCTCCCAGACTACACCTTCTCCTATGATGTAGTGGTGGTAATAGTCTAGATGGGGACCTACTAGATATATGACATCCTCCATAACTAGGCTAAGAACCTAGATGATAAATGAGTTAATAAGGAGGATATTAATTCATACATAATCCCCTTACCTGATTCCCTAATTTTGAATTTTATTTTTATTTGGTTTATCTTTAAGAACTAGGGTTTCATTATTCCAAGTCTTTTACATATCACATCATCTCCCATATTCAATCAGTCAACCATCTCTCACAACCAAAATAAATTATATAAAAAAATAAATATCATAATATATTGCCATAGTCAATATGCAAGGTTTTAATGTGCCCCTATCCATCCTAGTGTGGCCTTGTCTAAATATATCATAGAATCGTGTTCTCAACTATAACAAAATTTACAAATATAATTGTTGATGTGGGTTTTATGAATTTTTGAAATAAAAATGACTGAGAAGGGGGTTGAATCAGTCTTAAAAACCTTTAAATCAATTATACTTAATCACTCATGAACCACTCAAATAAACATATAGATTTAGAAAGCATAAGCAACTATCCATATAAGCATGAGACACTAAAACACATCATATATAGGGGAAAACCTCAAGGGTAATAAAACCCACTAATATGTATAAATGGAATATAATATTATAAGACAAAAAACAAATTTAGTGAATCACCAACTCCATATGGATCACCAACCCCAACTAGTCAAGCACCAACTTAACTAGGTTTTACAAGGAGGTACCAACCCCCTAGATGACTCACGACCAACTCAACCACTTAATTTATTTTGTCATCTTAAAAACACTATATTTATCACACAATATATTATGATCACCTTATTTATCTCTTCACACTCTTATTCCTCTCAAACTACCTTTTAGGCCTCTCTTCAAGACTGATTAAGTCATATGAATTTGATTTTAATAATAAAAACTCCAATTATATATTCATGATAGACCCTATACTCTATTTTTATGGTCTATAATACCTCCTTACACTCAATGATATTCTATTTCATTTGCTCCTCAATTTAATCTTCTAACTTCCCAATTAGGCCTAAAAAGCCTTGTTCTTATACAAGTATCTTGCTCATACACCTCTTGGTTAGATACCCACACTTTCCCACTTATATTTTACATAAAATAGGCCTTAATACATGTTACAAGTAAGAATAAATCACTAAATTAGTCCATCCATAACTCAAACAAACCAAATCCTTCTTTAGGTCTCATGGAGATCTAATTCTATTAGGCCTACTTTAGGACACATTACCCTTTGCCTTCCTTGGAAAACTTTAAAACTCCATAAATGGTAGTAAAACATCATATAACAACTAAATATGTTTTATAAATCATCCTCTGATCACCATGACACCTTTTAGGTCTAACCACCACTTGAAACACTTCATTCATACTATTCACATTAGGCCTTTGAAAACACTAAAATTTTTGTCTTGAATAAATGAAGATAAAACATAATATTTTTTTTTAAAAAGATAATAAAACACCTATTAAAAACCTCAATTATCTTAGGTTCATCACCATATGATTTAAACACTTTAAATTAGGGGGAAAAATTTTTAAACTTATCTCTTCAGTATCCTCATTCATAATTGTCAGAACTATCAAAAACTAGTCATGAAACTACTTGAAATACAACATATTAAAGGAAAATTTAAATGATTATAAATATATTAAAAATATTATATAATATATTAATAAAAATCATAATCTCTAATATCAAACATTTGTCTTGAAAACCAATCTCCTAACCTTATCTCACATAGTCTTGCTTGAACCAGACAAGCCATTTTGGCTTCAACTTTTCAATCTCTTAAACTAACTTCCAAGATTTTAAAAATCATGAAAATTAAATTAAAGTAAAAAAAACAACACCATTCACTAAATTTTATCATGATTTCATTAAATTACACTCAAATCTAACTTTTCATCACTATAACTTGCTTACTTAGAACTATCAAGACTATCAAAAACATAGTCATGAAACATTGACATTATAGAACCTATATAGTGACTTTAAAGACTTGAAATGCATTAAAATTATCCTATGAAATCTCCATACCATATTAAAATATAAAAATCAAATGGTCTAGTGTCAACTATTGGTCTTACAGATGAATTTGTTTACCTCACTACACACATACCTCACTAAGTCAAACAAGCCATTTTGGATTCATCATTTTCACCACTATACCTGACTTCCAAGTGTAGACATATAAAATTTTCCACCAATGGATCCATACCTAACTTTAGATTAATTATTACCAACCATTGAACATCTATCCTAATAATTTTTAAACATCTCAAATTTGGCTTCATAACATACAATTAACTCAATTTGGCCCAAAAATCAATTAAATAGAACAAATGCCTAAATCAATTAAATAAAAACTTTGAAAATATTCAAAAGCCTAAGAATAATTAATTAAATTCTAATTCTAATTGAATTTATCCTTGAGCAATTAAATGAATTATCAAAAAGGGAAATTCAAAACCAAAAGAATTTCCTAAGAAGTAATCACTAGATTTTATGACTTGTCCAAAATCTAAAATATCTAAAAACATGCATATTCCATGATAATAAATAGGTTTGGATAAATTTTTAACCCTCCTAGGTTTAACTAATCAAACCTAGGTTAGTATTTAATTCATTCCAAGTTGATTTCAAAACCTATAAATACAAACATTTACCTCTCCATTTAGAGAGATTGGAACATAGTACTTTTATAATGCAAGTTTTTGAGTAAGTTTGAATGACCATAGTTTTATTATGTCAAAATCACAATCCAACCATGGTTATAAGAGGAGATGGAGATATCCAAGCCCCTTTGATGAATACTTATTGAGCACAATCTGAGTAAGACAAATGAAGAAACCTCTTGAAGAATTCAAGGAATTTGTAAGGAATCATGTGAATTATTTTCATTTTTAGTTGTGATTTGTTAATTTGTGTTTCTTCATCATGTTCCTTCCTTTTATCTAGGCAATATAGTGTTATGCATGTTAGTGTGTCTATTTTCATCTTGATTTCATTTTCATTATGAAGCTAACATATGATCTAACCACCCTTATTAGATTAATTTATCACACCAAGCTCTCTAAAAAGAATTAATAGGAAATACCAGTCCTAAAAAACATATTCATTCACTTTTATCCATCATTATACCTTGAAAACAAACCAAAAACCAACTTTTCACACTGCCTAGTTTTTTTACTTTTTGTATCATTAGGCCTGTAAGCGACTAGCCTACTTAGATCACCAACATAGAGCACTTAAGGATAATAACATATCCATAAGCCTTAATTATAATTAAATAAAATTATATACCTTATCCATTTAATCATTTTTAAATGTTGTCTAATACAACTTTTGATAGCTACAAGAACTTCTTCAAAAACAAGCCTATAACTCAACATTTTCTCTCTCCTCTCTTTAACCAATACCACTTAGAGATGCCTAGGAGATTTTAATACAAGATCCAATATCTTACCTAATCATACCAATCCATTTTAGGTACTTTTTATCAATATATTCAACATTGGGTCCTTATTAGGGTTCTAAGAGGGTTTAAACCTGTTTCTACCCTCAACAATCATTCATTAAGCATAGCCCCTCAATCCAAAAACTAATACCTAAAATTTTTATCTAAGACCCTTCCCCATATACCATGAACTGATTAGGTTCCCATGAAAATGCTTAATAAGATAATGATCATAATAAAATCCTTCTTCGGTTAAGAACCCTTCATTATGAGCACTCAAGAGACCTTTAAACAACTTTTCATGCCTTTTCCTTCACACTATGACCTCAAACTACATGAACACACTTGAAAGAAAATACATAACCTCTTAAAATTCTTACATGAGCTCAAAAACCTTGAAATATTATCATGACCCTTCATTATTCCATACTCTCTTTCTCTTTACTCTCTAGACCTTGACCTGTAAACCACATTAGTCCCAAAAACATTCATTTATGCCTCTTTACATGCAATCTCCACCTCAGTCATATGCTAAAAATATCACTCTAATTTCATGAAAAAACTTTCATGCTTAAATACTACCATATATCCTTCACATGACTTGATAATAGATGATGATACCTTATTAGGCCAAGCAGGGTTTAAGAGAGGTCTAGATGCAGACCTAGACTGAAGTTCCTACCCTTATAGGCTCACCCTAAAACTCTCATGAGTGTTAAAATTAATCTCATACATACTAAAACAATCTCATAAAAATACTCATGCCTATGTGCACTCATCTTACCAAGACACCATGTTCATACCTTGTCACAAGGTCTTTTCATTCCATGACTAGGCTTAGGCTACTTAAACACTTGATGCCTTGACCTGTTCCTTCCATATCATGACCTTAAAAAAAATAAACCAATAATACATAATACATTACACCTCACTCATATCATTATACCATTCTCTTTTTTATGACAATAATCTTTCATAGCCTCATACAAATTTAAAACCACATGACCAAGCTTAATATGACTTAACATATTTCTTCCATGCACTAAAACACCTTTGACATTAACCTTGACTTTTATGTAACCATAATATATTATTTTCCTTTAAATTTTATCTTGCCTTCAAATTCTCTCTTGACCACACTCTTCTCAATGCATCTTGTCTCATCATATAATATCAACTTCATTTATTTCACTATGCTTCATTTCTATGGCTCACCCTTCCATGATCTATACCTTCCAAATTCATGACAATATCAATATTGATCACTCATCACCTTTTACAACATCATGCTACCAACTAACAACACACTCTCAATAGGTTACACCATGCTCAATATATCTTTGACATTAATGAACATTATGCCTTTGCATGATGCACCCTTTTAACATCAATGACAACAACATGCCAACAAACTCCCCCTTGTCATTGATGGAAAATAGACTAAAATCTAATCATTCTCATATCCCCATTTTGGTCTTTTTCCCCCTTTTACATTAATGATAAAGGGTCTTCCACAAATTTCCATCTAATCTTTGGACCTAAACTTTAATAAATAACATAATGAAATGCTGACAAACACTCACCTTAATACCAGTTGTTGTAGACAACTCCTGAAAACACATTTTCTCCCCTTGAGATGATGAAACCTCTAAAATACACTAAATGTAAAACAATATTTATAAACCACACTTCTCAATAGGATACCTCTTCATTTTGAACAATCTCCCTTAGAACTTAGCTATAGCCTTTTCTCCAACTAACTTCATGAATACCTCTATTTTGATATCAAAGGCAACCACTCTCTTGATAAATAACTTAAAGCTACCAAGCTCCCCCTTAGACCAAATATATCTTCTTCAAATAAACTTAGTTCACAAGACCACTCACCTTTTCTTTGACATGACTAAAAAAGATCAAACTCTTGATCACTCACTAGGCTACCACACTCTTGACACCAACTAAAAAATTATAGACTTACCCTTTGTCTTCATAGATTGATCTTACCACATGAGTCATCAGGACTCTCATACCATCCTCATCTTCCTTTAAACATATTTATACCAATACCACTTCTCAACATAGATTAAACTTAACTACCAACTATTAGAATCACAAACAGATACTTGCTTGCCTCTCATATACTAATTGACTACTTTTTGACCTCAAAAACCTAATGTCAACCTTAGATCTCTCAGCATGCTACCTAATAACTTCAAATCTCAGAGATAACTAGCTCCCTAAGCTCTTAGACTACTCACAATAATGCAAAAAGAAATCTAAAAATGAATCATGCACAATCATTTTCATTCCATACCATGGATCCTCATAAATTGATCTTCAAAAATAAAGCTCATACTGACCAAAATACCTTTCACCTTATCATATACATACAATATATAAATAACATAACTCATACCTTACAACATAAACAACTTGGAATCCTTTCAAGATGAATCCTTCTTTGACTTCAACCTCATGCTTCCACAAATAGATGAGTGTTTCCATAAAGCTTAATGGAGTCACTTATTTTCATAGGTTACTAAAACACCATGAACTCAAGAGATTATTATATCTTCAATCCACTCTTCTCAGACATCTTGAAATCATGAGACTGATAGTCCCTTTTTAGAATCCACTTAGGCTTGACTAAAGCATTTAACTCATACACCTTGTCATCCTTCTTCTCTTTAATTGCCTTGTCAATATATGTAGATAGCAAATGTTATTGACATTATTTCACATCTAATCCTTAGTCTACCTTATAAAATATTCCATTTTGACTAGTAGACTGATCATGACTCACCTTGATTATCTTTTCTTTACATATAAATGTTTTACCCTTTAAAATCACTCTAGGAGATCCATTTACCTTGTTATGTCTTGAGGACCTTCTAACTCTATTAGGACATAATCTTGAAATTTATCCCATATTATGATAACTGTAGAAAATAATATTATTTTTCTTAGCTCTTTATTGGTCATTGCTTCTCCCATGGTCTCATGATAACTCATCCCTTGAGATCAGTCTACAATCATTGGCTCTATGACCAAAGATATGCCAAGTAAAATAGAAACCATTGAAATTATTAGAATACCTCATTTCATTGGGTTACTTGATTTGCCTCTTCATGTTGAATTTCATGTTGGTAATCTTAACTTTTTATGGCTTCTCATGCTCTTTCTCAAACTTGATCATCTTGTCTATGAGCTGCTCTTGCTCAACCTTTAAATAATCTAGCTATGTCTTCAATTTATCATACTCAACTTCTTTTGATATGAACTTTGTATTGACACCTTCAAATTAATTCCTAAAATCCCTGATTATCTTCTTATCCCTTTTGACTTATTTCACCCAATCACTCTTCATGGTACATAGATGTTCCTTGAGACCCTTGCCCATTGATCTCAACTCATGTTTCCTCTTAATTTAGTTCTTTAAATCATCTAGGGAACTTATGATCTTAGATTCAATATCTAATTTAGCTTCTCCTTCTTCATTTTCATAGTAGACTTCTTCATCATACATGTTGTCTTCTTCCTTAAGGTAACCTGCTTCTTTAGCCAAGAATAGAACTCCATTGCCAACTTGATCAACATAGTCATCATCATCATCAAAAAAATTATTATCACTTACCTCAGAGGAATTATTATTGCCTTCAGACTTCTTATACATCTCTCTTACATACTTATCTTATGAAATTAATTTATCTTTATTTCTATTATGATAAACACTATTATTATCACAATCCATGTTTGTGCTTATAATATCTCCTTTAGGTTGTTAGGCCTAATTCAAAGGACCATGCTCTGATACTAATTATTGGAAGCATAATTACTAATATATGGAAGTGAATTAGTCTTCAAAACCTTTAAATCAACTACACTTAATCAATCATGAACCATTCAAATAAACATATAGATCTAACAAGCATAAGTAAATATCCACATAAGCATGAGACACTAGAACACATCACATATGTGGAAAAACTCAAGGGTAATAAAACCCATTTATATGTATGAAATTAATACAGTATTTTATTACAAAAACCAAATTATTTAATCACCAACTCCACATGGACCACCAACCCCAACTAGTCAAGCACCTACTTGACTAGGCTTTAGTAAGTACCCACTTGCAAGTAGGCACCAACCCCCTAGATGACTCAGCACTAGCTCAGATACCTAATTTATTTGATCATATTTATAAAACTAATTTTATCACATAATATATGATGATCACATTATTTATCTCTTCACACTCTTATCCCTCTCAAACTGCCTTATATGCCTCTTTGTTCAATTAGGTCTCTTCAAGACTGATTAGATCATATGACTTTGATATTCATAATCATACCTCCTATTAGATATTCATAAAAGTCACTATATTCTATTTTTATGTTCTATTATACCTCTTTCCACTTAAGTATATTCTATTTCACTTTCTCCTCAATTCAATCCTCTAACTTCCCAATCAGGCCTAAAAAACCTTATTCTTATACAAGCCTCTTGCTCATACACCTCTTCATCATCCACACACACTTGTCCACTTATATTATCCATAAAATATGCCTTATTAAATGTTAAAATTAACAATCAATCATTACATTAGGTCAACCATAACTCAAATAGACCAAATCCTTCTTTAGGTCTCATGGAGATCTAATTCCATTAGGCCTAATTTAAGACATGTTACCCTTTGCCTTCCTTGGAAAACTTTAAAACTCCAAAAATGGTAGTAATATATCATATAAAAATAAAATAATCCTTATCCAAAATCATTTGATCACCATGATACCTTTTAGGTCTAACTACCACTTGAAACACTTCATTAATACTATTCACATTAGGCCTTTGAACACACAAAAAAGTCTATCTTAAAAAATTGAAGAAAAAACATAATTTAGACACAAAAACATGAAAATAAATAACTTATACATATCCTAAATTACCTTATGTTAATAACCATATTATTTAAATAATTTAACTCAGGGAAAAAAGGCTTAAACTTATCCCTTTAGTATGTTCACTTAGAATTACTAGAACTGTCAAAAACTAGTCATGAAACTACTTGACATCCAAAACCTAAAAGGACACTTTAAATGATTATAAATACATTAAAAATATTATATAAAATATTTATAAAAACCTAAATCACAAAAAATATAATCTCTAATATCAATCATTGGTATTTCAAAACAATCCCCTAACCTTATCCCACACAGTCTTGCTTAAACCAGACAAGCTATTTTGGATTCAACTTTTAAATCTCTTACACTAAATTCCAAAATTTTCCAAATAATTATTAGTAATTTAAATTCACAAAAAATAACACAATTGACTACGTTTCATCACTCTTTCATGAAATTACACTCAAATCCAACTTTTCATCACTACAACTTACTTACTCAGAACTGTCAAGACTGTCAAAAACATAGTCATGAAACATTGACCTTATAACACTTTTATATTGACTTTAAAATAATTAAAAGTCATTAAAATTATAATCTAACATCTCCAAACCATATTATAATATAAACATCATATGTTCTAATGGAAACTATTGGTCTTACAGACCAATTTGTTGACCTCACTACACACAGACCTCACTGAGTCAAATAATCCATTTTGGCTTCATCATTTTCACAACTATACATAGCTTTATATATATATATATATATATATATATATATATATATATATATATATATATATATATATATATATATATATATATGTATATATATATACACCAAGAATTAATAGGACATACCAGTCCAAAAAAACATCTTCATGTAATTTTATCCATCATTATTCCCTAAAATAACACCAAAAAATAACTTCTCATATTGCCTGGGTTTTACACTATTTGCACCATTAGGCCTATTAGCAAGTGGCCTACTTGGATCACCAACTTATATAACATAAGTATTATAACCTATCCAAAAAATATAATTTTAATCAAATACAAGTCTCTACCTTATCCATCTAATCAGTTTCATATGTTTTCCAATACAACTTTTGATATCTATAGTAACTTCTTAAAAAATACACCTGTAACTCAACATTTTCTCTCTCTTCTCTCTAAAAAATACCACTTAGAGGTACTTTGGAGAGTCCAATACAATATAAAATATCTAACCTAATCATACCAATAAATTATAGTCACTTTTGATGAACATCTTCAGCATCAAGTCCTTATTAGGGTTCTAAGAGGGTTTAAACTTGTTTCCACTCTTAACTATCATTCATAAAGCATAGCCCATCAATACATAATAGAATGTATAGAATTTTGAGATTAGACCCTTACCCATATACCATTAACTAATTATGTTCCCATGCAAAGTTTTAATGAGCTAATGAGCATAATAAAATCCTTCTCAAGTTGAGAACCCTTCATTCTGAGCACTCACGAGACCTCTAAGAAACTTTTCATGCCTTTTCCTTCACATTATGACCTCAAAATACATGAAAAATATTAAAAAAAACATACCTCACCTATAAAAATTCTTCCATTATCTCAAACACATTGAAATATGATCATGACCCTTAATTAGGCCACACTCTTTCTCTTTATTCTCTAAATCTTGACCGAAAAATCACATTAGGCCTAAAAAATAACCTTCATGCCTCTTTACATGCACTCTCCACCTCACTAATATTCTCAAAATATCACTCTCATTCCATATAACCTCTCTCATTCTTAAATATTTCCATACATCCTTCACATTCTTTGATAACAAATCATGATACCTTATTAGGCCAGGCAAGGTTTAAGAGAGGTCTAGATGCAAACCTAGACGAAAGGTCCTACCCCTGTAGGCTCACCCTAAAACTATCATGAGTATTAAAATTTCTCTCACACATTCTCAAACAACCTCATATAACCACCTATTCTTGTATTCACTCATCTCACTAAGCCACCATGCTCATACCTTCTCACAAGGTCTTTTCATGCCATGATTAGGCTTAGGCTACTTAAACACTTGATGCCTTGACCTATTCCTTCCATGTCATGACCTAAAAAAAATATCAACCAAGAAGATATAATACATTACACCTCACTCATATCATTCCACCATTATATTTATAATGACAATAATCTCCCATAGTCTCATACAAACTTAAAACCACATGACCAAGCTTCATATGACTTGACATCTTTCTTCCATGCACCTGAACACCTTTGACATCATCCTTGACATAAACCTTGATTTTTATGAAACCATAATACATTAATTGAATTCAAATTATCTCTTGACCACACTCTTCTCAATGTATCTTATCTCATCACATACTATCAAGTAGACTTAGTAACCTTTATTCATTGATTTCACTATGATTCATTTACATGGTTCACCCTTTCATGATCTGTACCTTCCATATTCATGACAATATCAATCTTGATCACTCATCACCTTTAAAAACATCATGTTTCCAACTAATAATGCACTCTCAATAGGTTAGTACCATGCTCAATATATCTTTGACATCAATGACCATTATGCCTTGGCATGATGCACCCTTTTGATATCAATGATAAAAACATGCCAACAAACATCCCTGAATAATGAATGAGGTTGCCTCTAACATTTTAGTATCTCTATTGAATGAATTTGTACTCTAGGGCATGAGTTACAAGTATGCAGTTAAAACAACTAGGTGATGGAATAACAAGTTGAGCCTAGAGGTTATTTAACCAATTTTATAGATGGATGAGTGAAATATAATATAAAAATAAACACTAAATGATATGGATTGGTGGAGAGTTACTCTATGGTGGGTATATCTCAAATAAACTAAAAAATGGAAAAAAGGGTAAGGTAGAAAAGAAGGCTCTATGTTCTTAAAAGGTCACTTCCAAGGCTATTTCTTTAGTGGATAAGTATCTCCAAGACCAGGCTTTTTCAACTTGTATCTAAGACACACTCATGAACAAACACAGTAGTCTAGAAAAACAAGTATATGAAGCTTACTGATCTCAACTAAAGATTGATCTCCTTAGGGTTATTCTTTCACACCCTTATTTAAGAGGTTATAGATTGAACCATAAATTTTTCTAGAGTAGGTATAGCACATGCCTAGATGACTATACCAAAGTAAATACTCCTACACACCTTGAATTATCAACTCAATCTATACCAATTGTATGAACCAATGAAATTTACCAATCCTCAATAGTTGTTGTACACATAATATCAATATTCATTAATTGAAATAATCATATTTATCCATATAATTATCATATTTCAAAATTATTAAACTGTTATAGACAAAGAAACTAAAATCTCAATGACACAGATAAGGAAGAAGAAAGAGCAAACATAGTTGTATGACAATCAATTGCTTGATTTCTTCCTATACATTGATCAAAAATTTAACCCTTTGAAAAGAGGGATTTACATGTATTTAAAGGACTTGGGGAAGGCTTCACCTCATCTTCCAAGTATAGATAAACTTTGGATTACATTAGAATAACTAGAACATAAATTTTAGTTTGATACAAAATTGCATGTTATAACATAGAGACTACATCAGCCATGTAACATGTGCATGTAGGCAAAACAATTTGTTTAATTATAACATAGATGTAATAATATTTAACTAGTGAATAATAATTACATGCTAAATTATATAAAGTTAGCCTTTGAAAAGGGGTAACTTGGCTCCTGCTTGACCCTTCTCAAGGTTGTTATTGGAATTGATGTTATAACTAGAGCTAAGCTAATGACTGGAGTTGTACTAGTAGTTGTAGTATATGTCATAACTGAAGTTGTAGCTAGAGATAAATTGGTAGCTTAAACTGGTAGATTTTTTTCACTTGATAATTTGGGAGGGACTAACACTTATGGTAGTGTTATAACTGGCATATTAGGTGGAGGTTGAGCTACTAATATAGTAGATTGTGTTAAGGTCTCTTCTTTTTGGCCTCTAACTCTTGATAATTTTTATATCATTTATCATGTTATGCCTGTATTAAGCTCATATCAAGAAAATGGGGTTTGTTCACCCACTAAGCTTGCATTCTTAGATTTGGTAGCTTGGAATCCTACCCAAAAGACCCCCACTTCAGTTGTCTTCTTCCTCACTGAACTCAACTTTTCTTCAATATCCTCTAAAGTTAGTCCTTGTAAACTTTGCTTGAAATTTTTTGAAGCTTGTTGTATCATTTAGTCAAAAATAGCCAAGGATGACATCTTCCTAGTATTATCTCATGCTCGTGTCAATTATATCTCATCCAAAATTTGTACTACATATTTATATTGTTTTGTGATCTTAATAACTTGAGCATCAATAACATTTACCTAATATTGGGTCTTTGGAGTCCTTATGAATGTTAGGTTTAATGTATTGGTTTCCTCTAAGGGGTCATTCAATTTAAATTTTCAAATACCTTATTAAGAGTATATAAAATTAATAAATTCAATATGTTCTCATCTTCCTTGATAATTTTAAACAATTTTATTATTATGGTTACATGTGGAACTAATTGTGCTCTCAAAGAATAAATGGTATCCAAATTTTCATATAATCTTAATGCCACACTTTGTCCATCTTTCTCTATGCTAGAGGGAACATATATTATATGTTGTTATCTAAGAGTCTCTAGTTCTTCTTCTAATTCTTTTCTAGCCTATTTTGTTCCCTCATGAATGGCTAGTATTGCTTCAGTGTGGGTCTCCATATAGGACTTAAGGTCCTCAATTTATGGGTACTAACCCTTATTATTATCTTGTCTTTTTGAAAGAGATTAAAATTAATTCTCTTTATTCTATAATTAGGCCTCACCCACTGTTAGCTTATATCTTCTTCCTCCTTACTCTTTGCACTGATCCAATTAATTTATCAAGGAGTGAGATCACAATAGGTATCTCAGTGATATTCAAGTTTGGACTCTTAAAGGTTAACAATCATAATTCCTTGGCATAATCTAGAAGATTCAAGTTTGATGGATCTAGTGGTTATACCTCTATTTGTGTCTCCTTTTTAGGCTCAAGCTCTATGGGTGGCTTAGGCATTGAAGGCCAAATTATCTTGTACCAATCTACATTCCCTAGGTATGGCATGGGATGCACAATGTAAATTAGCTTCTTCTTGGGAGATCTCTTTATTCCCACCACTGTTATGGTTTGTACTAATCCTAATGAGGGCAATGGTAAACCTAATTGAGTATAATAATCTACCACTTAGGTGATGGGTTGGCTATTAGCTTTAGAAATAGAGGTGGAGACTAAAAGAGTAGTGGTTGTAGTAGTCATTGTCATAATGAAAATAGGCCCAATAAGTAATGATGACATATGAGTAAAATTAGAGAAAATAGGAAATGACATAGAAAAAAAATTGGTAATGACATAATAGTATAAAAGCCTAGGGGATCAATAAATAGAGCACCCTTACCTGATTGGTCACCTAAAAGGGGTGATTTTACTTTTAATTTTTTTAAGATTAGTACCTTGGCCTGTTGTATCTCCTCGTCATCCACCTCATGTCTTAAATCACCATAAATTGAAGGTTGTGCCTACTTAGTTGGTACCTCTATGGATGGATTAAGTGACCTTTCTATTCTAGTTTATATTTTATAATAGATTATTATTATCTCAACCTAAGGAGTGGTCATTTTTTGGGCAAGAGAGGTAAAATTTATAATAGAGGTTATGGTTGCTAAATCTATCACATTAGGTTAAATCTCTTCCTCATCAGAGGAGTCTAGGCATATGATTGTTTCTTCCATACCCATAGTGTTAGCCTTCATCTAAATTAACTCTTAAAATAGTTCTTGCTTGACCTTCATCAATTCATTATTAGACATATGAACCTGAGGGGCCTCTTCTTCTTCTTTCTCTCCAACATATCATGTATTCCCTACCACTTGATCTTACTCTTTTTGTGGAGCTATCATCATAGTAGGTGGATGTTTGGGGTCCTAGATTTGGTCTTGTGGTTGATGGAAAGGTCTACCACTCTATAAATTGGATGATGTCTATCCCCCTCATGTTGGGATCCTAAATTTGGCTTGACCAAGTGTAAGATAGGGATCCACTTGGATTACCCATATCAATTCTTCACTCAAACTAGTAATATTTGCCCTTTCCTTGAATTCTTCATCATTTTTTTCATTGAAGAACAAAAATTCATAATCGAAAGGTTCATGCTTGTAAGGGATTCCTAGACTATGGATCTTTTATTTCACTCTTCCATGGGGGTCCCAATATTTGTGGGGGATAGTATCCAAATCATAAGCATTCCTTTCATTACCAACTTCTATGAAATGTCTTCTATATGTATATTACATCCTCTTAATTATGATATGGGAGCCATGGAAAGTACTCTTATTTATCTTTATCAAGTCCTCATATATCCCATTCCATTATTGGAAACTAATCTCTTCTTGACAACTTTATCTGGGATGAATTTGGGAATCCAAAGAGGGTCTACCTTATGTCCAACAACTATGATGAGAATGTAGTTTCAGTATAGCCAATAATTACCCAAATATAAAAGCATATTGGTGATGCTCTTAGATATCCTGTATAAATTTTGACCATGATTTTCCATCTAAAAGTATGGATACAAATCCTCTGTAATTTTATAAAATTTCCTCACATATGCATAAATGTGGACAAAAGAGTAGAAGTCATAAATTCTATTCTTAACATAATCAGGGTTGGGATTATACAAATCCCCATTGTGTCTATATATAATCCCCATGAATGCATCTAAAAGATATGACATCATGTAAAATTTCCCACCATAGGACCTCTTATATTTTTATAGTATTTGTTCTTGCAGGTAGGCACTGATAACCTCCCCTAATGCATAGGTGCATTTTGAAGTGATGATAATTTTAAGTATAGGTACCCATTCTATATGAAGTAAATGAATGATTAGGTAGCTAATAATTGATTTAATAATGCCATTCTAATACATATTCTCATCCATAATCAGGTGATGGGCATGTAGTTCTTGGATGTTTCTTTGAATGTAAAGGTCTCCCTTAGAATAAGCCATTTCCTTACTCCTTGTTCCACAATAATTTTTTCTTCCAAGTAACCACACTATGCAAATCAAATGTAGCATCTAGAATGGACAAACATAAATACCTCATGGATGTGTTACTTAATATGTATGCAATGATTTTTTTATTTTTGACATAATGTAGATAGCCACCATCTATAATTATCCATTCAAAGAACAAGTCTCATAATAAGTCGATGCATAACATGACTTCTAAATTGGAATCTTCTTAGTGGAGTTCCTAGCATTTAAATGGTAGTAAGTCAATCATGAATTATTTCTCTTTTGTGGATACATCATCCTCAAAAGTGAATGGGCCAACATTATTTATAAACACCCATAGAGTTGAGTAATTGGTGTGGAGACTATCGAACACTTTTACATCAAAAACTATGTCTATGTATTTTGTGGAGTCCTTAATGGAAAACCTAGATGGTGGTAGAGCTCATTTGTATGCCCTAGATGAATATTCCATTATTTTTTCTTAAAGCTAGCGTGACTTGAGCACTTGAAAATGGTTGCATGGAATTCCCTTATGTAAATTATAAATTATCCTAGATGCATCTAGGGATTTTGAAATCGTAGAAGGCTACATGTACTAGAACTTAATGATAATAAAATGAAGTGAACTCAATTAGGGGGATAAATTTTATAAATTTATTTATTCATTCTAGTTTGTGTGCCATTAAAAACTAACATCTATGATCTCATCACCTTTAATCAATTTGAACTTGACCACCTAGGCCTAGTGGGCATGCCATGTAGGATGCTTACTCATTCAGGGTGCCATGGTGTTACTTCTTTTTTCACTTATAAGTGTATGGTTTAGTCAAGGGGTCAACCTTTGAATTTGGTTTGAATGATATGATATGGTGAGACCAAGGTTTTAAATAAAATACCTCAAAGACCAAAATACTATTTGAAGAGATTCATTCGAAAAGATTTATTAGGGAAAGTTACTAAAGAAAAATTTCCTAACCAAAAGGCTCTAAATGAAATTCATCAAAGATCCTAACAACCAAGTATTCTTTAGGGATATCATTATTCAAGAAGATGTTGTCAAGGAAAAATTTCCTAACCAAAACCTTCTAAATAAAAGCTATCAGAGAGAAAGTTCCTGATGACCAAAACCTTTCAAAGACTCAAGAGTTCCTAGAGACTGAAAGTTGTTGAAGACCAAAAAATATCCATAATGTTGAATGAGAAAATTGAAATAAACAAACCTAAATACCTATCATACATGGAAACCATCCAAATTTTCCATTAATATATTAGTCCCAATAAGTTATTATAATGAAAATAGGTGTATAATGGGACATCAAGTGCAACCAAAGTGTTCTTTAATGCTAAAAAACATTCAACTTCTATGGATACATATGCATAACTCAAATGATGAATAAAACTTTGATTTTATTTTTTTTTTTAAATGGCTCCCCTATTACAAGGTGGGATTTATTGGATACAATAAATGGTGACTCACAAGGGTGAATACTTTTGAATTTTCAAGAACTTAGAATCTCTAGTTTTTCAATCCCAATATCAACCATGTACCATACTTAAATAAATTATTAAATTATAAGCATAAAAGAGACTCTTAATAATTTTATGCAACATACTAACTTCACTCATACCTTAGACTTGTGTGTGGGAAAGTGATATTCTTTATTCCTTGTTAAAGGGTTTTAGGCAAAGACATGGGGTGAGTTTAAGGTTTCAATCTAATTGGGTGTTAAGTGAATAGAAATATGGTGGGCTTGCGCATTGCTCTATTGTTATCCAAGCATCCATAACCCTGATAGAGATACCTTTGATCACCTTTTCTCTCTTCCACCATATTTTCCCATGATACATTCATATTATTTCATCATGTATGCTTTTAATCCACTTTTGATTTTCTTTTGGACTTTTGGATTCTACCTTTTTCTTTTCTTTTCTTATCTTTTTCTTTCTTTCTAGATGAAATACAGAATAAGGTGACCATCATGAGCTGATATTAGTAAAATTTGGTTAATCAAAATTTCCTTTCCAACTTTACCCATGTCAATGGCTATTACCTCAAACAAGTATTAGTATGTAATGTGCATTTGACTCAAGTAAATAAGGAAATATTTCTAAATTTTTATATAACTATGGGAGCATCTTTTACATACCTGATAGAATCATTAGATTTGTAGCATAGTCATGGTTAACTCTCTCATTACTTACCTATAATAATAATTCTAAACTATAAGATGCAACACCCACTGATTCAAGTTGGACACAGGTTATTATTTGATTATACTAGGAGTGATAAGTTAGATTACCATAAAAAAACTATTCTAAAAATTAGGGAACTACCTAAAACAAACCACTAGACTAAACAAAACAAACTACAAAAAGCAATAAAAATGTCTTATCTATAAAGCATGAACTATTATAATGGAATAAAATGACTTAAATTAGGAATTTAACTAATAAAATAAATCTAACCTAATCCTACCTCTACCAGAACATTCATTTTTACTCAGAAACCTCTCCAGATGGATCATCCATGAAGTAATGCTTCAAAAATTATCCATTGACTAATAGATATGTAAAGGCTTTAATGGCCTCTTTATATCAATTTTGATCTATCTAGAGTGTGTATTTAGAAAGAGATGCCACTCTATGGGATTATCTACAACAAACTTATTGATAGCATCTAAGAGGTTCTTGTTTATTGATTCATCCAATCCATTCCATTCTAGGTAGTGATTGGAATAGTATCTAATTGTAGTATGATTATCATAGGCTCACTCTATAAATTAAATTGATTAAAATTATCACCCATTATCATAAACCAATGAATTATGTGTGCCAAACTTGGTTATGATATGATCTTCAAATAAACTGATCATATCTTATGCTCTTTAGTTATTGGTGGATGCTACCTCAGTCCATCTAGTGCAATAATATGTAGTAGTGAGCACAAATTTGTGCCTAGATAAATAATTTGGGTTCATGACACCAATGAAATCTAATCCATATTGGGTGAAGGGTTTACCCTTAATCATAAGTTGTAGGGCCATTGTTGCATGTACCTCTCTTTTTGCCAATACCTGACATTTATGGCATGTCCTTATGTGGAAGTGATCATCTTTAAATACTTTTGGCCAATAATATCCCATTCTAAGTATTTTATGGGATGTGGTATTTCCAAATTGATGGCCACTACTAATCTTCTGATGCATTTTTTTAGAATCTCTTGGGCTTCTTCATGTGACACACATCTTAAATGGATGCCTTCATAGTTCTTCTTGTATAGGATGCCCTTCCTGATCATGTAATGATTATCTTTGAGCCTCAATTCTCTCTTGTGCTCTCTTGAGTTCTTGGGTACATATTCCAGTGAGTAATAACTAAATAATACCTGAATACCAATCCTTTTTGAAAACCTATGTTTGGTAGACTTATTTGATGGTGATACATGGTCTATTTCAGTCATAAACTAAATAATTCCTTATCCTCTGATGATCTTGGTAGGTTTAATTTCAATATCAAACTCTTGAAATTTTCCATCCATTTTCCCCTCTCCCAATTCATTATGTCCTAGCATAAGCTTGATAGTAGTATCAAGTATAATGGTGATGGTTTTGTTCTAGAGAATGCAATGCCCAAACTTATTAATTGATTTAAAAAGGGAAAATATTTCCTTATCAATAAATTATTATCTAATCTTTTCATCTTTTAATTTAGTACTCATAAAAGTGATAGGGTGTCCATTTTCTTCCCTTTTCTACATGAGTATAGTAGTGATTGTATGCTCTAAAGTGAATGAGAACAAGAAAAAGTATTTAGTGAAATCTAGGATTGCCAATACTAAGGCATATGATATATCATTCTTAATTTCTTGGAATTATTTCTTAGCTTCAAGTGTCTATTCCACTTTGGCATCCTATTTAAGCATAATGTTTAGGGGTCTAACAATTTTTTCAAATCTTGATATGAATTTTCTCACAAAATTAATCTTCCCAAAGAAGGACTTGAGATCCTTCTTACTATTTGAGAACATTATTTTGGATATTCCTTTATTTTTTTCTAGGTCAATGGTGATCTCATCTTTACAGATAATGTTTCCAAGCAACTTACCTTCAGTAATGCCAAATATACACTTTTTGGGATTTAGTGAGATACCAAACTTCCTACACCTTTCAAAAATGGACTAAAGATGGTTAATATTATCAGCTCTATTTTTGGAGGAAAAAAAAAGGTCATCATGTATATAATTATTAATTTTCCTATTAGTCCCAGGAATACATGATACATCACTCTTTAAAAAGTAGCCCTAGTGTTTATCAGCCCAAATAGCATTCACTTATATGCATAAGTTCCCCATTTTATAGTAAATGTAGTTTTCATCATATCCTCTAATTCCACTAATACTTGATTATATCCTAAAAACCCATCTAAAAAAGACATCATTCTAGAACCACTCACAGTTTGTATCACCTCATCTAAGGAGGGTAGAGGATAATTGTCTTTCTTAAAATATTTGTTAAGGTTTTTGAAGTTGATACACAACCTAATTTTTCCATTCTTAATCCTAATTATAACTAGATTATCCACCCAATTTAAATGCCTAATAGGAAATACTATTCATCAACTTAAAAGATTCTATACTTTCTTTTGAATCAATAGTTCTATGATAGGATTAATCAGTATTTATCACTACCTAAATGGTTTATGATATATCTTGAGTGGAATTATATGGGTGATGAATTTAGGATTAAATATCATTAATTAATCATAGCTACATGCAATTACATATTTATATTTTATGATCAACTCCTTGACCCTTTACCTTTCATTAGTAGTGCATCTGAAGCCAATATTGATGAGGTGTGAGTCTTTTTAATCACATAATTTTTTTGATTTGAACTCAAACTCATTAACCTTTAGTTGTATTTTTTTTTCACTTTAAGATATATATCAAATTCTATATTTAATGTAACCATCCCCAATGGGAGATGATTTTCCTTAATTTGAATGGCATCCTTTTCACTAAATTTTTTATGTCACCTATGGCTTCTTTCCTCATCATCAATTATCTGAGACTCAAACTATCTTGAATTTATCAAAAACTAGATGATCTATTGGTCATCACCAAATACTTGAAAATTTTCAACATTATCTAGAACTAACAAATAAGGTACCAATTCAATGGAGAATTTCTACACTTTTAACTCCTATAGAGGCACCAAATTTATTACTAAAGTGGCTAGTGAATCGATAGCTTAGTTTTGTTCTCTTGGAATGGCCACTATATTTAAAGCCTCAAATGACTCAATTAAATCCTATGATTTATGTTTTTACTTCTTTATATATGATAATTTACATTGATATTTAATCTTGACCTACTTGTTCATGATTTTAGAGTCTCTATATACCATTAGCTCCTTGACATTATTCTTGAGGGTAAATTGTAATCCCAAAATCATGGCCTCATACTCTACTCTATTATTTATGCATAGAAATTGGAGCCTATATGTTTATAAGTATTTATTTCCCTATGGATCAACTAGTTTGATACCAATACTTGATCCTTACTTGTATCTTTCACCATCAAAATGGAGGGTATATAATTGGGAAGGTCCCTACACTTCTTCCTATGTTTTATGATTTATAGTAAATGTATAAATTCTAAGACTAAGAGATTTATAACTTACTTATTTATTAGAAGTTTTGTAATCTATAATAGGATGATTCATCCTTTGCTCTCTATCGATCCTAATCTAGTTGGAAATATCTCTCCATGGTAACCAAATGTGAGAGAAATCTATGGAAAGATATCCATTGAGCATCTTTGACTAATCTCTACTTAATAGTAGCCCATATCCCTTAAGAATATTTAATACTAGTATGTCTATTTTCAATTATAATCAAGGTTTTAATGCAACTTGGATTCTTACATCATTAAGTTCTCCCAAAATAAGCACTATTATTTTATCTAGATGTGAAACAATCCTCTTGGATGAGCTTGGGGTTAAGCCTAACTTATATAAAATGGATGTTGGAATCATAGTAGATGAAGCTATATAATATACCAAATAATTATGTATATTTTTTTCAAATATCTGAATGAATAGCAATAAAGGGGGAACCTCAAGCTTGATTTTATATATCACATTTGTATTAGTTGTTTTATATTTTCTACACTAGACTTGCATGTGATAAACTTCCATAAGAGTTCTTTTTATTCTATGATTTTTTATAGTTCATAAAGAGTGATATTATCCTTGATCTTATTCATGTCCTCAACAATTTTATACCCTCTCTTACTTTATTCTTCTCTATGTTAAGGTTGATCATTCCCTTTTGGGGGAGGAGGATTATTATCAGCTTTAAGATTTGGGGGAATAACTATATTATTAGGATGAGTAAAATTGGTAAGAGGTTGTTTGTTACTTATATTATAATTATTTATATTAAATTATTAGATTTATTATACTTCATTATAATTATCCTATGGATAATTATCATCTTCATTGGGGAAGGGAAACTCATAGGTATCAAATACCATATCTAAAATTGAAGGGCCATATTCAAAAGGGAGATCTAGAGGATTCATCTTTTGATCTAATCTAATCATTTCCATATAAAAGATTTTAAATGCTACACAAAACTCTACATATTCTTATTCCCCATGTTGTGATGTGTTGTGAACCCTACACCAATTAGACAAAGGTGTCTCCATGGTATTGATTTCCAAAAACTTTTTAGACTATTATTACTAAACATTATTGGTGGGCCTATTAAAAGGCATGTTGTATCTTACAAAGCCAAAATTTTGGTTTTAATTTAGATTGTTGGTATTACCCATCTGTTTCTTTATATTTATGAAATTATTGCTCAACTTTTAGGCATTTATTTATATTGAATCCAATTTAGCTTTGGTGAAGTCATAACCTTGAGTGACTACTACATTGGTGTGATCTAGATGTTGATTTTATTAGTTCTATTGATGGCCATTCATTTAAGTTTTACCATTTAGGAACCCATAATTTTCATTTTTTTTTGTTATGTCATGGGAGGTAGAGTGTATAGTTAATTCTAGTTAAATGCAGGGGAATTTTGATTAGCATGTAAAATTGGGTTCAAAGATGGGAATCTATTATTGAATGTTTGGCCTCCTAAATTCTAAGGATTGAGATATATATTGAGCTACTTGTCGATATTAATATCTTCTTAAAATTTCAAAACTAAAGTATTAATTATTTCATCTCTCCATAGAAACATTGTAATAATGGGATTCAAAGCATTCTTGTATATTTTTAGTGTTAAATCTACATATGGATTATATGAAACATTCAACTAAGTGTAAATCTTATGTAATCTTGAATTTAATGATCAAATTAACTCCTTAGGCCCCCTCTTCATGCTATTAAAGTGTTGATACACCAAAATTAGATTATTCACTAACCTAAATTATGCAAGAAACATATTTTTAAACTCACTCCATGAGGTGATAGAATTTTCCTATAGATTGAGATACCAATCATAAGAAGAATCATGTAGATTAAATGGTAAAAGCTTGCATACAACATCCTCATACGTGTAATTAATTAATCTTAGAGTATCCTTGAAATATTTGATATGTTCTTCTGTCATCCTTCCATTTGAGGGGGAGAAGGTAGGCAAGTACTTTTATAGATTCCTTGGTAGATCATGTTGGTCTTTAAGAATTGAAATATCAAATATGATTAACCAATATTGAGCCATAATAGGATTTATAAGTATGACATTTAGTATTGGAGAAGGTGTCCTAGATTGGTGTATCTCAAAGATGATAGGAAATAGTCTAGGTCTCCTATGATTTGGCAAAGGTGAAACCAAAAGGCTAGCTTGGGATCTAGACCTTGTTAATCTCCTAAGTGTCTCCAATGAAACTCTATATAATGACTAACCTCTATTATTGAGAAAAATTAAAATCTACCCTCCTTTGAGTGCTAGCTTTTTTTCTTTCTATTGATGTGGGTTTTATGCACACCCTAGAAGAATAAACTAGGTAGCCTCTAACCTTAGTATCTCTATGAAATAAAGTTCCACTCTGGGACATGAGTTACATGTATTTGATTAAAAAAACCAAGTGGTGGAATATCAAGTTGAGCCTTTAGGTTATTTAACTATCTTTTTGGATGGATGAGTGAAATATAATAGAAAAGCAAACACTAAGTGAGTTGGAAGGGTACAAAGTTACTCTATGGTGGGTATATCTCAAATAAACTCAAAAAGGGAAAGTAGGGTAAGGCAAAAAAGAAGGCTATGTGTTCCTAAAATGTCACTTATAAGACTATTTATTTGGTGGAGAAGTATCTCCAAGACCAATGTTTTCCACTTGTAACTATTGTACACTCAAGAATAAGCATGGTTAGTATCCTTAAAAAATAAGTATAGGAAGCTTATTGATCTCAACTAAAGATTATTCTCCCTAGGGTTATTATTTTACACCCTTATTTAAGAGGTTACATCTCAGACCAAAAATTTGTCTACAGTAGCTATAGCACTGATCCAAAACTTAGGGGTTTTGGCAAAAAGATATTTCAATAACACAATTATCATAATAATGTTATCTCTGGGAAGAGATGTCTTATTACTCATAAGATTACAAATACAAACATATGCTCATCTCTGAGAAGAGATGTCAGATCCCATTATCAAGTTAAATATTTATTTATACATATTTTGAAGGTAGGAGGAGGATGTGGAAGGTCACCAATCTTGAGGGAGATGAAGTGGTTTGACTTCCATGATTTACAACAACACAAAATTTGAGAAATTATTTTTAGAAACATTTTTTGTTTAGACAAAAATATTAAAATTGAAATTTTGGGCACTTCCATTAGGTGTTAGGGGTCAAAAACCATTTAGCATAACTTCATGCCATCTCATCATGTTTTCCTCATTCTTATCTTTCCAAAAGTTCAAACGGGGAGTCAAATGAAGCTATGGTTCAAAAGTTATGGCTCCCAGAAGTTCTACCACCAATTGGGATAAAACCATCACCCGAATTGTCACCTACAGTGTTGCCCAGATCAAGAACATGCCTAAATTACTATACCAAAGTAAATACTCCTACACACCTTAGATTATTAACTCAATCTATACTAATTGTATAAATCAATGAAGCTTACCAATCCTCATTAGTTGTTACACATCTAAGATAAATATTCATTAATTAAAACAATTAGATTCATTTGTATCATTAGCACACTTAAAAACTATTAAACTAATATAGACAAAGAAACTAAAATTTCAATGACACAAATAACGAAGAAGAAAGAACAAACATAATTTCATGACAATCAATCAATTAATTTCCTCTTGTATATTAATAAAAAAATCAACCCTTTAAAAATAGGGTTTTACATGTATTTAAATGACTTGAGGAAGGGGTCACCTCATCCTCTAATTATATCAAAACTTTGGATTACATTAGAATAACTAGAACATAGGTTCTAGTTCGATACAAAATTGCATGTTATAACTTAGAGACTACATCAGTCATGCAACATGTGCATGTAGGAAAATTAATTATTTTAATTATAACATAGATGTATCAAGACTTAACTAGCTGTGAATAATAATTACATGAAAAATTATAAAAAATTAGCCTTTGACTAAGGTTTACTTGGTTCCTGATTGACACTTATCAAGGTTGTTATTGGAATTGATGTTGTAACTAGAGATAAGCTAGTGACTAGAGTTATACTAGTAGTTAGAGCATATGTAGTAACTAAAGTTGTAACTAGAGACAAACTGGTAAATTGAACTAGAGTTATGACTAGAGATGTACTAAGAGGTAGAGTTGATCCACTTACTAAGATAGAAGGGACTGAATTTGATGGTGATATTATAACTATCACATTAAGTGGAGTCTTAGCTACTAAACTAGTAGATGGTGCTAAAGTTCCCTTCTTCTTGGCCTCAAACTCTTGATAATGTTTATATCCTTTAACATGTTGCACTTGTATTAAGCTCATCTCAAGAATATGAGTTATATTCAATCTATCTACTTGTTCTACTAGCCTTGCAAGTTCACTCTTGGTAGCT
This sequence comes from Torreya grandis, assembly GCA_037957365.1. NCBI lineage: Eukaryota > Viridiplantae > Streptophyta > Pinopsida > Cupressales > Taxaceae > Torreya > Torreya grandis. The sequence goes on along the minus strand of JARHVA010003317.1, from coordinate 1,115,770 downwards.
TGAAATCCTACCTAAAATACCTCCACTTCAGTTGCCTTCTTCCTCATTGAAATCATCTTCACTTCAATATCCTCTAAATTTAGTCCTTGTAAACTTTGTTTGAAATTTTTTGAAGATTATAGTATCATTTGGTCAAAAATAACTCAGGCTACTAGTTTCTCAGTGTTATCTCATGCTCATTTCAATTCTAGCTAATCCAAAATTTGTACTATGTACTTCTCTTGTTCTATGATTTTAGTAACTAGAGCATCATCATCACTTCCCCAATATTGAGCCTCTTGAGTCCTTATGACTACTAGGTTTAATACATTGGTTGCCTCTAAGTGGGTCATCAAATTTAAATGGTTGAATACCTTATTAGGAGTATATAAAACTAAGAAATTCAATTTGTTCTCATCTTCTTTGATAATTTTAAACAATTTTTTTTATTGTGGTTACATGTGGATCCAATCATGATCTCAAAGAATAAATGGTATCCAAAAATTTGTACAATCTTAATGTATCACTTTTTATATTTCATCTATGCCAAAGAGAACATGGATTTATTTTTGATGTTCTCTAAGAGTTTCCATCTCTTCTTATAATTATTTTCTAGCATATTATGTTCCCTCATGAATGTCTAGTACTACTTTAGTGTTGGTATCCATGTAGGACTTAAGGTCCTCAATGTAGGGGACTAAACCCTTATTTATATATTGTCTTTTTGAAAGAAAATATCTTATCTTTCTTCTATAATTAGGCCTCTCCCACTACTACCTTTTATCTTCCTCTTCCTTTCCCTTTTCATTGCTATAGTTGATTTATCAAAGAGTGACATCATAGCAGATAGCATGGTGATCTTCAAGTTTGGTCTCTTATAAGGTGATGTTCCTAACTCCCTGACCCAATCTAAAATAATCATATTTGATAGATTCAATGATTGTGACTCTATTTGTGTGTCCTTTTTAGGCTTAGGCTCAATGGTTGGCTAAAGCATTGAAGTCCAAATTATCTTGGTCCAATCTACATTCCCTAGGTATGGCATGTAATGCATAATGTAGATTGGCTTCTTGTTGGGAGCTCTCTTTTTTGCCACCACTATTGTGGTCTACACTGCTCTTGATGAGGGTAGTGGTGAACCCAAGTTGAGTATAAGAAGCTACCACTTGGGTGGTGGGTTGGCTAGTAGTTGTGGAATTAAAGGTGGAGACTAAAGGAGTAGTGGTTGTAGCATTGGTTATCATAATTAAAATAGGCCTAGTAGGTAATGATGACATAGGACTAAAAGTGAATAAAATAGGCAATGGCATATAATAAACAACTAGTAATGACATAATAGGAAAAATTATTAGGGGAGTAGTAAATATATCACCCTTACCTAATTGGTCACCCACAATGGGTGCCTTTGTTTTCAATCCTTTCAAGCTTAGTACCTTGGCTTATTATATCTCCTCTTCATCTACTTCATGGATTGTCTTGTCTTTAATTTAAGGTTGTGCCTACTCAATTGGTACCTTTATGGATGGATCTTATGGCCTTTATACCTTGATTTTTCTTTTTTTTTAAATTACTATCCTTTCAACCTAGAGAGAAGTCATTTTTTGGGTACAAGAGGGAAGAGTTATACTAGAGGTTATGGTTATTGATTCTACCAAATTACATGCAATCTCTTCCTCATCATAAGGGTCTAGAAATGTGATTCCCTCTTCCATCCCCATAGTGTCAACCTTCATCTTAATTGACTCTTAAAATATTTTTTAATTGATGTTACTCAATTCAATAATAGACATTTGAATTTAAGGGTCTTCTTCTTCCTCTTTCTCTCTAGCATTAGATGTTTCCCCTACCACTTGATCTTATTCTTATTATGGAGTTGTCATCATAGTAGCTAGGTGTTGGGGGTATTATCTTTATTCTTGTGGCTATTGGAAAGGTCTACCACTTTATAAATTAGATGATGTCTATACCCTTGGTGGTGGGATCCTAAATTTGTCATGACCAATTATAAGGGAGGGATCTACTTGGATTACCCAAAGCAAGTCTTCACTCAAAACATCAGTCTTTACCCTTTCCTTGACTTCTTCATCATCTTTTACATTGAGGATAAAAAATTTAGGATTGAAAGGTTCATGCTTGTAAGGGATGCCTAGATTATGTGTCTTTTGTTATACTCTCCTATAAGGATCCCAATATTTATGGGGGAGAGTAGCCAATGCATAATCTTTCCTTGCATTACCAGTGTATTTGAAATGTATTCTATATGTATATTACATCCTACTAACTATAAGATAGAAGCCATGTAAATTACTCTTTTTGCTCTTTATCAAGTCCTTGTCTATCCCATTCTATAATTGGAAACCAATCTCTTACTCATAAACTTTGTCTAGGATGAATTCAGGGAGCCAAAGAGGGTCTACCTTATGTCTAACAACCATGATGATAATGTATTTTGGGTTTTAACTCTCCAAACTACACCCTTAGGAAAATATTGTTTAAACCTCTCCATGTTTTTGGTAACATGGGATTAGTCCAAGGTTGTGGGTGACCTATGGATGGACTAAACCTCTAGTTTATGGGGATATATCCCCTTATCCATCAATTGATCTCAAATCACCAAGCCTACTATCTTATTGTGGTGAAAATGGATAGAAGGGAAACATGAAATGAAACCTATGCTACTAGATATGATTCACCAATATGATTTATCCACTCTATTCGACCTTAAACAACACTAATTGACAATACATGAACTAAACCACTCTCTCCAAGGATTTTAAGCATTCAATTTTCACATAGAGGTTGTAATATATGATCATAACATTAGGGTAATGAAGGGAAGGTCTAATTCAAGACACTTACTAGTCAAACTTCCACTTTAATCTTGACCACTAATACCTTCACATGTTATGTGAACTACATAGAACCATGTACTAGAAACTAGGTGAGGTAAATACCTATAAAGGGAGATAAACCGACCACTTATTCAAATAAATAAAGTATAAACACACTAAACCAGTACTAGAGAAGTTGAAACAGTTATTCATTAGTTTAATAGGTTTATAAGGTACGAACTTAGGTAGAGTTTCCTCATGCCTAGATGAGGGATGATTACAATGGCCTTAAAATCTTAATTTATAGAATATGAGAAAGAGAGATAAGAGAGTATGTATGGCATTTATAATACATATAAGGGTCATGAATGATCTTAGTTTACTCCATCATTAGTTATAAGCATCAACAGTAGCTTTATGCTCCCTCCATGCATTACCTTCATGATTGGTGGTATTCAATGAGCATTTTTGGGCATTGAAGTGAAGTGGTGGAGACTAATTCAAACTTAGTTGACCCCATCAATATCATGTGTACACCAACCTATTTAATCACTCCCTCTCTTGGTAGTTACAAAGGTGACATCAAGGTCTAGTTGACCTTCATGGGTCATTAAACATCCCACCTCCCTTTGTGCATGTTGACTAGGCTTAGAAAATTACCCTCTCCTTCATTATGGGGATGATAAATGTTACTTCTCACCTCCCAAAGGTAGTTACATGTATTTTATAACCTTAATTGACTCCCTTATCATCCCTCTATGCTAAAAAGCATCTTTAAAAAAAATAGCCTTGCTAGACAACTATAACTAGTCACATGGTATTAGTTGCTTGGTGGCTATGAAACCTAAAAAAACATTGATAATAGGTAATTTATTATGTTTAAAGTCCATAAAATCATACCACAGCATGACATAGGCTTTTTAAATAGTGAAAACATATAACTCTACCTAACTTAGGTGATTAGGTCTCCTTTACTAGCTTTTATAGACTTGCTTTTTGGTGCAGACCTATAAGGGAATTTATAGGAAAAATTTTGAGTAATATTTAGCTTATAAACTTATAAGACACCTCATACTATCTTCTCAAATTATATTCAAGTTTTCACCAAGCTTTACACCTTGGATTTATCCTTAAATCTTGCTAAAATAGTGTTTTTATGGGGTTTATTCAACTATCTATATAACCTACTACCATGAATAGGAATTCCTCAAATTGAATCATGAGTTTTAGGTGTCTTTAGGACCAATTCAAGGCATTTGAGTGTAAATTATTGAGGTTTTCTTTTATCAGGTCTCTATTAGGGTTTATGTATGGTTTTAGTGGCTTACCATCTTAACGATGGTTCATAAATTATAGGCCTCAAATAAAAAAGATTTTTCCATGGATGTTGAGTCTATAGACCCCTTTAAAATTCTTGGAAATCTCCTAGTGCCATGCATATTATATGGTGAGTTGTGAGTGAAAGTTGGTAGCCCTCACGCTCTTGATAAGCATTTTGGGTCGGTTGACAATCTTAGGGATTGTTCATAGAGTTGGGCTCCTGAATCCCACTCTTTCCTCCATGTATATTAAGTGTATAAGTGTCTCTAACTCCCTATAATATCACTAGGTTTGAGTCATCCTACCATCTAACTTGACATGGTAGACTGGGGTAGTGTAGTTTGAGAGAAGTAATAAGACCAAATTTAATAGTTTATTACCTTCCTCAATACAAAATACCTTATTTAGGACTTGAATCACCACTACACACCTTTTCATGGCCTTAAGTTGCTTGGGGGGTTTAATATGCCTTATGTTTTCTTGGTTTGGGTTTTGATACCTAAAGATGGTCTTAGGCCTTATAGGTCTAAAATAACTTTCAAGGCTCTAAGCTACCTATAGGTGAATTGGAGACTTCAATGTCACCATAGAAAACCTTTTCCATTTGTTTTCACCCTTTTCACTTGTCTTCAGTAATGAGACTAGTTCAAATCTACATATAATAAACACAAAAAATATATTGAAAATAATAATTAATAATAAAAACTATCTTGTATTCTCCATATATTTAAATAATACATAGGCTATTAAACAGCCAAGATAGACAAACAACTTCTTATAGAATAGGAATGCAAACAAATAACTAACTCATATAGATACAGGTAAAACTAAAATATATTATTTCTATAAACAATATATTTTGATAACCTAATAATAATAGCCAACTACTAACCAAATATAACTCTCTATGAATTAATACTTATGTAATAATGCACATTAAAATATACACAAATTAATGTGAGGACTAATTATTTCCTAACATTTCTCCCTTCTACCTTACATGGTAATTTTTGTTTCACAGGACTTAATGAAAGTAAAGAAGAAACACATCAACTTCTTATCAACCATTCACTATCGAGAACACATCAATCAAATCAATGTGGGAACTTTGAACAAATACATCTACCATCGACCATTCACTAAGGGAACTATATCAACCTATATAGTGTGAGAACCATGAGCAAGAACCATTTGTTCAACATTCACTCGTATATCTTCTAAACACCTTTTTTATGTAGTATACTATGTGCAAAAATATGAAATACACCTCTTATTTATCACACATACAAACAAGTGCTAAAAAATAAAAAATATATATGCACCACTATAGCAAAATCACCCCTTCATTAGTGGATAATGAGAGGCGTAGAAAGCCTCTATCCTCTAGCAACCTCCAACCTCTAATAGGTTCACTACTTACTCAACCAATATATCGATGAAGATCAGATGCATTAATTTTTCAAGGAGAAATCCTCCCATAGTTTTGACGTCACATATATGTGATAATGCATCCTTTACAATATTAATTTTATTAACATACTTGACATTGACTCAATGATAAAATGACTCTCTAAAAAGACACTGAGATTTTTTGACATATTTTTTACTATAAAAAATGACTCTAATACTTGACTCATTATTATTTTTATTTTTATAAATAATTAATGACTCAAAACTACCAATCACTAAATACTTTTTATATTCATGTTTGACTATCAACTTAAAATAGATCATAAGAATATTGAAAGAATTAAATATGATACTAATGGAAAAAACACTATCAATCAAATAACATTTAAAAACACTTAAACCTAAAAGATAAACTTAATATTAAACCAAAAAATATGTGACTTTCTCTTCCCTCATAAACAAGAAAGTAGTATTTAATTAATTTCCTAAATACTCAGATGACTCCAATCCTTATAAATATTTTGTTTATAACTCAAATAATACCAAAACCTAAAAATGCAAACTTACAAGCAAGTTTTTTCATTTGTTGTTGTGGATAAACTAGTCTTCTAAGACTCCACAAAGATCATACATTGCATGAAGATTTCACAAAGGTGCAAACTCTATGAAGAATAAAAATTTCTCCATAAACTAGGTGATGGAATAGATATTATCAATGAGCAGGTAATAAAATGGCAAGCAATCAAAGAGGAGATCGGTGATAGAGAATCATGGTAGAATTCAAAAAGTATAGATAGAAAGGACTATCATAGAAGAAATCAAGCATTGTCTTGAGGATGCATGAAAATCTTGAAGCATTGTTGGGTATAGCTCATGGACAGGTGAGTGGAAAAATATTGATGGTAATGAAATTTTTCAATGCCATGATCTACCAATAATACAGGTTATTCAAAAATTATTGATGGAGGTTAAAATTGATACAGTTATTAAGGAGTGTTGAGTGGTGAAGAAAATAATTTTGTATTCATATAAAAATGAAATGTGTTGTTGGGTATACATCTATGCACATAGGAACAATCATCTAAGAATAGGTCATTGAAGCAGTCTATTGCATACTATAGTTGGTGGACAATTCATCGAGGCCAAGACAAATCAAAATGAATCTATATAAAAGTATGTTAATAAAGTTATATCTAACGATAGAATGCAAGTTTGATAAAAAAATAAGAAAATGACATTGAATGCAAAACCAACATAATTAAATCTCTCCACATTTTCATTTATTTAGGACTTGTATCAATCCTTGCTATCAATGATAAGTCAGAAGAGAAAATAGAAATGCCTGTACTAAAAAATCTACATGCTAAACTAATTTTGGCTAAACCTAGATTACAAATATTTTAAAAATAATTTTGTTGTCATCTATAGGAGTGAAGTATTAAATAATTTCTCCTCTTTTATTCTAATCCTCCATGATAGAAAGATCAAGCATTACTTTGATACTAGATAATGAGACAGGTTCAGATCTTCATATGTTTAACATAAAATTATATTGAAAATAATAATCAAAACTATCTTTTATTTTGCATATATTTGAATAATACATAGTCTATTAAATATTCAATATGGACTAAATTCTTCTTATAGACTAGTAAGGAAAACAACTACCCCATAAACAAAGATACAAGTATAACTAAAATATATTATTTTTATAAACAATATATTTTATTAACCTAATAATAATAACCAACTAATAACCAAATATAAATCTATGTGAATTATTACTCATTTAATAATTCATATTAAAATATACACAAATTAATGTGAGGATTAATTATTTCCTAACACTCAATTGCCCTGACCACCATCTCTACCCCTTTCCCTTATAGGTCTACCCTGAGTATCATTATTCAATCTAGGTGCTTGAATTAGCTGAGTTAGAGGCCTAAGTAAGATATAATCTCTCTATTATTGATGGAGTTTTAAACTCATGTGACATTATTTCATATCTTAGTGACACCTTTAGAATTAGGCCTCCCTCTCAATACTCTTAGGTTTTATGAGTCTCTAGGTCAGTTTGACCCTAGAGGTTTTCAAATGCACTTTATTTCATATCTTATAAGTTCACAAGCTACTGCATTACCTTGTGGTATTTTTATTACCCTCCTCTAATTATTTCAAACATAAAACACTTCCCAATCATACAATCTCTTCAACTTCTATGTATAGGCCTAGAATTGCATGTTTTAAGCCTAATAGGCTTAATTAGGCCATTAGGATCTCTTTTGATTATCTCAAGGACCCAAGGATTCACTAAAGGCTTATATCCTGATGAAACAAGTCAATAATATTTATTATATCTCTTTCACTCATCTTCACCAAGCATGTTTCATCACATTTCATTCTCTTACTCATGACCCTACCTATAGGTGGTAGTCCTACATCTTTGACTATGTGAGAGAGTGGAATTTTATTTCATGATAACTTTCTCCCCACTTATCAATTTTTACATCCTATCTATTAATTTTTCAATCTTATTTCTTTGCATAAACTTCAATACACCCTAAAAATGGCTCCTTTACTCAACTTGCCTTTTGTCTATTGTCAGGCCTATAGATGCAACTTTGAGCTTCTTTGACTAAGGTTTCATCTTGAAATGAGTCTTCCACAGTCCTTTATGGATTTATAAATCATTTTACCATGTTTTTTTTCTTATTACATCTTTTCTCACCTTAGAATATGAATTCTTATTCAACTTTTTCCCCACCTACAGTCAAGTTTTTAGGTTGTAATTTTAGGGTCTTGACTATGAGTGGTTCATTTGAGATGTGGGATTTTCCTCATTTTGATGTTTAATTATTTCCTTTAATATATAAACATAATTATTACATACCATTTCTCTTTATATCCTTCTAAATCTTTTCAATCCCATCATACCTTCAGTTTCTTCATTCTTACAACCATAACCCTGTGTGTGCACCTAGGGATCTTGACTAAGTTTATCTTCTAGGTTGGGCTAATGGTTTTGGTCTCTATTTGACCTTGATTTATCCATATTCCATACTCTTCATATGCCCTTATGACTCTCTTTGAGCTTCATCAATGTCTTCAATACTCCATCCTAATTGATGAGTCATCAATTCATCATTTAATAATGTCAATCCAAGGATGGTGGCCAAAGGCTATCTACAATAGGAGAAAAATATCTCTAACAACTAGTCCCTTATACCACACTCCACACTTGTAGGAATTGAAATCACACTTTAAAAAAAATAAAGGAACACCACACTTACTAAAATTGAAAAGCACACTTGCAAAAAGTAAATCACAATTGTAGGAAAGTAAATCACACTTACATGAAAGTAAATTGGTTAATTGAAAATAAAGAAAAGTAAATTATTGAATTGAAAATAAATGATCAACATTGAAAAAACCTAAAAGTTCACAACAAACTTTACATAAAATAAATGTTTATATGAAAAATAAATGATAACAATTCGAAAGCATAATTACATAATAAAGAAATAAATTAAAATACATTTATCCATCTCCTTGGAATGAGTGACCAACTCATTCCTCAGAAAGAGGATTGTAATCAGAGCACATGATTTATGTTACAAAGATTTTGAATTTATTATCAAGATTTATTACATTAGCATGGGAGATTGCATTTATACTCTCATGTTTCTAAATATCTCCTTATTTAGGAATAACAATCCTAGAGTCTCTCCACCAAATATGGTGAGAAACATATCAACTTAGATATTCTAGCTTATCTCAATCTTCCACAAAATATGGAGAGAGACGTTATTATCTAGTTACAACATAAGCTCAATATTCATGAAATATGAAGAGAATTAATTATGAAATGAAATTTCATAAATCTATATTTATATTCAAATTATAAACTTGAAGAGCCTAAGAAAAGAATATATAGATGGGCACACAGTCTGTAGATAGACATAATCCATAGATATGCTTACATAGTCTATAGATGTCTCAACTTGTAAAGTCTATAGATTCCAGTCTTACAGAGTCTATAGATATGAAACCTTTAGAGTCTATATATTTTCTCCAATTTTTATTCTTTTAAATATTGATGACTATGATGGAGTCCCTTGGCATTTGATGCTTTGAATTGGTCTTCAATTAATTAAGTATATGGATATAGTGCTACTAGCTGAGTCTGTAGATATGAATTGAGTGAGTCTATAGTAAATATGAGTGAGTTTATAGCTATGTAAAGAGTGCCTATAGCTCACCTTGAATTTGATACTTGGTTGGTACCTCATGCTCATATCTAATATGGCTCATTTTGGGTTTCATATACACATATTAACAGCTTTTTCCAAATATTTAGTAACAAGAATCAACAAGCAAGAAGACAATAATTTATAAATAAATAACCAAGTATTAGTTATTTATTTCATTCTATATACTTAATTTAAAAAATTGCACTTAAATCCAATTATTATTCAATGAAAAGGGATGTTATCACATGGATAAAATGATCCTTTTTTATGGTCTCATCACTAATAGTCCTTCATTTGCTTAGTCTACATAATAGGCATGTAGGTGCCTAAATGAGAGCTTGTCTCTCAAGGAGCTTAAATATAATAATGGGTTTTGATTATAAGGTATTAAGGGGCATGATTTAAATACCAAATATCATGATTTAGATTTTAAGTATAGGTATGCCTTCAAAATAACCTCATGACTCTCTACATCTACCTTACTTTCACTTGTAAAGGAGATTACATAATGCACATGGAAGTCACCTTAGAAATAGGACTTGAAGGAATTATATAATTATTTGATGTTATATCTATTTTTTTATTGTAGATAATACTTGTATGGACTCTAATACACCATCATACAACCTAAAACCATCATTCACTTCCATTTTCATGCCTTGAAGACTCTGTAATAAGAAACAACACCACCTACAACCTATAAATATGAAAATATGGAGGTTTTCCTACCTTATAGGGTTAAAAAATGTGAATTTAGTCTTAAGGGTGGTGTATAAGGGTTTTTAATACCCTTGGGAAGACATGTAATTTTCCATTCATCTTTCATGATGCTTAGAAGTGGAGAAAAAGAAGTAAACTAAAACCCTACTTGGATGGATGAGACACTATAACCCCTTCACATTATTAAATTTTAATCAATAAATGAGGGGAAGGAAATTTGAGAAAAAATTCCAAAATATGGAATCAAACTAAGGACCCCTCCTTTGCTTAAAATCTTATACCCTCACATTCTCTCTCATGTTCGTATTATTTACAAACCTAACTAGCTTTTCAAGGCTACCAAAGAGATTGATGGAGAAAGGGAAATAGGTTTTAACCTATTTGAACTGATAGATCATTTATTATTCATTTTTATGTATGAATTACATTACCTTTATATATTTATGACTTCCTCTGACCCTAACATGTTTATATAGGTTTGTACAAGCCTAAAATGCCTATAAAACTCCTCTTTTTTTTTGTATTTTTCATTATTCAGATCCTAAAATGACATTGGAGGATGATAGGAGGTAAAATATAGGTAAAATAAAATTTAAAAACATAATTTATGGGTGGGGAAGTTGAAAATTCATATCTTCCAATGTGTGGGTCCCTTTTGATGGATGGAAAGTGTGTTTGACTTCTAAAAGGAGACCTTTTACTCATAAAATTACCTTGTCATGACAATAAGATGGAAAGGAAACCCTTTAAATACCCCCTACTATAATGTGACATACAAAACTTACCCTTTTACAAAGGTTTACAATGCAATTTGACTCATCTGAGATATTTAAAGGGTCATTTGATGACTTCGAAGACTAACTAAAGCTTGAAATAGTCTTGACTAATTAAACCATGGAGGAAACCTTGGATATAGATTTATACTTCATGTTATGATTTTAAAAAGGCTTGAAAACCCTTCCCCATATTTCTATCAAGGTCTCTCTCACAATAAATGGCTAAAAAGGCATAAATACTATGAGAACCATAAACCTTAATCCCTATAAATACCTTAATTTCTGCTAAGAAACCTTAATTTTATAAAATATGGAAAATACCATTATATAGGCTTAAAAATACCTTTGACACCCCTCCACTCACTCAAGGACCACCATGGCAATTTAACACATTATCCAAAGACTCAAAACAAGCTATTATATATGATTATCTCTTTAATCAACCCATGGTAAATATAATAAGAGTTTTGAATAATTCTATAAGGCTTAAAATAGCATAAGAGGATCATAACAAGGTTTAGGAAGACCATGCAAGCATTTTATAAAAAGTGTTATATTATAGGGGTTGAAATTTGGCTTGGGAGGCCAAATTATCAACATTGGGTATAGTCAATAATCACTCAAATATATGAGCTTATTGGTGATTCTCTTAGCTATCCTAGCTAGAGGTTGACCATGAATTTCCATCTAAAATTATAGATATAGATCTTATGTAATTATATAAATCTTCCTCACATATGTATAAATGTGTACAAAAGAGTAGAAGTCACAAATTCTATTATTCATGTAACCAGGGTTGGGATTACACAAATCCCCATTGTGTCTATAGATAATCCCCATGATTACATCCAAAAGATATGACATCATGTAGAATTTCCCACCTTAGGGTTTCTTAACTTTGTACAAGATATGTTCTTGCAGGTGAGCATTGATAACCTCCCCCAATGCATAGGTGTTTTCTGAAGTGATGAGCAAGTCAAGTATGGGTGCCCATTATAGATGAAAGAAATGAATGTTTGGGTGGCCAAATAATCAATTTAATAATTCCATACCAATACAAATTTCCATATAGAACTAGGTGATGGGCACAAGGTTCTTGTTTGTTTTTTTGAATGTAAAGGTCTCCCCTAGAAGAAGCCATCTCCTTATTGTGTGTTTTACATTATTTTTTAATTCCAAGTAACCACATTATGCAAGTTAAATGTAGTGTCTAGAATGGGTAAACATAAATACCTCATGAACATGTTGCTTGATATGTATATATTGACTATGTTATTATTGACATAGTGTAGATATACACCTTCTAAAATTCTCCCTTCAAAGAACAAGTCTAGCAATAATTCAATGCACAACATGACTTCAAGGTTGGTAGCTTCATAGTGGAGTGTCAAGTGTTTGAATGGTAGTAAGTCAGTTATGACTTTTTCTCTTCTATGGATACATATTCTTGACATGAAAATGGGTCAACATTCTCTATGACCTCTCATAGAGCTGAGTAATTGGCACGGAGGTTTTTGAACATTGTTGCATCAAAAACTACATCTAGGTATTATTTTGAGTCCTTAATGGAAAACTTGGATGGTGGTGGATCTCCATTGTATGCCCCAGACGAAGATGAAATTATTATTTATTAATTTTATTATGATTTGAGCCTTGAAAATGGTGGATTGGATCTCCCTTACGTAAAAATATATTGTTTTAGATGCATCTAGGGCTTTTGATATCACAAAATGCTATGTGCACTCGAGCTTAATGATAATCAAATGAGGTGAAATCAATTAGGGGTCTTGATGTTATACCTTTATAAATTCATTCTAATTTGTGCACCATTAATCATCAATGTCTACAAGCCTGTCGCCTTCATGCAATTCAAACTTGACCACCTAGGCCTAGTGTCCATGTCATGTAGGATACTTACTCATTTGGGGTACCATGGTGTTACTTCTTCTTTTGACACTTATCACTATATAGTTTATTCAGGGGGGTTAACCTTTACATTTGATCTAAATGATATGATATGGTGAGCACAAGGTTTTGAATAAAATACCATAAAGACCAAAATTCTATTCAAATAGATTCGTTTGGGAAGATTTGTTGGGGAAAGTCATCGAAGAAAAAGTTCCCAAACAAAAGGCTCTAAATGAAATTCACCAAAGGTCATGAACACAAAGTGTTATTTAGGGAGATTGTTGTTCAGGAAGATGTTTCTGAAGAGAAAGTTCCCACTTGAAATATTTTGAATGAAAGTTACCAAAGAGAAAGTTCCCAAAGACCAAAGAGTTATCAAAGACTGAAAGTTGTCAAAGACCAAAAAATGTCCATAAATCTAAATAAACAAACCTGAAAACATATCATACATGGAAAACTTCCAAAATTTTCATTAATCGCTTAGTCATAATAACTTATTTTAATGAAAACAGGGGTATAATGTGAGATCAGGTGTAACCAAAGTGTGTTTTAATGCTAAAAATGTTAAATTTCTATGGATACACATGCATATCCCAAATGATGAATAAACCTTGGATTTTCCTTTTTTTTTAAATGGGTCCCCTCTTACAAGGTGGGGTGTGTTGTATAAAACACTTCCTAACCTATTTTACATCAGATATCCACCTACATAGTTACCATAAATAAAATCCAATCTAGATTTACATATTTTTATATTTTTTAATATTTATAGATCACTTTAAATTATGTATTTTACATTTAGATTTTATATATTCTATAATCTAAATCAGTATTTCAATAGTTCAGTGATTTATAACATATCATTGTTAAATAAAAATAACCATCAAATATTTTTTTGTGACATTTTCATGTCCCTTGTATGTGGACCTTGGTTTTATGTGTAACACTAACACTTTAGCTGTTTACACTTGTTGAGCTTTCTAACATTGAGTGCTGCCATGATATATATTATGTATTTTTATTATGTAGTCTTATTTAATGATCTTATTATTGCATGTTTCATCAATACATCTATCTATACATGACACTTATATTCCTTACATTACATATATTATATATATGCATTGATTGGCATACACATTAATATGATGGCATACTCTCCACATATTCACATTATATTACATGATCCTATCTTTATACATGACATGATATAATTAAATATTTTTTTATGATGAGTGACTTACATGACACTTCCCTCATCATAAAAGGGAAGAATTATAGTAAGATTTTCATAGATACAGTAGCCTGCATGAATAGAAAATTAGATCATAGTACATATTATAGAAATTCAAAATGGTTTAGATATTAGATGGTTCAATTACATGAAAAATATTGGCACATTGGTATAGACTATTAGGTAATATTCTATGCATATTCACTCACTTTACATAGACTTGAATACATACTCATATAAACTTGGGTGTATATGCATGGGCATATGCACACAGTTTATAGGAAATATAATTACAGGTTTCCACATACACATACATTTAAGGTAGAGTTTATTAAATTTACCATATATATGCATAGAAAACTATATCAATTGGTACAATTTTATGAGGTAGGATACTAGTTAATGCACATATACATACTTTCATATTCATTATGCATAATATTAATTCATACACATATACAATAACATAGTTTATAATTGAATGGAAAATAGTTGTCATTCCAATTCACACTTATCATATATGTGTTCATGATGGGTGCATGAAATTTGTTCATTCTCTTTTGATAATGAATTTTATTCTACATTGATTGAACTTGAGTGAAACTATACAATTGAATATGCATTCATGATGGGGGCATGAACATTGTTCATTCACTTTTAAATCATAAATTTTTATTTACATAGAGAAAAATTGAGTAAAACCATACACTTGAATATATAATCCATCTACCATGGTTGATTGAGTTTCTTTGAGTAAACCCATAATGTGGTTCCCTTTTTACCTATGTAGTTATTTATGTTGGTAAATTGTGTACTCCTCCCCACATTTATGATGGTTGGGACATGTTGTCTTCCCAACCCAAGATCTTACATAGTTACAAAATTTGGGGACACACTCACCCCAACTTTCCATGTGCTTTATCAAGGAAACATAATTTTCTCCAATGCTTTAATAAATAAGCATCATATATAACAACTTATAAGGGTAACACAATTTTCACCAACACCTAGATGTAATATTTCCTTGATTTATAAATTTTTAAAAAATTAATATCATATTTACAATCTATGAACATTAACTACACATGATTGTAGGTTTTCATATTGAGTGACTTACATAATTAGAGACTCATACCAAAGACAAAATGTGTTATACACAATCAAGTAAATTTTATTGTTTCACTCTAGCAATTCCATTAATATAATTAAGTTGGAGTATTTGGTATTTAGTACTTGACAATGAAAATATTGAGGCACATTTATCATGCATTAATTGATCACATAAACATGGTCATATTTTACCATTTTCTCACATTTCCATGCTACCTTATGAGTTGAC